>JAFJYI010000171.1:1200000-1674614 GCA_019022655.1 Acacia acuminata | reverse complement strand
GAGTAGCTAGATTGGAAGCAATACGTGTACTCTTAGCCTTTCTAGTGTATCAAGGGATTTAAACTCTATCAAATGGATGTTAAGAGTGCTTTTAAATGGTTTTATTCAGGAGGAAGTTTACGTAGAGCAACCTCCTGGTTTGAGGACAATCATCATCCGATCATGTGTTTCGACTTAAGAAAGCTTTATATGGTCTTAAACAAGCTCTTAGAGCATGGTATGAGTGTTTAAGTAAATTTCTTTTGGATCAAGGCTTTGTTAGAGGAAAAAGCGAGACACAACGCTCTTCATCAAAAGTAATAAAAGCTTAATGAAATCTTAATTGTACAAATATATGTAGATGACATAATATTTGGTGCTACTAATGACTCTACGAAGGAATTTTCTAAGAAAATGTGGCGAATTCGAGATGTCTATGATGGGTGAGTTGAATTACTTCCTTGGATTGCAAATCAAACAACGGAAGGATGGGGTATTCATCTCCAAACGAAGTATCTTTGTGATTTGCTCAAGAAGTTTGGAATGGAGCATTGCAATGGTGTTGACACCCCAATGAGCGCCCGATGAAGAAAAGGCAAAGACGTCAACATAACCAAGTATAGGGGAATGATCGGATCATTGCTACACTTAACTAAGATCGGCACGATATTCAATTCGGTGTGGGAATGTGCGCGAAATTCCAATCAGCTCCTAAAGAATCACATGCCGAACATGTTAAGATGATTTTTCGATATCTTTCGGATACAAAGGAATTGGGTCGCTGGTTTCCTAAGGGTCAACCAGAACACTTAGTTGCATATTCTGATTTGGATCATGCTAGATACAAAACTGACAAAAAAAGCACTAGAGGATGGTGTGAGTTTCTCGAGGCTCACTTGTATCATGGTTCAATAAGAAACAAACTACTGTGGATGTATCCTCCTTGACTAAATATGTTGTTGCCTCTAGTTGTTGTGCTCAAGTCCTTTGGCTAAAGCAAAAATTATCTGATTTGGGAGTCCATCTGAAAGAAATCTTAATCCTTTGTGATAACATAAGCACAATAAGCTTGGCAAAAAATCCGGTTCAACATACAAGGACCAAGCATATTGATGTGAGACATCACTTTACAAAGACCATGTGCAAAAGAAAGATGTCAAAGTGATGTTCATTCCAGCACTTACAACTTGGCCGACATTTTCACGAAGCCTTAGCCCAAAGAACAATTCAATTTCATCCGAAGAGAATTTGGAATGGTAAATCCCAATGAACTGTAAGTAATGTTAGTTTAATGTTGATAATTATGTTTTGATGATTAATAGAGACTAACTTAAGCATCAGAGTTTCTAGATAATGTTTTGCAGGTTCCTTTCTACGACTAGAAAACAAAAGTTTACGAGTATGATAATTCTCAAGAATGATCTTTAGCATTCTCGAGAATCGAGGTATAATCTTCCTCAATTCATTGCAATTTTCTAACCATTCTTGAGAATTGGCAATGAGTTCTCAAGAAATATCAGGATTTTATAAGTTTTCTAAGTATCTCAGGGATTCATTATGCGAAAATAAAAACAAGAATCATAAGGGAATTCTCGAGAATTGTCGAGATAAAATCATGAAGAAGTTTCTTTAAATAAGGATTCTCGAGACTCGAGAACTGACGAGACTGAGCATATCATTGTGTCGTCCCATTCTTGAGTATCACTTCAGGACTCTCGAGAATTGGCAAGTCAGAAGCAACACTTGGTCTCCCTTAACTTCTCATTCTCGAGAATCATCACATCATTCTCGAGAATTATCGAGCATTAGCGATATCTTAGACAAAATATTTTTGCCTTCTTGAGAATTAACTTATAATTCTCGAGAATTGTCAAGCATATTTAACTAAGGCATATCTGATTTTTGGTGTAATTCTCAAGAATCCAATTGCTAATTCTCAGAATTGTGGATCAATGCTCTCTTTTTGTAAAGGGCAAAGGTTATGTCGTTTCATCTCTTTTCCTTTATAACCATCATTCTTCTCTTTTCCTAAAAAAAAAAAAAAAAAAAAACTATTTCTCTTCTTCTCCTAAACACCTATTCCTCGCGAAACTCTCCTCTCCGCCCCTTCTTCTCTCTCCCACTCTCGAGAGTTTCCTCAACCATCGGGCTATTTCCTTTCTCCATCCTCAATTCCATTCTCCATTCGAGTCTCGGATTGTCGATGAACCCTCTCGACCAAAACCCTATTTTTGTCAAAACTCATTTTCATCTCTCGAGATTGTGGAACCTACTATCGAATCTCATTTCCTCGAATCTTCATTCGATAATCTCTCTCTCCCAATGGGTAAATCATCCTGCGAGTCTCCCGAATGACCACCTTCCAAGAAGCCTTAAAATTTTGACCGAAGGTTAAAGACTCGAGAAGAAGGAACAACCAAAGACGAAACCAAAGGCTATCACCATCACGTAATCTCCTGACACAGCTAACTGCTTCCAGACTCACTCGATGCCATCCGACATAGGGAAAAGCAAGTCCAAATTGGCAGACTCAGAAGCAACTAAATCCTCAGAGCCGTATGTAGACTCAGCAGAAAGATTTCACGAGAATAGATCCAAGAGCATTGAGGATAGACTTCAGAACCACGAAGCCTCCAATAGAAAGAAACAAGCTTCAGTCAATGGAACACTTCCTCCATTTGCCTCCAAGTTGATTGGGCAGATCAGTGCACTTCATTGTCTCCTCCGTTTTTACGCAAGACCCATTAGTAATTCCATCCGAACTAGCTTTTGTACTTAGTTATGAGGGAAGACCTTTTTGCCATATTGTATGGTTGGATTTGGATGATTTTAGAAAAGATTGCAACATAGATCTCTCTGGCAGGTTGAAACCATACATGCCTCTATTAGATATTCAAACCCCTTACTCTCCTCAGGTCGTGAAATTCTTTTACTATAATATGCTTGAGGAAAAGAAACAAGATCAAGATAATGAGATTGTGCTGTACACTAACGTTCGGGGAAAGCAGATTAAGATCACAGCAGATATCATCAATTCATATCTTGGGATCATTGATGCACCTGAAGATCCACCCAAGTTATCTGAGCCTAAATGCTTTAGTATTCTTTTGCCCACTAAGAAATATGATGGCAACCCTTTGAAATTCAAGCCTGCGCAGATGCCTGACACTTACAGAGTACTTTGGTACCTTTACAGTCACAACTTGGTTAACAAAGGTCAGAGTTTCGCTCACTTTATGAAAAATTGCTGGCCTCCATCATTGCTAAGGAACCACGAAATTTGGGCAAACTGGTTTTCTCTGAGATGTCCAATTTTCTATCCACTTCTCGAGTCTCTAAGAAGTATACTATCCCCTATCCCAACCTGGTTTCTCGAATACTGGGTTACAACAATATTTGGTACCTTCTGGACAGTGACAAAGCGATATTTCCCAAGCAATTTGGCAATAGTCACCTATTATACATGAAGATATCATTCACCGAGGCTATCTGGAAGAAGCAAAAAAACCAACTACAGCTTCTAAGCTCTCCTCCAAACAACCAAAGGAAGTCAATCCTTACAGCTCGAACTACATCCGTTTACGCTCCATCATTTTTCCAGGCCTCCACTCAAGATCTGGTTGAGTCTTCGCCTCAGAACCTGGCTCCTTTCACCGACAAAGTGTTAAAAGCTATGGAAAGCTTTAATTAGGTCAACATGGGGATGATAAAGGCTATGAACGCTGAGATGATTAACTTAAAGGCTCACATTGACTTACATATGGACGCTGAGTTGAAGTCTCTAAAGGAAGAAATGGACACTCGCTTCTCTCGCCTTGTTTGAACATCAAACGAAAATTAAACAAGAGGTTCGGACTTGGCTCAACAACAAATTTGTATTCAACAGTCCATACTAGATCTCGAAACAACCTTGGATGCTTTTTTGACGAGCCAATGTCCTCCTGCCTCCACTTCTGACAAGCCTCCTACTCATGCTCTTGCTCCTATTGCTGATCCTACGACAGCTATTGTTCCATTTCAGTCCTCTAAGCCTTCATCTTTTGCACCTCCTGCTGTGCCCTCTGAGGCTAGTCCCTCTGCTCCTCCCCCCTCTTTGATTGATGACAAGGGGCAGAGAACACTGATGGAATTGATGAATAAGTTAGATGAATAGTTATCTTCCTTTTATTAGAACACTGATGAATGATGAATAGTTAGATTAATAATTATCTTCTTTTTATTATAGCACTGATGAATGATGAATAGTTAGATGAAAAGGTATCTTCTTTTTATGATTATGCCTCTTGTGTCTCATGAATTGTAAGACTTGTATTGATTGCAATACATATATGTCTACTGCTACCCTGTCAATTTCAATAGCTATTCTATCACTCTCAATACTTACTCAAAATTCAAAATGCTTTCTCTAAATATTGTCATCATCAAAAAGGGGGAGAATGTTAGTTCCCAATGTTTTGATGATAACATGGTTCTTAAAGTTTGTAAGATTTTGAATATGTGCATCTCCACAGAAATCGACTCTCGAGCATGTATTAATGATTCTCGAGAATTGGTAAGCAATTCTCCAAGAATGGGTGTGACAATTTCGCCATCGCAAGTTTTCTGTGCAATGATTCTCGAGAACTGATAAAGGATTCTCAAGAATGCCTCGAGAGT
The DNA here is from genome assembly GCA_019022655.1 of Acacia acuminata. Lineage (NCBI taxonomy): Eukaryota > Viridiplantae > Streptophyta > Magnoliopsida > Fabales > Fabaceae > Acacia > Acacia acuminata. The sequence goes on along the minus strand of JAFJYI010000171.1, from coordinate 1,669,979 downwards.
AGCACAATGAAATAATTTTCTGATGTGATTCTCGAGAATTAGTATTCAATTCTCGAGAATGATTCTTGAGAACTTGTAAGTGATTCTCGAGAATGGCTCGACAGGATCACAATGAAATAATTCTTCGATGTGATTCTCAAGAATGAGAAATCAATTCTCAGGAATTAACGAAAAAACTTTGCATATTTTTCTTTATGTATTGGGATTCTCGAGTATGAGAGAACTGATTCTCGAGAATGTTCAACCGATGATTTCAAAGGCTCTAAACGAATCATTCTCGAGAACCTATAATGTAATTCTCGAGTATCATCGAGACATGCTGTATCGGAAAGGCTTTTCATCTATAGTTCTTGAGAATCGAGATGTGAACAACTCTCGAGAATGCATATCGCATTTGAAATCTCCGTTCTCGTGTCCGCAATTCATTGATTAAGCTTTGGGTACTTCATAATATTAATCCTTAATATTCCTAACATTGTTTAATCGGTTTATAGATGATTTTTTCGAGATATGTAGCATTGTTTAAACATCAAAATTATCATAAAGCAAATCTTTGTCGGATGTTATATCCAAAATTTCAGGATTAGAAACTTGAAGAATAAGTCTAAAGTAAAGGCTGAATGACTAAGCCGATTGGGTGAGTACCAAGAATGATGAAAAGGTAAGAAGCCTCTCAAATGGGTTAATGACTCGGTTATACGGTGGAGTGGACCTAGTATGTATAAGCCGTGAAATTAAAAGTGCCAATGGAAAGGGCGGACACGGGAGATCCATACGATGTAGATCCCAGGTTAGAGAAAATGCCATTTAGCTAAGTCCTAAGATATGATACAATTAAACGAAGTAAAAATGTATAATGCGTACATGACATTTCTTGAACCGATAAGGGATTCCAGCATTTTTAGAAATGGAAGAGAAAGAGACACTACAAAATCCCCCGACGATAGGAAAAGTAAAGTCAAATGTAATAATAACCGGAGGACACGTGTCACCTGAGGTTAAAACTAACTTTTTGAAAAGTAAGCAATGATTATAGGCGTAAAAGTCAATTCCTTACCCCATATGGGGATCCATTTTCGTCCACATGGAGAGAGAAGGAAAATCGAGATGATTTTATTCATACTCAGACCAAACACAAAATACGGGTCCCACAGGATGCTAACCAGTACAAAGGGGACTGATAGGGACCAGTTAGGGTTTCCTTTGGACTGAACGGGACAAGTGTGGGGCCACTCTAGGAAGTTTTGAAAGCGCCACATATAAGTGTCTGTTCATGGGGGGAATCTGAAAAAGGTGAAGAAAAGTGCAAAGGGAAACACCCTATTGACCAGCGGGACCCACACAGGCCGGTAGAACAAGAACTGGACTGATAAAGTGGGGGAAAAGGAATTAAATATGGTGGATCAGATTTGTGGGCCTAAATGGTGCCACATATGTAATTTTGGGCTGACCAAAGTACATGGGAAAAGACAAAAATAATTAATGAGTTAAGCTCCGGGCCACAATTAGTAATTTATAAAAGTTTCGGGCCAAAAACAGTAATTTGCTCCAAGGGAAGAAAAATATCTAGATATTTTGGACGGGAATTCACCACTTGGAAGCACCTAGAGGCCTGGAATTTTCTGGAAATACTTGGGGAAAAAGTCAAGAAATCGGATCTCATTTATTACCAAAGATCGAAATTTAAGCCTCATTAATCCTAATCTTACCTAGATCAATTTACCTTTATTAAAAGGAATTTGACCCTTCATTTTCACCCCAAAGGGAGAAAATTCCAGAAGCAAGAAGGAGTGACCAGCAAGTCTCCATAGCTAAGCTTCAAGATCAAGCTACCAAGATCATCCAACGGTTCTCCGATTTTAGGTAACCCCGAAAACTCCACTTTCTTGAGTTATTGTTAAGGAATTTTCGTGCATGAGGTAGGAGCTTACCGTTATGGTTGGATTTTTGCATTTTTGAGGCCTCCTATGGTTTTGGAACGTGGTTTGTGAAGGGGTATAGTCATGACTTAAGTTCCGTCGAAAACAAAAATCCTAAGTAAGAGCTTGTTGCCGCCCGAAATCTGGGCAGCGAAGCTTGAACACGTTTTTTGAAGGGGTAAACGAACTTTGTTTAAGCTGAAACTTTACATGAAGAAACTAGACATCCGGGGAATGACTTTAGACATATAATAGATAATTTTGAATAAAAATATTGAGTGAAATAAACGGTTGAAAAGGTTCTCAAGTCAGACGCGAATTTGGACCATAGAGGAGAGAAATAGCTACACGCGAATATGTGTACTTTCCAGGGTCTGGGTGTACTTGGCCTAAAATCTAGAGTTTTCAACTTGGTTCAAATGGCGCTAGTTTCATGCAAAAATGATTTTTTTGGAATTTATTAAAAATCATGGAAGTTGGACCGCACTGGATTATTCTCGGGAAAATTGTGTGAGACTCGGATTTAATAGAAAATGCAAGGGTATTTTTTGGAAAATGCTAAAATAAGGTCTTTTTGGTGTTATTTAGGGTTAAATCATACTTGGGAGAGCTAGCAAGCACATTAAAATTGTAATACGGTACATACCCCACCAAGTAGTAACCGCTTTACTCATATATCTTTATGTGTTTTGTTGTATGTTTGTGTTGCCATGTGTGTTTTCGTATATGTTCTGCCAAATATGCATATAGAGTTATGTGGTTCCTAGCATTAAGGACGATCAGTCCGAGGCCAGCCTTAGTTGGCGGCTGTACGGATTGATAGGTCCTGGTCGTCTGGGTAAAAACGACGACATGTGGTAGTCGGTGATGTGTGTATTTATGTTTGCATATGTGGCATGTTTGGCTTGTTACTATTGTTTTCATATCGACATGGTTACTGCATACACTCTTCACATTTAGTATTTGAGTACCGATCTTGTGATTCTGGGGGCAATTATTGGACTCCAGGCGTTTAAAAGCTATAGGGGTACGTGCCTCAAGATCAAGAACCTTTTTGGTGAGGTAGGGTATTGTAGTGCAATTGAAGAATAGGAATGCCTATTATAGTTTTGTATTTACATTTTGGGATGATCGCATATTATTCGGCGCTTAATTCGGATGACTGTACCCTTAATCCTTCGAGACTTATATTTTCTCGTTGTTTTTACTTTTACCGGTACGGTAGTTAATCCAAACTTAGGTTAAATGCTCTAGTGCGCTCACTCGATACATGTTAAATGAACCTAATAACGAAGGAATGGTAACTAAGTGAAGGAATGCCTCTACCCCGCCACTCGAAAGGGAGAGGTCGATGGGATGTAACATCATATGCATTTAATGCAACTCGAAAAGCGAGCAACAATTGGAATTAGTCCTTGTAGCCAGACGAAAATCATTCCTTCAAGGCATACCTATTCCATTTATTACTCAGTCACTCTCACATAAGTACGTCGACGGCAAACACAATTAATGAAGCAACAGTTGACTATTCACAAACGGAGTGCACCTGTGCCTAACGGAAACTCTGCGCATTCAATTCTCAACAGCTAGTTTGCGAAGCTTCACAACGGCATTAATGGCGAACGCTATAAAGGCTCACTACATTCAATTCTGTCACCTACCGAAACTCTGCGCATTCAATTCTGTATTATTGCGAACAATTATTTCATTAACCTCAGTTAATATCTTCGGATATTCTTCATTCTTCAGTGTTCATTTATTATCTACTCGTGAGGAGTTATTTAAACACTTATTCCATTTCCTAGTTTAAATCTTAAGATTGAGGAACCTTAAGTGTGGGTGTACGATTACAACTTGTAAGGGGAGTGAGTCCTAGTAAGTTAGGATCATCTTGAGTATAGAGTGTGTGATTGTAACCTTTTGTGAATAGTGAAATACCCAAAGGATTTGAGGACTAGACGTAGGTCAATGTATTAGACCGAACCAGTATAACTTGCTCTGTGTCAAATTTACTTACTTGTCTCTATTTAATTGTGTCTGTGTGTAATTACTCAAAAAGTTTTTTAAATCACTTATTCACCCCCCCTCTAGATGACCTTCCACCTTCACCTCTTTCTTTCAAGTTTCAATCAATAACTATCATCATGTCGGTACAATATGAAATGATGTAAATGTAAAAGGAGGGTTAGTTAGTTGTTAATAGCGGTTGGGAGTTAGAAAGGATTAATGGTTCTTGAAGTGTTGTCTATATTAAGGCATATAACTCTTCGTTATATCTCTATGTTTTCCCTGATGAATGAATAATCAGAGTATTTCCAGTCTCTAGCTATCTCCGCCTTTTGGTTTTTTCTCTCTTCTTTCCTCTTCCCTGTCTTCTCTATTCTTAGCTCTTTCTTCTTTTTTCTTCTACACTTTCTTAACAAATATTTAATGAAGTAAAAAAATTGATCCCATTCTTTTGTTAGTATTTAGGTGTCCTATAGATGAGCAGATTTTATTAATACCATTTCTAAGTTGTAGTATTTCATTACTAATAAATGAGCATTTTATCTTTATCATATTTATGTCTCACCTTTATTTTAAAGTAAATATGTGTTTAAAGATAAAAGCTCTAGAATAGAATATGTGTTAATCTCGAGGATCAATGATAGAGATCATGATCATGAGGACTCGAGAACACCTTGTATATCTATTACCTAAAACTTGTTCCTGGTCTCTTGAATCACCAAGAAAGGGCATTGATGATCTCAATAAGACTAGTACGACATCATCTACTTGTATAGAGATACAAGGTAGGGACCTCATGGAATGTAGGCATGAGATGCCTTAGGCGATGTCGTGGGTAGATCTCAGAGAGCAGATAGTACCGAACAAACCCCGAGACTCCACAAAGATTTATTGTGAGAGTATCATTGGATATGTAAAGTCTCTCATCGTTTGGTAGTATGGGTCGTCACGGGCTTAAGGATGTCATCGAACACTATGTCCCCGGTTACACTTTGATGCAACTCTATCCACTTGAAAATGGGGAGAACAATGTACTCTTGGGTGTAACTCGAATACATGAGTATAGATGGACATCTTTGAGAGGACTCACAATCCTACAAGGATTAGTCATTCACAAGACCTAAGGTAGAGCTTGGATAGCTTCTAATTAACTCATGAGTCCATAAGATGAAAGTGATCATGAAGAGTCATGATCTCACATAGAGTTAATATAAGAAGATTCCTAGTTCGGTGAAATAGCTACATTTAATCAACTAAGAGAGATGATACTCTATCTTTGCTCTCAACTAAATGTGAATGACGATGTGAGGGATGATGCTGCCAGATCCAAATATGAAAGGTAGATCACTTGATCAACTCAATTAGTTCTCAAATGCAGAGCATTGCTTTGAGTGTCTTATGAAGTCATTAAATAAATTGGGCCCGTTAAAGGGGTTTTTAATTTGTCCAAGTTTATTTATGTCGTTGACTAATTAGGCATAATGGGTCACACAAAAAGGTTATTCGGATTGTTTAAAATTAGCAAATTGGGACAATAATTGTTATTGAGCTTTATCAAGAGTAAATGTGTATTTGTGTTGGAGTGAGACTCCAAGCCCAATAAGGAGAAAATGACGTCATATATGGTGTCCCGGTGGAAAATCGGTTTACGCACAAAAGGGCCCAAATGTGTTGGAAGACATAATTGGGGTCTTAGGCCAAGTTAAATTTGAAATTGAATTTTGAATTTAAGTTTGAATTTTAAATTTGAATTTAAATTCAAGATGTTAGGTTATAAAGATATTTCTGAATTATCTAAATAAATATATATATATATATATATATAAAGATCCAATAATGATTGGATGAAGATAGGAGAAATAATAAATGAGGATTGATTGAAATGATTTTGAATTTTATTTTAAGAGATGAATGTGATTCATCATCTTAAATTATTATTCAATTAAGATATGAATTTGATTCATTATGATTTGGATTTTCCAAATCAAGTTTGATTAGGCCTTTCTTGTGAGCACTTAAATTAGAGTTAGACTCTTATAAAGTCTGATTTTTTATGTGCCCTTTTATGGACTTTTTTGAAGAAAAAGGAAATAAATATAATTCATCATCCTAAATGATTGATTCAATTAATCAATCAAGATATGAATGTGATTCATCATCTTAAATTCAATCAATCAATCAAGATATGAATTCAATTCATTGTGATTTGGATTTTTCAATTCAAGCTTGGATTTGGCCTTTCTTGTGAGCAGCACTTAAATTAGGGTTAGACTCTTATAAAGTCTTGATTTTTTGTGTGCCTTTTTCCTACACGCTTTTCTAAGAGAAAAACAAGATCCTTATGCTCTCTAAATTTCGGTCTTTACCAAAGGTTTAGAGAGAAAAAGGCACCATCCATAGAAAGGCAAGGTTCCAATGATCTTGCTCCTCCTATCTTTAACCTAATCCTAAGAAACCATCATCTTCTTGAAAAGATAAAACCCAAGGAAACCACAACTCAACCTTGTCTTCGCCTAGCAAGCATCCAAGGAGTGGGAGGTTTCAAGAGAATGAGTTCTCATTACAATCGGGATAGTCAAAGTATGGATCAACGTTAAAGGATATCAACAACCTTGAAGTCTTCAAGTGATTTAAGGTATTCTAATCTCCAATAATCGTTTTATCAAATTATTTTAAACCCCAATAGTTGTTTTAACGAGTAATCCTAAAACTCATGAATATTATAAATTGTTATGAATTCTTATGAGTCAGTAAAGAGTTCTGATTAATCATTATTAACTAATTAGTGTAATAAGCTAAGGTTAATAATTCATTAGGACCATAAGGAGTTATGGGTTTCTAGACGATTGAACAAAATTTTTGTTTTCAACCTCATGAAACTTTGCATGAAAGTCATGTAATAGGCAAAATTAACCAACAATTACAACCATCATAAATTTATGAGAAAGAAATATATCTAAGGTCAGAATAAAAAGAGGCACATATAACTGCAACTAATAAAAAACCATCAATCACGTATACACAGAAATCATCATTTGAAGTAGACCTACCAAAGCTTCATTTTCAGCACCAATAGCTTATCCATTTACTGGAAAAAAAATGCCAACCATTTTTGAGACGCAATAGGAAAATATCCCACCAAAATCCAAACCCCATCCCCTCAGTTCAATAATTGGCGGGAGGGAGTAATAATAAAGAAATTGGAGTTGACCTTCGAGGCTCAGAGGAAGGTAAGTTGCTTTGTTCACAATTGGTAGATGCCTGAACTAGCTGACTCTTCTCAATCAGCTCCTTTTTTATATAAGTCTCCAAAAGCTGAGTAGAAATAAGGAAAAAGATTTTCGTGGGTAAGTAAAAATTCAAAAGAACCCAAATATGGAACAGCAAATCCCAACAACATTGTTAACCCTTGCCTGATCATTAAAGCAAGTATCTGCACTACCAGACACCAAGAGTGATATATGAACAGAACTACATGTGGATATATCACAACGCATGGTCACCACCACGTGAGAATGTCCCTACCTGAATAGGAGGTGGTGAAGCACTATAAAATGTATTATAAGAAAAACTAACAAATAGGATAAACTACAAAGTGAAACATAAATAAACAAGTCATGACAGATCCAAACAAAATATTATAAAACTCCAATGAGCAAGTGTTCATGTGGATACAATTAACAATAACCAATCATATAACAGTCAACCAACATTCATCAACTCAATACTACAATACAAGAGGCATATGCATGCGATATATCAACTCTGAAAACCATGAAGTTACCTTGTCCGGTTGTGAAGTTTACGTCCACGTATCTACAGAAAAGCCATAAAGGGAAAACATAAAAATTAAGTAACCAATAAGAAGGAAACTCCAATACACTAAAATACACAGACACTGACTCAATGGCAACAATAGCAGATGGTAAAATAAACAATTGAATTGCTGAAGCTATTTACTTTTAAGTGAGAGATTAATTATGTAATATGCCAATTACGTTGCAACATGTTTCAGCACTTCCACTTGATAGCCAACTTGAATTCAATCTATGAGAATATTATGCATTTATTATGATTACTATCTTATTATTATAATTAGATATAGGTATATTATATCTTAGGATATTTCCTATTATATTTGATTGATTTTGATTTGATTTGATTCTATGAGATTCTAGGGTTAGCTTTAGGTTTGCCTATATAAAGGTCTATATGTATTCTTTCGATTAAGAGATTAAGAATAACATTTTATCTCTTGAGTTCTCAACATGGTATCGAGCCTGGTTAGTTGTGGGCTGTTTTTGTGTTTGTTCTCCATTTGTTCTCCATTTAGTTTTCCGTTTCCGGTGGTCCAAAAAACAGAGAGAGAGAGAGATTTCTAGTTCCGCCACGGTCCGTTGGGTACACGCGTCACACCATCGTGTTCCCCATCTTCCGACGGCTTCGCCGTAAATTTGGTGGTCGTCCGACGCCCTCGTGATTTGACGGCGTGTGGATGACACGCAGCAATACTCCGACGACGCGTGATTAGGCGCGTGGGGAGGAGATTCCACCGGATACTTCCCGTTTCAGCCTTCTCTTCTTATTTCCATCTTGATCCGTGAGTTTGCATCTTTCGGTGATTGTTTGAATTTTCCTAGGTGAGATCTTCTATGAGAATTTCCGATTCTAGCGACATCATTGTTTTCGATTATGAAGCACTTAATATTCAACCCCAGTAATGTTTGGGGCACAGTTCTTCATCAACATCATCATTGGTGGTAGTTCCTCTATCATCATGTCTCTCATCTTGTCCGACGACTGGTCCCGTCGTCGTTTCCGGCACAGTTCTTCATCAACATCATCGTTGGTGGTATTTCCTCTGTCATTGTGCCTCTCATCTTGTCCAACGAATGGTCCCGTCGTCCTCAACTCATGAGCACAGTTCTTCATCAACAACCCATCTCCTCTTCGACACTGTCATCGTCGTCGAGCCTTTCATCGTTGTTGGTGGTAGTTCCTTTGTCATCGTGCTCCTCAACTTGTCAGACGACTGGTCCCGTCGTCTTCAACTCGTCCTGGTCGCAGCCGCTGCCCGTCAAACGTGTCGCAGTCGATGCCCATATTTGTTGCTCTCTAAATAGGCCTCTGAGACTCAAGAAGTACAAGCTTAAGGGGGAGTGTCAGTAGTATAAAGTTGTATAAGTAAGTTGGACATGATTAACATCCATGATCCAACTTGAGGGGGAGTGTGAGAATATTATACATTTATTATGATTACTATCTTATTATTATAATTAGATATAGGTATATTATATCTTAGGATATTTCCTATTATATTTAATTGATTTTGATTTGATTTGATTCTATGAGATTTTAGAGTTAGCTTTAGGTTTGCCTATATAAATTCTATATGTATTCTTTCAGATTAAGAGATTAAGAATAACATTTTATCTCTCGAGTTCTCAACACAATCAAAAGAGAAATTAGGTCTCATTCAAGATCAAGAGTGGAGGTAAATCTAGTTCTAAATTGGTTCGGGCATATCGAGAGTGAAAAATAAAAAATTAGATTTATGTTGATTAAATAGAGTCAAAATGGTGGAATGGATGATGCAACATGGACTTTACTATGTTCATCAATAATGACAACGAGCTCTGCATTTTAACTTATATTATCTTGAAGGCAAAATTTGATATGACACTTCTGGTTAAGGGAAAGCCTGCAGAACCTTGCCAGGATTAGCCTATACAAATTAGACACTATCTTTTTTATAAAACAAACTATATGAAAAATTACATTGGCAACAGAAAAATGGAGAGATCTAGAATCCAGTGAGGAAGAAAATGCTAACCAGCCTATACAAAAGAACTAACTTTTGTACACAGGATAGCATTGAGTCCGTCCTCTAATGATTCCAATAAGCAAGTATCCTTTTTTGCAGGGGGTGGGAAGAGAAGAAAAGGAAAACACTTGGTAGTAAGTAATATCAATAAATATTACTGCAAGCAAATTTATCAAAAGGAGAAAATTAATTTTGACCTACCAGCATGCAAGCAACTCCTACACAATAAATCTCATGTTCACATCATCATCATCATTAATCTTCATTAAGCTTCATGTAATATAAGACATAAAAGAAAACAATTTGTGCCCAATGAATGAAAGTTCCCACTTGTCTCACATGGACGCAAGTACCCAACTAGGTGAAAATTTTGTTTCATTACATTTCTTATGCAACTGTTTCCAATATATTGTGTAACGAAAATGTGAACTTGGAATATCGCAAGCCAAAGAATAGCAAGAATTTATAGCTAAAGCAAAAATTCGTCGGAGATCAAAGAGATCGATGAGGATTTAATCACAACTTCAAAAAGATTAGGGTTTAATCAACAATTCTTTCTCTCTGAAACATCCATAGATCGATGAGGATGGAGGCGCGCACTGAGGCGGAAACCGACGAGCATGGAGGCGAGACCGACGAGCATGGAGGCGAGACCGACGAGCATGGAGACACAGAGGCGAGACGACGATGGACAACCGGATGAGGCCGAGATCGAGAATGCGAGAGAAGCGAGCGACGAGAAGGCGATTTCGAATGATTTAGAGATGAGGGAGGAAGAGGTATTACAAAAATGGGGAGACTCATTCAAATTTTTTTTTTTTTTTTTTTTGATACACATAGTAGGGGAGGGGCAGGGTTCGAACCCTGGACATAGGAAGGGGAGCCAAGCTCCCATGCCACTGCACTACTAAGGCGCTAGCAGACTTATTCAAATTTATTCGTGTTCAATTTCAGACTTTCACTAAGGGCACCATTGTAATTTTGTTTTGTGACATATATAATATCCAAAAAGGCCCTAGGATCTTTTCTGACATGTGAATATTCTTTGGGCCTTATTTGAGATTATGTTGAACAATTGGGCCATGAGGTGGATTTTCCCAAAAAAACTATCCTTTTTCTTCACCTAACCATCAATTGGCTAATAATTATTGGTTAGCTAATTGTTCTTTTCCCTACAAAAATCCGGCGACAACACAGAAGTGTTTATATATATATATATAATATACAGGGTCTAATCCCAACCAGTGCTGTTAGATGCCATCACAAATTAACCTGTGGGTAAATTTGGACCTCACACCAAAAATAATCAACATGGGGTTTATTGGGAGTGAAGAGCTTCTTGATGGCAACATTGGCAAAGATGGACCCACAAGCCACAAGTAGGGTCATCCCCAATCCTCATTTTCGGCACTGAACGGGTATGCAAAGGAGGAATGTCCGGAACCCATGATAGGCACCTTGCGCCTAGCCCATCTGGACCGTCTAGATGGGATCTGACGGTCCCGATTTGATTTTCTTAAATTGGTGTTTTTTGAGTAAAATAATCATTTCCTAAAGCATATTGGTTAACAGATTATCTTTATTTTAGATTTTTTACCCATCAAAATATTTTTTTCAAAAAAAAAAAAAAAAATCAAATCGATCCGACGGGATGGGTTAAGCGCATGGTGCCTATCCTTTGGATAGGCACCAAACGGTTCCAGGAATGTCTGGGTCCCAGGAATATCCCCATTGGAAACTCTCTATTTACAATAAAATTTAAAAACCTGGAATTTTTTTTTCCTAAACAAATAATATCAAAAAAGTCCCGGAACTTCTATTTAATTTGATAATCTCAAGGGACTTTTTTATAATTATCTCCGTCCTTGGGACCGAAACGTAATTTTCACAATAAATTATTAAATGTGGTCCCTCCCATGTCCTTTTTATTTTAGTCAAAACTTTATAAAAGCAAAATGCATTTTCGTAGAAATTTGTTTAGATATAGTTAATCATCTGGTCTTATTTATATTCAGTATGCTCCAACTTAAGGTCAACATCCACATTATGTCTCATACTCATACGTACGTACATGTGATTAAACCAAATCAACCAAAGAGATACAAAATATAAAAGAAATTCAAGTGTGGTGTGCGTACATACCTATTGGACAAACTAACTTTCTTTTGTAACACAGTTGAAAAATCTGATGTCGTTTAATTCTCCTACAATACATTCATGATAAAGGGGGAATTTAAAAACAGTAAGAATATGAAGTGAAATCTAGTAGGAATTAGAAGCTCACCTTGTCCCTTTCTTTATGTGACTTGGCTTTCCTTTATCGATCAGATGACTCGAACTTCCTCAATATCTTCCTGGGTGGTTCATTAAAAGGAGAAGCAACCTCTCTTCGTTCCAGTGAAGTTGTTGGAACATTCATGGAAAACACTTTCCATGTTTGTCTGTTTGTACACATAAGTGATCTCTACATCTCTAGAGGATTAGTCTTTAACTAATGGCTACCACCTGGATTCCACCAAAAATAAGAAACAAACTAGCATTAATTATAGATTTGTTAATTGAGAAACAAGTTATTCTATATTAGGAAATTAAATTTTATACTATTGATTTGTTAATTTCCTGATTGTTTCTTAAGGGGCAAGCAGGAGTGTACATAAACTTAATAATTAGTGGTCTCCTGCACCTTTATAAATACGATGTGCCTCCACAATTGAACCTCACCCGTCATTGGCATTAAGCTATCTGGCAAAGTGGCAATCTCTTCTCTTTACATTTTTCTTGTTCTAGTGATCCGTTGTGCCAATCTCATTTAGGCTCTAGTACTTGGTATACAAGTCTCTTCTCTCTCCTAATTTTTCCTTTAATGACATTGATGCTCACAGAAACATGGACAAATTGTTTCAAATATACAGCATGAACGCACTCGCAAAGAAAGAAATCATGAAACTCAACAATTGACACATAGTTACATTGTTGGGATTCATTTCAATCGGTCTCGACGTCAGGAATTTGGATCGAAGACTGATACAAGTACGACACACTCTTGGCTCCAGTGGCATATTCCAGAATCTTCCTGCTATAAGCTTTCTTACAATTGCTTTCGGCCACCCACTTGCTGATCCCAACGGCACCGCGCTCGCTTCAACCTGCAATTAATTCAACTGTCAAATCCCTAACTGTTATTAACTAACTAAATCTAAAATTGTCATCTGAATATATAGTGATATTTTGTAGAGGCATACCTTGAAGCTTTCTTTGTGTTACCGAGTTTTCATTTATCAATAGGAGCAGAAGCTACGGCTCTTCGTTTCCGTGATGTGGTTGAAAGCAAAGGAGACTTGAACTGTACATTCTCCAAGTTTGTTTGATGTTCGTACACGTAAACTCCACCCTTAACCACAATTATATCAGGCTTTTTACTGATGACATGTATCACCACATCATTCCAATCCGATTCCGTGAATAATCTTTGAAGCCACATCCAATCTTCTGACGGAAAATACGATCTTAGATTCAATAAAACCACATGACCTTGTGCATTATCGACAACAAGTCTCTTTTGTAATAATACACGACCATTGATGATCAGAGAAATTTGTAAGTCTTGTATCCTACTTCTTTTGGCTTTCCCAAACTCAAGAGCAATGGCAAGAGGAGGAAAATTCCTACGAGCAAGAAAAGAAATTTTCCCTCCTTCACACGAATTGTGGAACCAATCAGGAAATGTTGTTGCTGGGAAATTGACCTGCAGGTTTTCCAACTCCTTTGTTTGCCAGATTTACATAAACAACACAGGCAAAAGAGATTTTTTAGATTTGAAAACAACATATGTATATATATATATATAATACACACACACACTCAAAAAACAAAAAACAAAAAAAAAATAACAACATATATGTGTGTGTGTGTGAAGAGAATAAAGAGAAATTTCATGGACTGCGTTAACTTATACGGGCAAACTGTTTTTGCTCCATATGACAATGACTTGATTAGTGACATGTAAGCAGACAAATTCAACACAAAAATATAAAGGCAAAAGAAAAATACAATGCTTGATTTAGAAACAAACAGGTAAGAGATGTTTTGTTTATTAATTTCAAACCAACCCCATTTGTATTTAATTTGAATATTCATCCAAATAGCAAAAGAAAATATAAAATAGAAAAAAGTACCTTAAGAAAAACTAGAGACCATAAATAGCCCAAAGACTCTGTAGTTAATGAAAAGCAATTCCCTGCCTTTATATGCGTCAAACTTGATGGTAACTCTGATATATTTCTTAGCTTCTTGCAGTTACTCACATCCAAGTCCCACAACTTAGAAAAATCTTTGAGGCACTCAGGAAGGGACACAAAATCATTCCCTGATATATTTAACTCTATCAAATTCCGGAAAAGATTCAGAGTTAGGTGAATATCTTCATCCAATAAACAACAATCTCGGAGATCCAATGAATGCGCGTTTGTGCAGCCAATAACTGGTTGGCTCTCTTGCATCAATTTATTTAGCAATTTTCTGCAACCAACTTTACTGCCTCCCAAACAAAGAATATCAATATTTGGCAACGTGAATAAGCCATTTGGAAGCTCCCTAAGACTTTTGCAATTGCTTAAACCTAAAATATCAAGCCCCAAAAGATTTCCAATGGAAGGTGGGAGCTCCTCAATAGAAGTCCAATCAGCCCAGATAATTTTTAATTCGTCCATCTTTCCCACTAAGTTTGGGAAATAGTCAAGACTCATGCAATTACCGAAATCAATAATTTCAAGAGATGGCATATTGATTTCATGTGGAAAGCTTGTAAGGTTGACACATCCGCAAACATCTAATTCAACCAGCTTAGAGAGGTATCCCACAGAATCATGAACTTTGATCAAATTGTGACAGTCACTAAAAGACAATTTTCTTAAACTTTGGAATTGAGACATATCAGGTACTTCAGTTATGAATTCACACTCTGAGAAATTCATACATGTCAAACATTCAAATCTCTGCCAAAAATAAAACAGGTTGTTTAATTAACATTAATTAGAAGAGATTTTATGTGGGACAGATGATACAGGTTTAAATAACTATAGAAAAATAGAAGGGTAATTGAATTAATGTATTCTTGATACTTTGAATACGCTAAAAGCGAACGAAATTTGAACAAGAGACGTACATATAAAAAGTTAAAAAAGAAAAAAAAAAAAAAAAAAAAAAAAATACCTTCAATGGCTCTTCCAACCTGAAAGGGCTCAAACATAACTTGAAGAAAACTAGTTTGTTTGGAGAAAATTTCCGTGGTAAATTTGTAGAAGGATATCCCTCCCATTCAAGCCATCTTAAACTGTCTGAAAGATATTTAGGGCCCGTTGAAAATTGGACTTTTCGAATAATAAGAATTCTAAGATTAGTCATCTTTTTAAAGGAGAGACCACTCCACTCCACTTCTACTTCTTCAGGTGGATCAAATAGTATGCCTTCAATACTCCTACTTCCCTATAATGCATACCAAAAAAAAGGAAAAATTTGTTAGATATTTTCCAATAGCACAATAAATTTAATGTATATGAGGAATCAAAAAACAGTTAGGTTCTTACTGAATTTTCATGCAGTACTTTAAGAACATCTTCATAATTGAATAACCTACTATGTTTGCCAGGATTCGATGGTGCCTCCTTCCTTACAATCTCTCTGCCCATTTGTCTTATGAGATCATGCATGCGTATACGACCACTATCCTTAATAGCTACAAGAGATTTATCAATAAGCACGTCAATATAAAACCTTGCACCAGAATAACATGCTTGTACTATTTTACCAAGAGAATCCAACATCTCATCTTTAAAGAAACAAGCAACATCCAAGAAAATAATCTTTGCACCATCTTGTAAGCAATCATAGCTTATCTTTAATACTTCATGTGTTGTTCTTTCTGGGATCCGGTCATATTGTTCCAATATAGACCTCCATTCCTTTTTGTTTTTATTTGCTAAATTGGCACCAATCAATTTTAATGCCAGGGGAAGGCCCTTTGCGTAACTTATCACATGACTAGACATTTGATGATAGCCTTTTGGAGGTAGGCTCATATGAAAGGCATGCCGACAAAAAAGCTCAAGAGAGTTACAATCATTTAGCTCCTTCAATTCATACGTTCTTTTATCATTATGAGCAATTAGCAATTGCTTATTTCTTGTCGTTATAATGACCTTGCTTCCACAACCAAACCAATCACACCCCCCTGCAAGTTGTTCTAACTGTTCAATCTCATCAACATCATCAAGAACCAACAAAACTCTTTTATGAGAGAGTCTGTGTTTTATTTTAGATATTCCTTCGCCAGCACTAACAAACCTCGTGATCCTTTCCTCAAGAATCTCAGATAGAAGTTTTTGTTGAAGACGAACAATGCCCTGGAATTTCTTTGATGCTTCATTGACATCAAGCAAGAAACACGCACCTTCAAAATCGTTGAAGATTGAATTATAGATGGCTTTTGCAAGTGTTGTTTTGCCAATGCCACCAGTTCCATGAATCCCCAACATGCAAACGCCTTGGTCAGATTTACTTAGAAGCGAGATCACTTCTTCTATCCGAGGCTCAAGTCCAACCATCTGTTCTATGTTATGGTATGGTTTAGGAGGAAGCATAGCATACACATATTCGACAATCCTTTCAATAAACCGAAATTCGCATCTACAAAAAAGCAAATTTTCTTTTTATTGTGAAGAAAACTCATGCAAAATGTCTTCCTTTTTATTGTCTGTTATTATCGTAATTCTTTCAAGTAAAATCTCCTTGAATATTTATTCAAAAAAATCTCCTTGAATATGATCCTTTCAAAGATCACAAACTGAGTATAAATTAGCTCTCCCGTTACTTTATTTTTTTTGCCTTTATGCCTTCACTATGTAACGGTTTTTTTAAAAAAAATAAAATCATAATATTATAAATATTTGCCTCACAAATGGAAATATTTAAGTAGCGCTGGAAATAGGTCAGACTTCACTTTTAACAGGTCATGTCTGTTTTACAGCAAGTTGGCTTGTTACAGGCATTATTTTTAGCCTAAACCTGGCCTGAAGTTTGTTATGGAGACCTGTTAAGATCAATCACTAAATATTAGCAAAAATCAGGCCTGTTAAGAAGGCCAGTTAAGATTAGGCATATTAAGGAGGTCTATTAAGATCCGGCCTGTTAAGGAGACCGGTTAAGATCAAGCTTGTTAAGATATTTTTTTTAAGATAGAATAATTATTATTTTTTCAGATAGGATAATTACATTTTTTTCAGATTGAGTAAACATTTTTTTGTTTTTTGTTAGCATAGAGTAATTAACATGCTCAGACTGACCTGACAGGCTTAATAGGCTTATTAGTAAGCCGAAGCCTGTTCACAAAAACAAACCTTTAAATAGGCATTGGCTTGGTCATTTTTACTAACAAGTCATGCCTGACTGCAGGCCTTCATAGATCAGGCTAAAGGCCCGGACAGGTCGCTTGGCCTGTTTCCACCCTATATTTAAGTAAATAAAAAATCAGACCAAAAGGAAATTAAATCAAAAATAATAAAACTATAACCATTCATTAAAAATGTAACTCATTTTTCGAACTCCGTTTAATACAGAAGATATTGTGGATACTTTATTCAAAACCTAATGGATCCTATGCTCATATATGAATGTCCAAAATAGTTTTGTATTCTAAAGTAGAACATAACTCTCAATAACAAAAGATACCCTGTTTAATATCTTCTACATGATTTCTGAAGAGCCATGTCACATACTCACATTGGATCTGGAAGGATTATTGTTAGTGACCAACATTTCACAGATCCATTGATGATCTAGATATGTTAGCAATTACTAAATAAAATTTTATTTTCTGATTTCTATAGTAAAACATAATAAACACTTACAGTCAAAAAATTAAATTAAAATATTTATAGTAAAAACTTTCTAGTTTATAATTATTTAATAATACTCCAACACTATATATACTGAGATAAAATCATACGAGTAAGACCCAGATTTATAGAAATTCAACATGAACTGGGTGTTAAATCATCAGCAACCACTAGTTATTTGAAAATTTCATCAAGAGAAGGGAATCAAAAAAACTATAAGGAGATATGTACCCATCTTGGAAAAGCCATGCTGATGACAAACTAGCAGCTTCAAACAAAGCAGACCTCCATTTCTGCAGTTTCTCCCGGTTCTTTCTCGACCGATCTTCATGATCAGCACTTTCTTCACCAAAACTATTTCTATCTTTCTCTGCGTCGTTTCTGAACCTTTCTTCAAGAGCAACCATGGCTTCCTCAAAGCTGTTTCTCTGATATTGAACATCCATCGGATCCACCTTGTAAAATATGGGCATAACCACCTGTTTCTTCTCCTTCTTACACTGAATGATATGAGCCAGTTCATCAAGGCACCAAGTGGATGTTGCGTAGTTCTTAGAGAAAACAATAATGGAAATCCTTGATTTCTCTATGGCTTTAAGAAGAGAAGGTGCAATTCGTTCCCCTTTACCAAGCTTTCTGTCATCAATAAAGGCGTTGATTCCCTTCTTGCGTAAATTATCATAGAGATTCACAGTGAAGCATTTGCGAGTATCTTCGCCTCTGAAACTCAGGAAAACATCGTATCTATACTTGGTTTTGCCGGTGAAGCCAACCGAAGATGGTGATGCTACTTGAATCGCCATGGCTATGGTAATCGCGAGGGTAAAGTTAGGTTTTGAGATTAGAATACTGAAATGAGAGAGAATTTTACAAATTGGATAACCTCCCAAATACTGCAACAGAGATGGAAGGAAGATGGTGGGAAATTTGTCGGAAGATGTTGATGCTTCCTTTTGTGTGAGAGAAGATGATGGTGGGCATTGTTTACATTATGTGTTTTTTCATTTGGGCTTTTTATATGTTTTTCTCTCTAATTAGAGATTAGAGGGACGAGGCATCTTTTTAATTTTTTTTATATTCTATTTATTTATATTAAATTATGTGTTGCATCCTGAAATTTTTTTAGTCCCTAATATTTTAAATTAATTAATTTTCAATCTTATATTTAGAAATATTTTTTCTGTAATATCAATATGTTGAAAATTAATTAATTTAAGATATTGAGTAAAAAAAAAATATTTTAAGATATAGCATATAATTTAATTTAAACAAATAGAGTATAAAAAAAATTAAAAAAATGTCTCATCTCTCATGTTTGAGGCACAGTTGCTACTAACTAACTAAAAGTTAAGTGACAAGAACTTTTGTCTCCAAAGCCGTTTAGGGTTCGAATTATTCTGACTCGTTTATATGTAGGAAATTTGATTGAGAGGAGTATGTCTGTGGCCCTCAAAAAAAATAAAAAAAAATAAAATAAAAATTAGTCTTTGTTGTCGGTGGTGTCGATAAGGGGTGAGATGTATATATTAATTATGTAAATGTCTTTTGACCTTAATCTTTCATATTATGTTTCCAGAATATTATATTATATAATATAATACATAATGGTGCGGGACCCACGAATGATATTTTCTCCTTCACCCGACTTCATCACATGTTATGTCCCAGAATATTATACTATATAATGTAATACATAAAGGTGCGGGACCCACATATGATATTTTCTCCTTCACCTGACTTCATCACGTGAAGAGTTTGAAAAATTGGCAGGGGAAAATTACATCACATGATCCAGAGGTAGAAATTACATTTAAAGACCCATTCTCTTTCACTATATACACACACCACGCGCACACCCGTTGCTGCGATGAAAATGAAGAAGATAATGGGCCTGTTTGGGTTATCTTTTTTTTGAGCATTGATGGGCAAATATTTCAGTGGCTTAAAAGCCACTGAACCAGTAAAAAAAAAGCCCAACTTGTCTTGTTTGGGATACCCAGTGACTTATTTAAAAATCCCCAAACCCACTGGACTTATTTGATGCTCCAATTTAGAGCTTAATCTCCAGCGGCGTTTTTGGATGCTCCATGGGACCTTCGGACTGTGCTGAAAGAATCACCTGGGATTAAATTCCCTTTTGTACTTTGTTTCTTTCGTCTGTACTTAAAGAAAAGAAAAAAAAACTTTATCCATTTTCACCCAAAAAAAAAAAAAAAAAAAAAAAAACCTTTATCCATTAATTAATTTTTTTAATAATCATTTAAATTTTTTCCAAATTAAAATTTTTATTATCCTAATATTAATTATATCTTATATTTAGATTCAGTGAGAGTATTTAATAAAATTCATATCTTTTTTAGTCATTTTTTAGGGTTTAGGGTTTAATCATTTTTTTTATCTCAACTGACTTTTGAAATAATAATCCAAACACTCCTCGCTTTAGAAAAAAAACCACTTCTCGTAAAAAAGCCAAATGGACAATCCAAACACAAATCATTATCTATAACCCGACTTTTTTCCTACCAAACTTTTTTTAAGTCAATTTGCTTTTGCCCACCATTTCCTACCGCCAACCCAAACAAAAATGAGAGAAAAGTGCGATGAGAAAGATGCGAGAAGGAGAGAAAGGAAGGAAGAGGAAAGAAATGTGGTGATATATTTGAATAAGAAATGCTCCGCATTTTCTTCTCCAATCTCTCAAAACAATTCTGAAGTAGGACGTGAATAAGCTATGATGATGGATCAGCTTTAAGTGTCAGCCACATTAATATTTTTTTTTTTTTTCGGGACATTGGGAGTAAAAAAGAAAAAAAAAATCATTTCATTTGCCTTCTTTTCCTCATACATCTGGCGCTTGGGGAATTATGGGTGAAATATTGTTTATTTATAATTATTTATTTATTTATATTTTTCTTCATCCAAACCTCCTTCAGCGTGTCTGACTTCCCGCTCCCCCTGTCATTAATTTGCTTTGTCCAATCCATCAAATTCTTCTCACCTCAAAAGTGAACCTAATGCTAGATTATTATTTCCTATCCCTTCTCATACGTCTGCGCTACGGAGAAAATATGAGGAAATATTTTGTGTCTTCTCCAATGCTTCTTTCCACGTGATGCAATTGTTAGGCTGATGGAGGAATTTTTTTTTCTTTTTTTTTTCTTTTTTTTTTGCCTTAATGCTTTATTCGACGGCACAACCCTCTGGGGTAAGATTTTCTCATAATCTTATTTCTCTTTTTTTTTTTTTCATTAGCCCCATCTAAACCGTTGATTGAAAAGAAGAAAGAGGAGTTGAAATAATATTGTAATTCATTAGATGGATATGATTTAAAGATAATGAGAAATAATGAACAAGGATGGAAAGAGAAACTCAATTCACAGCTGAATCCTAATTACCCACTTTCTCCCTCTTCTATGGTGACGCGACGGACAGCAGATGGTGAAGAAAAATTTTATTCTGATTTTTATCTTATTATAAGTCCACACTCTCCTCTATCCAATGGTTAAAAGCCTTGACCTCTCTGATTTCGAAATTTGAAGGCCTTTTTAGAAAAAAATATAGCTCCTAGTACACTTTCATCTCTTTTTAAGTTCTTATATTATACTGTAACATGGTGTTATATTGCCCCTCCTTTTATTGGACGAAACTATGAAAGATAATGAGGGAAAAATATATTTTTACCTTCTTCACATTACTATCTCAATTTATTTATAACCAAATTTATTAACCACATTTTTTAAAAAAAATAATTTCACCTTATTTCCCCATAATTAATATATCCTGTCAGAAAAATAAATATCATTGACTACTACTGGTTGATGCAAAATTCTTATATTCAATTGATTAATTTACATGAAAATTGGGGATGTTACAAAACATAATGAATGTTGAAAAATGCTAGCTGATATATGAAAATGGTGATGTTCTTTGTTTATATTATGGTGTATAATTGGCCCCCCAGTGGCTGCCATCAAGCCTTCATAGATTAAGTTCTTGCATGTGAACGCTGGCTGTTTTTTTTCCTGCAAATATATTTGTAACATCATGCTTGTAATTTATTCCAATGGTTCATCTTTTTATGGTTCAAGAATTGGTATCTCTTGCAATGTGATGTAGTATTTATTTTGTGGGAATTTGTTTGTTTGGAGGGTCATATGTACGGACGTGAGCCTGGAGAGTAACTCCTAGTTGTGTCATATTTAAGCAAGGGGACTGTTCTTTACAACATGTTTGTTCCGTATAGCAGGCCCAAATTTGATATTACTGATTAGATTGTGATTATATATATAAAATGAGCTTACTTTTTATTAGCATGTGAGTTAGCACAAAATATAAAGTATAAAGGAAGTGAATAATATACATAACGTGCATTATTTTGCTTTCCATTCTAACTCTGCATAAATCAAATTATTTTTTTTTGCTCGAAGGCATAAATCAAATTATAGTCTATAGCATTATTTGGCTTTTTGATTAATATTATTATTGGTATTATATATTCAAGTCCACTGCTTAGCTTTTATTTCACTTCTTCCTCATTGTTTTTAATTAATGATCATGCATCATAGATATGTACGTGGTTTATGTATCCCACTATCCAAGTAATCATGCAGCAGAAGCTGCATTTCTTGAGATTCACTCTCTTCATCATCAATTTATTAATTTATAAACAATTAATCTGTACGTGTTTTTTAATGATAGCTAGGCTAATGCGCATGAGTACGAATATGGAAGGAAAATATTTCAGGTTTATTAAAATTCAAACTATGTCGTTGAATGAATTTTGTTTTTGTTCATCTTGTAAAGAAATATATTCTGCTGTCTTTATTTTTAACATATGAATGTCTGAGACGAAAGGAATCTATCAATTCTAAGGGTGGTAATATCTAGTCTAATGAAGATGAACTTAATTTATGGTTGGAGGTTACTTGGTGGTATGAACAAGAAGGGCGAATCTATGGGTTTGGATCTGAAAATAAACATATTGGTTCTTCTACCACACCTCTTTCCATCAACTCTACAAAGGGATCCAGAATTGCAAAAGGAGATAACTGAAATGAGAGAAGATTATGCAAGCTTGAAACAACATAACCAAATTATTATGTTAGCATTGCAAGCACATGGGATTCACTTACCTAATCCCTCTAACCCTGCCGCCAATGATGAGGCTCCCTCTTCTACCAATGCAAATGAAGACGCTAAAAATGATTGTTGAATATTTTCATTGCTGTTGTACAACTACTTTAGTGACTGTGTACATATATTTGCCCTTCTAGCAACTTTAAATTGTGACATTTATATGAACATGTGCTTTCAACTTGTTTAGTTTTCTATTTATATGACATGCTTATTTTCTCATTTCAGTGCATTTCATTATATATAAAAAAGTGCTTAAAAGAAATTAGATCTTTTTGCTCAAAGTAAAGTATAAAAAAAAAAAAAAAAAAAACGTAGGGTGCACCTAAAAAATTTCTCACAGTTACCCGCAGAATTTACCCACGGAATTCCGTCTCAGATTACCCACAGAATTCCGTCTCAGATTACACACGGAATTTACCCATAGAATTCCGTCTTAGATTTCCCATGGAATTATTCCCGATGCCTTTTGTTTCGTCGGAAAGTTTTTACCCACGAATTCCATGAGTAACTTTCGTGGCTAATATGAGGTTTTTTTTTTTTTTTTCTTTTTTTTTTTACGGGTAGTGAAAAGTGAATGAAGTAATGAATGAATTTAATTGCAGCCATGGACATATGTGTTAAGATGTATATAGTCTTGGGCATGATCATAATTGTAATTGTGGTGGTTTAAATTTCCACTTTATGTAAAGAGAGATTATTGATAAGAAGCACAAAAAAGAAAATTAATGGGTATAACAAATATGATAAAAATTCATGTCATTGTTGTGGTGGCAAAGGTCATTGGTTTTGTACTTGTTGTATCCATGATATATTTATTAAAGGTCAAATATTGAAATATATTATCTTGAAAAGATATATTATATGTAAATCAGCCTTAAAATCAATTTCAATAGTAGAAGGCGGTGATTTAAAGAAAACTCAACCATTTTGGAGTTTTAATATTTTGAGGTTATTTTGTAATTTTACTAAAATGTCATTTATGATTTTCAGGGTCCTATTTTGTAATTTTCTCGGTTCTTTCACTTTTCTTAAAGTGAGGTTAATATTACATAATAGCCCTTCTCTTTGTCAAAATTCTCAAATAGCCTCAAGCATAATATGTTTTCGTACATCTTATTCTTATATGTGTTTATATTAATCATTTGGATATTTATTGATATTTTAATTTTATTAAATAGCCCGTAGCCATAATAATTTTAAATTTATGATTTGATGGCATGATATTTTATCACTTTTATAAGGGTTCTTTTGTAAAAGAATATTATTGGTTTAAAGAAATGGTATGACAAGAAAATTTTTGTGGCAATGGATTGTTATAAATATTAAGACTCTGAAGGCTTATGTATCAAATATTTCATGATACAAAGAGTTTTTAGTTATTTTCCTGAAGACAAATAACTTGTAGATAATTATACCACTCAAGAATAATAATTTTAAAGGTTAATAGTCCTCGAAGACTAATTAGCATAGTTTGCCCAAATTGATAATGAGGTCAATGTTTAGACTATATTTGATGTATGAATTTAATTGAAAGCTTTGATTAAGCATTTTATTCTACCAAGTATAAAAGAAACTTACAAAGTTTTCAAAGATATTTGTAAAAGTGCATATCATATTGAAAGAACATTGAAATACATGATATTGTAAACCAGAAGTTTACAAAACAAAAATGCAAACCAGAAGTTTGCTCATGAATTAAATTTGGCCTTACCAGTTAGACTGAGTCAATAATAATGACAAGGATATATTTGTAATAATTCCTATCTTATAACCTTTGAGTGTGTAGTAAATGTGCTTGTAATACCATCACAATGCCCCAAAATGAGTCTTTAAAGGAGGATGAGAGTATATGTTGGATATAAATCTCCTTTGATACTAAATTAAAAAGGTTTGAAAGTGATATCCCACATTTGGATTGAAATCCATGAATGTATGTAAAGTATTCTTAAAGGACTCACATTTGAGAGGGAGATTGCTAGAATATAAGTGAGAATTAATTTTTGAAAAGTTATATACTTTTTAAATAAAGCCTAATAGATTCCCAAAATGGATGTGTGATTATGATTTAATGGAAATTGAAAAGTTTACAATTGGTTGGCAAGACTTGTTTGGTCATCCAAGTCATATATAATGCAACAAATTATGGATTGATATCCATTGAAGAACCAAAACATTTTTCATGAATAGCCAACATATTGTTCAAAAAGTATTATGTCTGCTTGTTCTCAAATAGAATTGACTATGATATTATTGGTCATGATTAGTAATGGATATTTGCATTTCTGGAAATATATCAAACAAATTTATATGGGCCTATTGAAATAACATGTAAACCATACAATGATTTGATAAATTTGAAAGATGCATCTGTAAGATAGTTACATGTGAGATTATTAGTTTGTAAACCTGAAGTTTGCAATAATGCTTGCAACAAATAAGCGCAATTTCTAGATTATATGATCCAAAAATAATGTATTAAAGCCTCCATAAATAAGCTGGATCAATGTTTATGAGAACAAAATTTTATGTTAGTATATTTGATCTTAGATAGCGGCATTTATATAAGCCAACAAAATTCTCCCGATAAAATTGGCTTTTGGTTAGGAGCACGACAAATTCGAAATTAAAAGGTTTGAATATGCAATTAATCCACCACAACACATAGATGTATATAGAAAGAAAGTTGAGATAAATATTGTATAAGGACCTCCTTCTTCTTGTTTGTCTCTAAATGAAATAAAATGATGTTTCTATAGGAAACAAATAGATTTAGGAGACTTACACTGCGTGATTAGTCAATTGTCATTTGACATTGTTTTCTTAACATGAGGGGGAGAAATTGAATAGATGGAAAAGAGAATACATAGAATGCATTATTATTATAGAGTAAATATCATCGAATAAAGAAGTATGAACCAAAAGTTTATTAGACTATGCATTCATAAAATATTTGCCGGATGAAATTATTGACCTAAATGAGATTTACTAAATCTCATATTCCAAATAAAAAGGCTCCAATCAATATAAAGGCATGCTTGAAGCATGAAAAACTATTTGTTTCCAAATATAAATATTTTGAATAAATTGGAGCATATTATTAAGATAATCATATTAAGGAGGCGGTACTCCGGAAAGTACTCGACATAACTAATTGCAAAAATCTCAAGAGAAGTTTAGGTACACGAAGAGTGATATAGATCTTGTTAAGTTATGTCACAACTGGAAAAATGGAACCGAAAAGATAAAATTGTCGATGATAACTTTGAAAATTATATCACATGATCAAATGAGGATATTATATAATGATATGTCACAAGAAGTAGACATAAAGAGGATTGGCCGAAAGGAAAAGTGAAATTAAAAAAGATGCAAATATGGTTATATTATGATAATTAAGGACTAGCAGTCCAATTTAAGATATATGAATGTTTATGTGAAAATAAAGATTTTCACAAAGTATGATTATGATGAGATATATGATTTTGTGGTGGATAGAATAATTTTGTATATATTATATTCTAGCAATTTATGAAAGAAAAATTATCGTCTATTAGATATTGCTATATAGTCTATCTTATGCATTTGACTTACTAAATTATGAAGATTGCATAAGAATCTTCTAAGGATCCAAAAGTGTTAGAAGCACATGTCCTGGAAGGACTTAAGGTGCTAGAAGCATATATCTCCGAATGACTTAAAGTGCGAGAAGCACATGCCTCCAAAGAAAGTAATGTGCTAGAAGCACAAGTTCTTGAAGAACTCGGGATGCTAGAAGCATCTAATTCAAGTTCTCAATTAAATTAAATAAGTTTTAGTATGACTTGAAACAATCAAGGCATATGTGGTATAATCTTCTCAAGGAATATCTATTGAAAGAAGGGTACAAAAATAACCCAATATGTCTATGCATCTTTATGAAAAGATTTAGAAGTCAATTTGTTATAATTGTTGTTTATGTTGATGATATCAACATCATTGGAACTCCTGAAAAGCTTCAAAAGCAATTAATTGTTTAAAAAAAGAATTTGAAATGAAGTATTTGGGAAGGACAAAATTATTTCTTGGATTATAGACAAATACCTATAAAATAGGATATTTGTATATCAAGAAGTTTATACAAAGAAGGTACCAAAGTGATTTTATATGGATAATTCATATTCATTATGTACCCAATGATTGTAAGGTATATACAGGCAGATAAAGAACAATTCCGACCTCAAGTAATAAACAAAGAAGTTGAAGAAGAACTACTTGATCTAGAAGTACCATATATTAGTGCTTTATTGGAACACTAATGTATCATGCTTATTAGTAAGAGATAGTTTTCCACCAACACAAAAACATTGCAAGTAATTTGTCAACAGGAGGAGTAATACGATGTTGTCGAAAAGGGAGTCGATACAATGTTGTCTCTTTTTTCTTATCTAGGTTTTTTCCACTTTTTTCAGGTTTTCCTATAAAGGTTTTTAATGAGGTAGCAGACGATGTATATCAATGAATGATGTATTTTTTTCTTTGACTAGGTTTTTATCCCACTTTAGGTTTTTCCTAGTTAAAATTTTTAATGAGACACATTTATAATGGATATCCAAGGGGAAGTATTATAAATATATTAATTATATGGATGTCCATTGATCCTTAATCTTTCATATTATGTCCCGGAATATTATATTACTCCTCCAAATTCTAGTTATGGACAACAAATTTTTTGTTTTAATTATAGACAACATTCTATTTTTGATCAATTTCTTTCTAAAATAGCCATTGATATGAATGAGGGATTATGTGAAATCAATAAATTAATTAAAGTGTAAAATTTATATAAGGACATTTTAGAAAAATGAATAAAATTAACTAATTTAATCCCCTATCCTTAATCCCTTAAAAATCGGTTAAATATATTCTATAATTAGGACTAGAGAGAGTATATCATATAATATAATACATAAAGGTCAGGACCCACGGATGATATTTTCTCCTTCAATCGACATCATCACGTGAAAAGAGTTTGAAAAATTGGCAAGGGGAAAATTACATCAAATGACCCAGAGGTGGAAGTTACATTTAAAGACCCATTCTCTTCTCTATATACACACACACCACGCGCACACACCGTTGCTGCGATGAAGATGAAGAAGAGAAGAGAAGGAAGTGCGATGAGAAAGATGAGAGAAGGAGAGAAAAGAGGGAAAAGAAGGAAGTGAAAAGAAATGTGGTGATATATATGGATAATAAATGCTCCCCATTTTCTTCTCCAATTTCTTAGTCTTTATCTCATATTTTCTTTAGTTTTATAACATCTATTATAATATAATTCCAAATAAAAATACATCACCATTTTGTTTTGGTTTCACAGGCACATTAATTATCTTATATTTTTTCTTACAAAGTGCCTTTCTTATTTTTTCTTTAAATGTACTAGGGATCTCTCGTTTCCTCTTATCTTTCAAATCTAATACTGGTACAATACTATCATTACAATATTTCATATATATTATTTTGTTATTAATTGTTTTTTCTTCTGCCGACTTTTCTCGTAGCTGCTACTTTCTTCTATAGACTCTTTTGTTGACTTTTCTTCATTTTCCACTTAATATACAACTCATCAGCAGCATCCCTTTCTTCGTTATGCTTCTTTTCTTCATAGCCGTGATTATTGACTTTGCTTCTTGATCCATGTGATTGAAAAAACCATCAGGAGATGTCTACAATTTTCTAGACTGGCGGTAGAAGAGAAAAAAAACAAGAACTCTATCACTCCTCCTCAAACTCGATATTACAATTTAGAGAGGAGAAATGGAAATCTGGAAATATTATACATAACCAGTACATCTTTCTCCATATAGACATAAACAATATCAGCTAAACTAATTTAGTACTAAAACAGTAACTATATAGTTAGGCTAACTAACATATATTAATACCCCCTTAAGCTGGAGAATGTATATCAACCATTCCCAGTTTGGCAAGGAGTGTACAAAATACAAAAAGTGGCAATGCCTTAGTAAAAATATCATCAACTTGATCTTTAGATTTGGTAGGAAGAAGATGAATTAATCCTTGTTGAAGCTTCTCATGCATAATATGACAATCAATATCTAAGTGTTTAGTATGTTCATAAAAAATAGGATTAGCTGCAATATGTCGAGCCGATTGATTATCATAGTACAAAGATATAGGACTAGAAAGAGGAAGCCCAAAATCTCGAAACAAATAACAAAGCCACTGTAATTCACATGTAGTGCCAGTCTTAGCATGATACTCAGGCTTAGAAGAAGAGGTAGAAACTTTTGGTTGCTTTTTAGAACACTAGATAGCTAAAGCTTGATCAAGAAAATCACAGAAATCAGTGATAGAATGACGCGTATCAAGGCATCCAGCCCAATCAGAATCACTAAAAGCATTAAGCTTCATAACAGACACAGTAGGAAAGAAAAGACCACAACCAGGAGCCCTTTTAAGATACCTCAAAAATCAATGAAGAGCCCGTTATTGGAGTATATGAAGCTTGATGGATATCAGTAGGATGCTGAACGAACCAACTAAGTTGCTGGACAACAAAAGATAAATTTGGACGAGTGTTTGTGAGATACAAAAGACGACTTACGAAAGTATGACACTGAGAACCATCATGTAAAGGAGTTCCAGAATCTTTAGAAAGGTTAAGATTGCAAGGCATATGAGTTTTAACAGATTTACAATCCAAGAAACCAGCATCAAATAAAAGGTCGAAAGCAAATTTACATTGACATAAAGAAATACCTATGGAATTTCGAGCAATCTCCAAACTAAGGAAATACTTAACATCACCAAGATCCTTGATCTTAAAACTTTCATCAAGAAAACGATTAATCTCAACAAAATCGGTTCCACTAATAATGATGTCGTACACATATATCAACAAAACAAGTAAAAGAAGTTGAAGTGTTCTTAAGAAATAAAGAATGGTCGACTTATGATTGTTGGCAACCACAGAAACAAGAACTTTAGTCAATTTAAAGAACCATTGACAACTAGCTTGTTTAAGGCCATAAAGAGACCATTGCACCTTACGGACTTTCGAGGAGAAGAAAGAACCAAGCTAAAAGGTGGCAACATATACACTTCTTCATCAAAATCTCCATTTAAAAATGCATTATTGACATCTAACCATCTCTTAAATGCCAATTGTGAGCATAACAAAAGTAAGTAACAATCTCACATTTGTCAATTTAGCAATGGGGGAAAAAGTATCATTATAGTCGTTAGTTCTCAGAGTTTTGATGATAACAAGACTTAAATAATTAAAGATTTTATATTGAAAAAGGTTGAGTTTTTGATATAGTAAATATTCATTGTGTTAAGTGTGTATTTAAGTGTTCACAAGATGCAAAATATCAGTTGGCCTATCAGTAGAAAAATTACTCGAGTAAACCTTGGAGTTACTCAAGTAATGTCAAAAGATGTTGTTCATGTTAGTCGAGTAGGTATAATCAGTTACACAAGTAATATCGCTGCTGAACAATCAATTTTAACTTACACGATATTACTCAAGTAATAAGAAGTGTTACTCGAGTAATCACACTATAGAGACTACTATTTTGAACTCCAACGAAATTACCCAAGTAACAAAATATTACTCAAGTAATATTTGGATATTACTCAAGTAACAAGAATTGTCACTTGAGTAATATCATTCCAGAGGCTATTTTTGTGAAAGCCTTCGTTATTACTCCAGTAACATGAAATGTTACTCGAGTAATATTATTCTAAAGGATATTACTTTTGAACCTTACTCAAGTAACATATATATACTATGCAAGTAATCTCGTTACAAAGTGCATTATTTTGAATCTTTGCAACATTACTCAAGTAACAAGGGAGTGTTACTAGAGTAATGTTCATCAATTCATCAGACCCCTCTTCAGTAACAGTAATTGATGTCTTAATCCTAGTGGGTTACTTTCTATTTGTATTTAATCTCACTCAAACTCATTTCAATTATTTCTAATAATCTTTTTTGAGTGACTTTCAGTTGATTAACACATGCCTAAGTTGTGATTAGCCAAAAAGCATCCGATGTGTCAGAAGCACGAGATTTTAATGGTTGAAAGGATATTGTTGAGATATGATAGATATTATTTTGGATGGAAGATACAATTCCACAGCCCAACCAATACACACACAAAACATGGACCCAAGATTATTAATTGGGGGGAGACCTAAATAAAAAAAGGAAAGCATAGCCACAAAAAAGAAGAAGCAAAGACACATATCAACACAGCAGATCAACAACGAGAAGAACTGGACGGAGCGTAGACCTAGATAGCTGGGAGCGATTGGAGGACTGGAGGAACCTTTGACAGTCTTGATTTCTCCTATCTTTCCTTTATTCTTTCAATCTGAGTTTTATCTTTTTATTATGGATTCTGTTTTAGCCATGTGTGGCTAATTTTCTTTTCAACCTAGAGAACCTATGAACTTGTTTGAGTTCTAGAGATTATTCCCACTATTTGTTTTGATTAATTTTATTTCAGTTTATTTAATCATGCTTTTATTGCTATTGCTTGGTAATTGGCCACTATTAAGCATGTTTTGGGGATTTAGGGTTGAACTTTGAAGAGGGAATCTTAAATTGACCTTGGGATTAAATAATGTGGAATTAGATTTTAAATCTAATTTGTGTCTAGGATATGCATATACCTAGAAGCTTCGCATAATCAAATTCAAGTAAGCCCGATTTAAAACACATCTTATTTAGTTGTGTGAGATATTACATAATTAATTAAGGTAGGTATATGAATGGACCTAAGGCATTTATAGACATTATTACTCTAGATTAGTTGATTAAGTTAAGTCAAAATTACTTTAGTGGGGATAAAATCTAAGAAACCCACAAGGGATTAGTGACTTTAGGTTGTACTTCTCAATATTGGTATTTGCTCGTTGTCAAAATTTTACTATTATTTCTTATTAAGTTTCTTTTTATCATTGAAAACAATTCTATCTCACTCAACTTAAACGAAATAAGGGAATTTAATATCTAATCACTAGTTTGATTGAGTTCTTATGGGAACGATAATTTTCTTATCACTTTATTACTTGATACGCCCCGTATACTTGCGGAGTCTATAGGCTATAGAGTTTTGCCCTATCAAAAATATTGCTAAGCCAATATGAAATGCATATCCCAAAGTGCTCTTCCGATCATCTACATCTCCACCACAAATTAACCTTGAATCTAGGGAATGCCTATAGAATAGTCCATGATTGATGGTTCCTTTGATGTATCTTAAAATTCTCTGCTGCACGAAATGATCTTGCTTTGGCTGCTTCATATATCTCGCTAATTAAACCAACTTGCATACATAATATCTGGTCTAGTAAAAGTTAAGTACTTCAAGCTTATGACCAAGGTCTTGAATAATGTTGGATTTATTGGTTCTCTATCTCGAATCGCTTTCAACTTCATTCCCGCTTTTGTCGGTGTTGAAATAGGCTTGCAATCTTTCATTTTGAACCTGCTCAATAGCTCTTGTGCATATTTCTTTTGTGAGACAAATTTTATTAGACTTGGCTATCACCCAAGAGGGGGTGAATTGGGTGTCTGATAAAACTTTATGAACTTTGAAAATCTTTTTGCAACTTACTGAAGGAAGTTTAAATGACAGTAATAATTTATAAATCGATAGTTAGTCATTCAAACATATATACTGGAAATATAAGAGTTTAGGGAAGAGAATATGAAAACTGTGATTTACCTGGTTCGGCCCAATCCACGATGACCTACGTCCAGTCCCCAGGCTCCTCCTGAGATTTCAATCCACTATCTGCTTTCAACTTGATTACACGTTCTGTACTCAAAGTAATCCTCTCACTAGGATTCACTCCCCCTTACAAACTGTAATCAATACACCGCTTGATTACACACTCTGTACTCGAAGTAATCCTCTCACTAGGATTCACTCCCCTTACAAGCTGTAATCAACACAATGTGTTTCTCACTCAAGATCACCCAATCTTGAGTAACTCTTAGATAGAATATTTACAAATAAATCTTCTCTCTCTCAGAAGTAAATAAATAAACATTGAAGTACATAATCGATCATCTCACTCTCTACGGTAAACTATGTAACCACTGAGAACAGAGAGTAAGTGAATATTAGAGTATTGTCATTTTGAAGATGTAATCTCGTGTCTCTGTTGTCGTCCATTTATCTTTGAATGCTTCTCTATTTATAGACAATCGTCTCTCAACCGTTGTGTAATATTACCATTATGAATAGTAACCATTTTGAATATCGGTCCGTTGGAGAGATAGCCGTTGGCAAATTTAAATGCTTTGTGTATTTATGCTGGTTGAAGCTTGATGACCATTAGAATGATTTGAATTCATGGAGAATGTAGCTGTTGAGAATATAGCTGGTTGAGAGTGTTTGAACACAGCTTTACATATTGTCTCCATGTGGTCATGTTTGGTAGATAATTAATGATGTTCAGCCTTAGTTGGTAGGAGCTTGTCATTATGCGCTTTTGAAGAATGGTTGAGCTTCTTTCCAGGCTGTCATCCACTTGCGGATTTTGAATACTGCATCTATTGAGGCTTCTGTCCATTCAAGCATTTTACCGTTGAGCATTCGAATCCATTGAATAACATTACAGTTGAGTATTCAACTTCATGTCTTCAAGTTCCCCGTCTTCTCTGCCATTTGTGAATGTCTGTAGCCAACTTCATCAAACTCTTCAATTTCAAAAGTGTTTGTGACAAATTTTGGTTTTTGTAGAGTTTGATGTTAATTCTTCATATAATCATCTGAAATTCATTAGCAAACTGATTAAAAGCAATTAGGAATAATAATGAGTGATGATATGAAGTAAAGAAATCACAATCAATGATTTTAGATTTACGGAGACAGTGATTTCGAAAAGTGAAAGAGTTAACTTCAAGTTAAAATAATGTTTACTTGCGTTCTTGAGAAAGTTAACTTGATATAGTGTTGAAAGTTAACTTAAAATATTGAGAGAGTTAAAGTCGCAAGTTGTAGGAAAATCTTAACTTAATATATGTTTAGAAAGTTAACTTGATATATGGAGAAAGTTAAAATCGATAGTTGAAGAGAAAGCCTTAACTTGATATGACCAGAAAGTTAACTTGATGTTTTGTGAAAGTTAAAATAGAAAAAGAGGCTTAACTTGATATGACCGAAAAAGTTAGACCCGATAAGTTGAAGAAAAAGCTTAACTTGATATATGATCAGAAAGTTAACTTGAAATAAGAAGTTAACTTGATATTGGCTTGCAAGTCAAAAATGATAACTTCAAGTTTTTAAGTTTGCAAGGAAAGTTAACTTGAAATAAGAAGTTAACTTGATATTGGAAGAAAGTTAAACCCGATATGGAAGA
This sequence comes from Acacia acuminata, assembly GCA_019022655.1. Lineage (NCBI taxonomy): Eukaryota > Viridiplantae > Streptophyta > Magnoliopsida > Fabales > Fabaceae > Acacia > Acacia acuminata. The sequence goes on along the minus strand of JAFJYI010000171.1, from coordinate 1,635,819 downwards.
AGAGATAGCACTCGAAGTCGATTTTGACTTGAGGCATTTAGTTTTTAACTTCAAGTAAAAAAAAAATGCAAGTTTAGTTCAAAAGAGATATTGCCTTGAGTCAATTATTTGTTAACTTCAAGTTAAACTAAACCAGATATTCCCCGAAAGCATTTCACGCACGGCTAACTCGAGATCATAATTATCGACTTCAAGTTAATCACTCGAGGTAAAGTAATACTTATCTGGACTTCAAGTATGTGTGAGAATACTTGAACAAGTTCTTCAACTCGAGGTAAATATTGTGTGAGCTCGAGGCAATAAGTGCTTATAATCGTGGTGCTCTCGCCTTAGCCTGACTCGAGGCAAGGAACTAGCTAACTCAAGGCAAATAGAAAAGTGACTTGTAGTTGGAACCAATTTTGACTTGAGGCAGTAATGTTCTCAAAACTTTTGCTCCCTGCCTTCACTTAACTCAAGGCATAAAATGTATGTGACTCGAGGTAAGAAGACTTCTTAAAATACTTTACTCTCTGCCTCTTTGAGTATTCTTTCCAATACAAAAAGAGTTAGCTCCAAACTCATTGTATTTCGTCCAATAACATTAGATGAATGGAGGTTGTTCTTGATCGAGCGTTTTTGCAACATCTTGAATGACTATCAGCTTCAAAACATCATATCTCCTTCCACTGATCTTTTTTCTCTGTTCTTGATGTTTTTCAAAAGGTATTTGAGTCTAGTTTCCAATGGCACGGTTTCAGCTCATTTGGATTTGCCGTTTGTGAGATACACTCAAAATACGAAGCTTGGTCTGCTATGTGACGTTAATTTCACTGTCATCTTCAAAAAATTCATATCGCCTTCATCTGAACTCCTTTGGACATGAATTGTATGTCAAAATGACGCATTGGATGTCTAGTTTCATATGCCACTGGTTTCATCTCAATCCGATCTCTGGTTTGGGATGTATCATCGAATTACCAGACGTCGCCTGAGTGAAACGTGAAATAGAGCTGAACGAGTTGTTGGAATACACCTTAACTCGAGTCATTTAGAGATTTTACTTCAAGTAAAACCCGTTGCAGGAGCAAATCACCAAGGCAAAGACATTAACTCGAGGCGCTTTTAATCCTTAACTTGAGTTGATTATCCTGAAGCTCGTTTGTGTTCATTTTAACTCCAAATTGAGCCATTTCAACTTCCATGTGATCGTGGAGACTTCTAGAATCAATCTAAGAACTTGAATAATAATATTCTTATTCCATTCAGCAAGTTCTTCTTTCTTTGATCTCTTTTTTTTGATCATTCTCCATCATTAAACTTCACATCTACATCAAAAATAAGAATTAGTCAAAGTATAATGTAAATGTAGTGTGCAACCTTTTTGCTCTTAAGAAAAGCATCTATATTAGACATCATCAAAACTAATCATAACCAACAAATGTTCCTTCCTCCTTTTGTTTTACTTCAACTCCAAGAAAATAAGACATCTCTTCAAAATCTATCATTTCAGATTCTCTAGTCATAGCTTTCTTAAATTCAACAAAAATACCCAGATTATTTCTTGGTAAGATCATATCATCCACATACAAACATGCGATCATTATATCTCCATATTCATTCTTTTTCGTGTATAAAGCATGCTCATACGGACTCTTCACAATGTTAGTTCTCTATGTATTTTGATGATAACGACAATTGCAAACTCAAGATGAAGTTTGTCTTTGGTCGGTTGAGAAACTTACTGTCAAAGACAAACTCGAGTTTTGGATGCGAAACTCAAGTTTGGCATTGACAGAGAGTAGCTCAATTTTTATGAACTAAGGCAAACTCTAGTTTGCGAAGGTAAACTCAAGTTTGTGAGATACAGAGAACACTCCAAGTTTTTCACATTAAGACAAACTCGAGTTTAGTATTACAAACTTGAGTTTGTACCAAACAGAGACCTCTTAATATTTTTGAACTATGGCAAACTCCAGTTTACTTTTGTAAACTCCAGTTTGTGCTAAGCAAGAGTTTTGTTAAGTATTCGCGAACTCGACCAAAATCGAGTTAGGTTCTTCTAAACTCGAGTTTGTGCTTCGCCGAGAGTCTTAATGTTTTTCATCCTGAGCAAACTTCGGTTTGTTATGACAAACTCCGGTTGTACTTGGCCAAGAGCTTTCTAAGTTTTCCATAGTTTTGAGAAAACCCAAGTTTGTATTTGTAAACTCGAGTTTATGTTTGTCAAAAAGTTTTCAAGTTTTTACTCACTTTGAGGAAACTCCAGTTTGTTTTTAGAAACTCCGCTTATTACTTGCGTAGAGTTTTCAAAGGTTTTCGGTTTTAACGAAAACTCGAGTTGAGTTTTGCAAACTCGAGTTTGTATCAAGCCAAGAGCTTGGATCTATTTTTTGATTTTAAAAACTCAAGTTTAGATTTGAAAACTCTAGTTTTGAGCTTTTTGGACTTAAACATGTTTTCCATTATAAAAGTCCAAAACTCGAGTTAGTCACTAATGGACTCGAGTTTTGCTCATATTCAAAATATTCCTCAAAGATCAAATCGCGACGTTCTTCATTGGATGAAGTAAACTCGAGTTTCATTTGGAAACTCTAGTTTGGGCTTCTAAAGGAAAGTTACAAACTCCAATTTTGATGAATATACTCAAGTTTGTGTTGAGTGTTTGAAAATCAAAGAGCTCGAATTTGTGAAATTTTCATGTTTGATCTCAATACTTCTTATCATCACTCATTACTATTCTTAACTATGTTTAATCAGTTTAATCAGGTTCGTTAGTGAGTTTCAGATGGTTCGAGAATATTAAATGAAGATTTAGCTTAAAGCAAAAAATGACGTTAGCGCATTTATTGCAAAGTCCATAAAACTTGCACCCTTTTGGACAAACATTCTACAAACATTGCAAAGGGATTAATGTTGTCTTTCCCTATCCAAGAATCGCTCTTCTAATGGATTAATTTCAAGAGAAGTCAACCATAAACTTCTGTAGCATTTGATTAACTAAAGAGTTGAGAGAGAAGACACCAAAGTATTCCTAATCAACTCAACAATGTGTCCAACGGCTACATTGATCAATCCAACAGTCATTTAATGCTCTATTCATTTATAAGGAGTTGCATTCAAGTCTACTCAACAACCAATCTGCAGAAAACAAAAATCGTTCAAGTTTCCAGCTACTCTTTCAGTTTTTTTTAAAAGTATCTTTCGATACACTTGTACTTCAGTGTTTATTATTATCTACTCTTAGAGAGAGTTTCATTTACTGAAATCATTTATTGTAAGAATCTCAAGTCAAGGGGACTTGGAGATTGGGAATATCAGTGTACAACTTGTAACGGGGAGTTTATCCTAGTGAGAGGATAACCTCGAGTACAAAGTGTGTAACTGATTCAAAGTGATAGTGAAAAATCCCAGAGTGTCTGGGGACTGAACGTAGGTCAAGAGGTTAGACCGAGTATAAATTCGCTGTGTTTTGCTTCTTCTTCCCTTACTCTGTTCTGCTCTGTTTTAGTGTTCAAATAACATAGCACTTTTAAAAGAATTTTTAAAATCCCCAATAACCCCCTCTTGGTGATTTGATCCACTTTCACACAAATCCATTCTTGTGAAAGTATTAATCTATTCTCGTGTTCCATGCTCTTGGAGCTTGCTTCAAACCATATAGTGCCTTCTTCAAGTGGTAAACATTGTCCTCTTCTCCTTTTATTACATATCCTGGTGGCTTTTCAATATAGATTACTTCTTCTAAGTAGCCGTTAAGAAAAGATGACTTTACATCCATCCGATATATCTTCCATTTATTTTGTGTTGAAATTGCTATAAAAAGTTTGATAGTGTCAATCCTTGCAACTGGAAGCAAAAACTTTTTCCTAATCAATTCCATATTTCTACTTGTAGCCTTTAGCCACTAACCTCACCCTATGCTTCTCCACCTTTGCTTCCTTGTTGGTCATTATCTTGTACACCCACTTTACTCCAATGGACTTATGCTTCTTAAGCATAGTTGTGAGCTCCCACATGTTATTCCTTTTAATTGCGGCGATTTCATCGTTCATAGCTTTCTTCCACGTTTCATATTTTGCTACTTCTTCATATGTCATTGGATCACCTTCAGCTACTAAACAAAATAATGAAGGGTAAAGGTGCAAAAATGCACATGGACTTTTACCCAAGTTTCACCCAGCACCAAATGCTTTTTGGAGGTGTAAAAATGCACATGAACTCTGAAAATGGTGCAAAAGTACCCATACCGTTAAATTCCCTTAACTGATGTTAGTTTCAGGGTGGGCCCCACGCCATTTAATAAAATCAAAATGTCAAAGGTTTTGTAATTGCCAACTTTACCCTTCTCTCTTTCTGTTCGAAACTTCCTTCTCTTTTCATATCCACTTTTTCTTTTCAGATCTGAATCCTCATCGGCATCGTCGTCACTCTCCTTCCTCCTTCATCTTTTCCATTCTCTTCTTAGATGCCAATGGTGGCTTCGAACTCTCCATCTTCCAAAATCAATCCTCTTATCCTCCACCTTCAGTAATAGTGATGAAGTGCATCTCTATTGGTGGTGTTGGCGGTAAGCGATGGTGGTTATTCCAAGCTCTCTGCCTCTCTCCTATTTCTCCAATGCAGCTAAGGAAGGTCCAATCTGAGCTCTCTACTTCAAATCTTGCTCCATCTTTCGACCGCGACACACTCTGTTTTTTCCCCTTTTGAAAGCTTTCGACGGTGGTGGCTATGGTGAAGAGGAGGAGCTCACCGGCGACTAGTCACGACGAAGGTGGTTCTAAATATTTTTGGGTTCTTATTCTTCCTTCATCATTTATGCTCTAGTTTTATTTTTTTTCCATCCGACTGAAAAATAAATCGGAAGGAGTAGGGGAAAATCAAGCCAAAGCATATTCGATGAGCTTACCATTTTAGGATTAGATTTCAACCAAGCCGATTTCTCTACCAAAGGTTCATGCTTGGATCTCTTTCTAATCCTAGAAATCCTCGAGTTAACACTCTTCCATGTCAACTCCAACTTCATAAGATCAATCCCTAAAGAAATCATGCTACGCCCATTTTCCTACGATCTCGATCTAAGCAACAACAAGCTCCGTGGTTATTTCCTAAAGAAATTATTATTTAACAATTTATTTTTCTCAGATCTCAAGTTCGATAGTTTCATTGGACCAGTCCCTCTATCATTTGTTCATTTCTCTGGTTCAATTTTGAATTTGGATTTCAAAATCTTTGTTGATGATTTTGTTGATTTGGATGATCATTTTGTTTTTTTCTATATTTTTTGGTCATTGTTCATTTTTCTAGTTCAAATTTGAATTTAGGTTTCAAAATCTTTGTTGATGATTTTGTTGATTTGGGTGAAGTTTGTAACAATGATAGAAAAAATAGGTTTGCTGTTTTGTTGTTTCAAAATTATGTTTTCTATTCTCTACTATAATTTTATGTAATTTGAAGTTTGTGAATTGAAGATCTAGAAATCAATTGAAGAAGTGAGTTTTTCTAGAAAAATGAATAGCAAATGGAGCTCGTCTGAGGAGAAGAAGATGCGACTGAAATGTTTTTTTACTAAGGGCGATGATGATGCGCATTACACGTGGCATAACATCATAGGTTGAAAACCAAGAAATTTCGAGTTCGGGGTATTTTGGTATTTTCATACCGTACTTAACGTCCTTAAGGGAATTTAATTGTGATGGGATTTTTGTTATGATTTTAAAAGTTCATGTGCATTTTTGCACCTTTACCTAATAATGAATAATCAAGTGTAGTTTGTACCGGATTTGGGGCATTATAGATATCACTAAAGCTTCTCATCTTTACTGCTGCTTCCCCTGAATTGCTGCTACATACTGCTACTATTCCTGATGTTAATAGTGCAACTGTAGAAGTAGTTAGATTAGGACTTGGTGGAGGAGTTGATCATTGTCTGCTTCAACTATTTGGTCTTTTGAGTTAACTTCATCCTTAAAGAATAAGACTTCCACTCTTTTTTCTTCATCACTCCATTTCCAATAGTGTGCTTCATCGAACTCTACATCTCTTAAGACTTACCTTTTTGGTTAAGGGATTATACAATCTGTAAGCTTTGCTCTGATGTGGTAGCCAATGAAAATGCATTTTTCTCCTTTGTCATCTAACTTCTTCCTCTTCTGATCTGGAATATGAGCATATGCTATGCAACCAAAGATTCTTATATAACTTCGCCTTTAGTTCCTACACTCCATGCTTCATTTGGTGTTTTGAACTTGACACTTTTTGTTGGACATTGATTTAATGATAGGCAGACATTAAACAACTTCGGCCCAAAATTTCCTAGGCATATGCTCTCCTTTAATCATGCTTCTTGCCATATCAAGAATTGTGTGGTTCTTCCTTTCTGCAATTCCATTCTGTTGTGGTGTGTAGGTAGTTGTTAGTTGATGAATTATTCTTTGTTCATAGCAAAATGCTTCAAATAATCTGGAAGTATATTCTCCTCCCATATCTGTTTTAAGAGCCTTTAAATACTAACCACTTGGATTTTCTGCCATTACCTTAAACTCCTTGAATTTATCAAGGGCTTCTGACTTTTCTTTAAGAATATACACCCAAGCTTTTCTACTTTAAATCATCAATAAATGTGACATAGTGCCTATTTCCTCCAAATGATGGAATGTCAAATGGACCAACTATATCTGAGTGAACTAGTTGCCATGGTCAATTTGCTCTCCATGACTTGCCAACTTCAAATCTTTGTCTATATTGCTTTCCTCACATGCATCCTTCACATAGTTGATCTGGATGACTTATTATTGGCAATCTCTTCACTATCGCTTTTGATAACAACTTTAGGCTAGTGAATCGAGATGGCACAATATGAACTATCTTCAATGATAGACTTTGTGCATTTGATTCCATATATCTATATATTCAACTTGAATAGATATTGCTTGTCATATCAACTTTTGCTATCAATTCTCCTTTCTCACTTCTCATGAAGACAGAGCTATCTTCTAAATATATGTCATCCTTTTTCCAATAGTTGACCAAGACTGAGGAGATTACTCTTCAATGATGGTATATAATAGACATCTAAAATGTATTTTCTGTTGGATATGATTAGTTTTGATGATGTCTTATATAGATGCCATTATTATGAGCAAAAAGATTGTATAATATATTTATCTCCTACATGGGTTAAGGTGCAGATTGGCACAAAAAACAATTGAAAGTACCAAATTGGCCAACGAACTATTAAAAAGTGAAAAAAAAAATAATTTTGTGCAGATTCGTAGACCAACTATTACCTCGTTATTGTCTTGGTGTCTCAGTCTTTCATTGATTCTCACAGTGTCGGTGCCTCCAAAGCTTCCATTGTTGCTGGGTGTTCTACTCACCCTCTTGAACTCATCCAAGTAGTCCACAACTTTTGACCGGACGCGCCTTGCACCCTGGGTTATGTCCTCGATGCCACAGAGGCAACCCACCGGCGCTACGCCGCTTGCTCGCATGGGTCCCATTTCTGTTGATGTTTACCTTATCCAAGAAGAAGGCTTAACCGCTCTTTTCTCCAGCGTCTCCACCACTGTCCTACACCAGTGCCTCATATTTTAATGTAATTGTGATAGTTGTTTTTTTAATAGTTATTTGGTGCTTTTTTTCACTTTTTAATAGTTCATTGGCCAATTTGGTACCTTCAATTGTTTTTTATGCCAGATGCTCCTCGGGTAATAGTTTGTTGGCAAATCTGCACCTTAACCCTTGATTAATTCTTATATTTCATGTAGAATCAAAGATGTGAAGTTCATTTATGAAGAATGATCAAGAGAAGAGAAGAAAGAAAGAATTGAGTTATGGAGAATGATCAAGAGAAGAAGAAAGAAAGAAGAACTTGCTGAATAGAATGAGAAAATCATTATACAAGTTTTTAGATTGATTCTAGAAGTCTCCATAATCAAATGGAAGTTGGAATGACTCAATTCGGAGTTAAGATAAGCAAAATCAAGCTTCGGGATGAGTTAACTCGAGCCAGGAAGTCTAAACTCAAGTTAGAATGTTTTCTACGGTGTTTTGCGATCGATAGGAGTTGACTTGAGCCAGAAACCATAAACTCGAGTTAGGGTCTAAACTCGAGTCAACCATTTTTTTACTCAAGTCAATAGTGATTTTCAAACATTTTTGCTCTCCGAATGAGTTGACTCAAGTCAAGCTTTAGTTGACTCGAGTTAGGTGTGTTTTCAACTCTATTCACCTCTCGTTTCATGTTCGGATTAGGTGAGGTCTGGAAATTCGATGATATCTCTTAAACCGAGATCGATTGAGGTGAAACTAGTGGTATATGAAACTAGACTCCCAAGTGCGTCATGTTCATATACAATTCAAGCCAAAAGGAGTTCAGATCAAGGAGCTATAAATTGTGGAATTTGATAGTGAAATTCACACCACACAGAAAACCAAGCTTCGATGTTTTGAGTGTATCCGACAAACTACAAATCCAATTGAGCTAAAATCAGTGGCATATAAAATTAGACTCAAAATTCATTCCATCAAGACTTCAACCAACCAAAACGGAGTTCAGACCAGGAAGATATGGCCTTTGAGATTTGACACTCGAAATTCTGGATTAATTTTAGCATAGGCTCGCTTTTACGGATATAGCTCACATTACTCACAACCAACTGAAGTGAAACCAATTCTATATGAATCTAGACTCAACAAGTGTTTCACAGAATTTGAAACCAACCAATTTTGATGAGCTCTTACCTCAGGTCAAAGCTTGTCTAACTCGAGTGGAAGTGAAACAGAAAGATAGACATTTTGAGAAAGGTTTCTGACTCGAGCCTAGAAGTATTAGCTCGAGCTTCTGTCATATCCGAGAGTTTAAAGAATGGAGAAGACTTTTTGACTCGAGCGTAAGTGAAAACTCGAGCCAAAGGAACCCGATAGAGCACAAATGTGAAGAACTAACTTGAGCCTCAAAAATGCAACCTCGAGTCTCCGTCAAAACTCGAGCCAATGGGAGATAGGAAGAAATCTGAGTAAAGCAACAACTTCTTAACTTGAGCCAATTTATGATAATTCAAGTTAACATATTTGCTTCGAGGCTCGAAAATCCAAAATCATTGTTTGTGTTTTCATTAATCTGTATCACTCATTACTATTCCTAACTCTATTTAATCAGTTTATCAATGAATTTCGATGATTATATGAAAGATTAACATCAAATTACAAAAAGTAGATGATTACGTCGAAGCTTCAATGGCTATATTTATTCGAACGGTCATATTCCAAAACTGGAGGAATTGCTCAACGGTCATAAATTGCAACTAATTATAAAAGAAGAAGCATTCAAGATAGAAGAGGTTGGAGGCAAGAGCTTGCACTGTCGAAATGCCAAATTTATGAATCCAACATTTATCTCATACGCTCTCTTTCTCAATGCCTACATAGCTTATCATAGAGAGTGAAATGATTTATATTGTACTTCAAAGTGTTCATTCATTTACTTCGAGAGAGAGAAGATTCATTGTAATCATTTTATTATTTGAGAGTTACTCAAGATTAGGTGATCTTGAGTGGGAAATGAACTATAACCTTACGGTGTGTAAGGGGGGAGTATCTCGAGAGAGATTCGGCTTCACAAGTGTCTCAGTGTGAACTTGTGGGATTGTAAAGGCTTCTCTTATGCCCGGATTAAACAAGAGGATAATGGATTGAAAATCTCAAGTGGAGCTTGGGGACTGGACATAGGTCAAGGATTGGGCTGAACCAAGATAAATCTCGCTTGCATATTCTCTTCCTTAATCTCTTATATTCCCAAAGATATATGTTTGAATGATCGTTTATTGTTTTATAAATCATTACGTTATATAAACTACTTTCAATAAGTTGCGAAAAGATTTTCAAAGTTCCAAAGATGTTATCAGACACCGAATTCATCCCCCCTCTTGGGTGATAGTTTGGTCTAACATTTTCTATCTTCATTGTTTGTAAATATCATAATATTACCTTTGCCTTTAACTGAGATTTTTGATAAATCGTCGAATGTGACCTCTCCTTGGACTTCTTCATTTAACTATGTGAATAACTCATTTTTTCCACACAAGTAATTGCTTGCTCTAGTATTGAGGTACCATACATCGTTTCCATTATCTTATTCACCATTATAAGTGAACAAGATGGCCGGTTCATCATTTTTTTTCATTCGTTGTATAAAGACTTCCCCCCTGAACTTTAGCCGCATCTCTGCACTCATAACTAAGATGACCAAATCTATTACAATTATAACATTGCAATTGGGATTTATTGTAACATCCCAAAATTTGAAAATTGAGAATTTAATATGATTTAGGAGTGATTATGGAAAGTTTTAGCCTTTATGAAGTTTAGAATTTACTTAGGATTAAAAGGCATATTTTTCATGAGTTTAGAACATACAAGCAAAGCACACCTCCCTTAAAAATTCAACACACCATCATAATCATATAATTTTCAGTTATCCCTCCCACCTTCGGTTTCAAGTGCATATGCTCACAAACATCCACAATACATACTCCCTCCATGCATCAACTCCTTCCAGCCCATATACCATCGTGAAATCAAATAATTATTTGGCCCAAAATGCACAACCATTTACACCAGCCCAATCTACTTAGCACACACAAACATTTTAATAACCAACTCAATCTTCCCATACGCCTGTTTTTACCAACCCCACAAATGATCACTCTTCTTTCATTAAAGTACCGCCACCTCACCCCTCCCTCATTCTTTCTTTGACAGCTCAAACACACACACACACTTTCACTTCAAGTGCACTGCATGGCAGCCACGTATCTCCCTTCCCATCTGATCACATAACCACACACACTTAAAACAATATTAGCTCCTCCCATTAAAACGCACGGACCCCCTTTTTCCTCTTTTCATTTCACAACTTGCCTTCTCTGTTCCTCAAATCCTTCGGCTCTCTCTCTTTACATTCCTTCTCTCCTTCAAAACCAATCCTCCTCCTCTCTTCCAACCACACCTCCTCTCCTCCACAGTACCTTCCTCCTTCCCTCAATCTCACAGCTGAAGCAACATCCTCACCACTACCATGGACTAATCCACAGCAAGAAAAAGAAAGGAAGCATCACACTTTCATAGAATCTATTTTTGGAGTCTGGGTAAGCCTCCTAAACTCATCCTCAAATACATTTTGGGGGATACTTGGGTATTTGGAATCACTAAGTTGCTGTCATCACATTGTGTTTGACTTTAGGTATCTTTGCATGTCACTTTAGATTGATTTTGTAGTCTCCTTTGTCTCTGCATGTGACTCTTTGAAACTCAAAACATGAAATATGAGTATAAGGTGTTGATTCCTTCTCAAGCCAAGTCAGAAGTTGAAGTTACAATGTTGCTGAACACATCTGTGTATGAGTCCGAAAATAGGGAATGGTTTGCATGTTGTTTTCAGGGGTTAGAGGTTGAGTTTTGGTCTGAAATTTTTACTGGTTATAGAACACTCCTTAAGGTTTAAAATAAGCTTTGGTTCACCTAAAACGGAGGTCTACAACTCTGGTTATGATTTTTCGAAGTTGAGCTAAAAAAACTGGAAATTTCTGGTAAGCTTCAGGAACAACAAAATGGCGTTGGATTTCGGATTGACTTAACAGAATATTTAAAATGTGAAATTTTCCATTTAAATACTAGACTCATAGAGGTTTAATTCAATAGGTAATTCGTCGAAATCCGATAAGTATTGAAGGAGTTATGGTTTCTCAAAGTTTGGTCAGAAAATCTGAAGAATTTCTGGACATTGTTTATTTTTGGAATTTTGGAAATTTTTCTCAGCCACAAATCAACTTGGTGACTTTAATTTATAAAAATAGACTTATCAAGGTTTAAATAGAAATTGGAATCACTCCATTTGGAGTTATATTGGTCGAGTTATGAATTTTCCAAATTCTCGTAAGAAAAGAAGCCTGAATTTTTTGATAAGTCTTTAAAAAGTCACATAAGTTGTTAATTGTGTTAAACCTTTAAAGTAAAGGTTTCTTTGGATAAAATGCAAAGGTGAAATGGCTAAGATGATAATTATCCATAGTGAATAGTATCTAATTAAAATAGGTCTCAATGAGTATACATCCCTAGTCATAAGGATATTTAAAAACAAGTATTTTTGGGGTGGGTCTAGAGAAATGGAATTTATAGTTATTTTTGGATTGGTTAATGACCCATCACTATATAAATGTTAATTATAGGACCGAGAATCGCCTGCACCTGGCGAAGGACAAGCGTAGTGTTAAGAATCGGTGGAAGGGGTTTTGTCGGTAAGACCAACAGTAGTAATCGTAATCTCACATTCTTTGCATAGCTGTATATGTTTTTGTATACCATATTGTATGTCCCGCTTTGTATGGGGCCAAAGACCACTCGTGGCTCGATTGAGCGGAAGGGCCGACCATGGGGCCAACTTCCCGGTGGCTAGGCGGGGCCTAGTGCATTCGATTATTTTTGGTTTTCAGTTTACCAAAAAGAATTTCCTAGCGCTAAGGTATTTGAAATCATTTATGATTTACTTGTATTACAAGCTGCATTTGGTATGTAATACTTGTCGTTGAATTTGAAATGAATTTGAATGCTTTATATGCTGTGTGGACTACTCTGCTTGGTTGATTTACATATAATGCATATGCTAGAATTTGAGATTAACCTGTTACTCTGGGATTCATTCACTTGAATCCCAGAGCCTTCCTTAAATCCAGGACGTGGGCAGGCTAGTAAGCAAGGAGGGAGAGGCAATGGCATAGTAATTGCCTGATTTTGAGAAGAAGGTGTTGAAGAGGAAGCAGATGAAACATTTAGTTTCACTTTTGTCTTTGGAATTTACTGTTTCCTCATGACTTCAATGTTATTTTGTGATAGCCATATGTGGCTACTTTGGGGATGTATATATTAAATAGATACATACCGTCGTAGAAGTAGTTAAGACTTATATATATATATACGTTGCTAACAATTGCTTACGTGGTTCGGGCACGTATGTAACAAGCCCAAATTTTGGTAAACGATTTAGTAGAGCTCTAGATTAATTGGAGAAATAAGGAGAAACTCGATGAATTTAGGCAAGGCTTTAAGTATGATGCAATTTTTAATGACAAGTTTGAACCACGATAAACCTGTTTTCAAAAATCTTAAATGTATTAGAAAAGCCCATTTGAACTTTAATATTATTTTGAACTCTCTTTATGAAAAGGGCTTTTATTTTCAAGAACAAACCTGATTCAAATGGTTTAAATTTTTATTAAATATTACATCTTTACATAATAGGTGAAGATGCCACTGCTCGGCTCGAACAATGGGTGTTACATTTATCACCTCTTATTGATATCTGCCTCCTCCTTTGGTTAAAAATTCTCGACCTTGGCTTTGGCTATGACCTCAATTATATGATCCTTCACCACATTTATATTCTGATGTATAAGTTTCAAATCTTCCATTTGGTTGCCCAAATCTACTACATCCAAAGATGTCCACCTCGATCATTGAAACCACCTCGTGTGTTATATCCACTTTTATATCCAACACGATTTCCTCTACCACGTCCATAGCTACGCTATTGGCTTGATTTTTATTTAAAGGTAATTTGCTTTGCTTGCTCCAAATTGCTAGAGTCTTCATTTACATTCATTCTTTGATCATGAGCTTGAAGAAAACCCACAAGCTCATCATAGACATAATTGACAGGTCTTTGACCTCTTCAATGGTAGTGACAATATAATCAAATTTTGCTTGTTAGTGACTGTAGAATCTTCTCCATTACTCTGACATCATCTAAAGTCTCTCCATTTCTTTTCATCTCTTTGGCCACCTTTTAAACTCGTGAGACATAATCTGTAATTAGCACCACATTCTGCAATTTCAAATTATCAAATTTAGCTCTAAGTGATTGCAATTGTACCTTTTTGGCTTTGTCTAATCCTTCACAAGATTCTTGTAAAATCTCCCATGCTTTTTTGGATGATTTTGCATCTGGGAAGCTTGAGAGTTTCAAAATATGAATTGATGCTTTCCTTCCATTTGCAGGTAGGAGGAGAGAGTGTGAGAATTTTTAAATTTTTTTTTTTTTGCTAGAGGAGAGAGCATCTATCGGTCTTGAAAGCTTTTTATTTTTTTAATTGGGAAAGTCCCTGTTACACACCTACCGGCCTCGTCTTTTCTGGTGCGAGTAGTGTGGTCCTTTAGTTATATTCCATTTTAAATTATTTTCCACGGGTTAATTACGTAATGCATCAAAGTATTAGCAGCATAGCATGCACCAGTTTGGATAATAATATACGATAAGATAAATTTGCGGAAAGGTAAACTTCCTCGGAGGGATCAAAATATATAGTCATCAGGATAATGGTGGCTGACAGGCCAAAATAATATACTATAGTCATCCGGAACCCAAAATAATTAAGCAAAAATAATAAACACCAACTGCCACCACCGCCCTAGTCCTGCTTCGGAGCCTTACCTCTGTCTCCCTGTTTCGATCTAGATTAACTGCCAAATGGCTTAAAAGGGGCTGAAATTCAAAATTGAACCCCAGAGTAACCGTTAATCTCACATAAGATGCATAAAAATAATGCAAGTAAGAAAAACCATAAGTAAACAGATACCACATAACATTCAGTATCAAGGCACACAACCAAATCCGGAACTAGCAGTCCTAATAGTACACATCATAGACCGTAGTGGTCCTAATAGCACACAGTACAGACCATTGGGCATAGCACACAACAAAGCCCTTAATGCACACATCATGTTCCGATTCTATAGTGCTTGGAAATAAATGATAACTAAATGTATGCAACATACATGGTAAAACATACATACACAAGTCACACAAAGTATATGAGTATTAAGGTTACTATCCGGAAGTCAACTACGAGATAAAAATAATCTCTCCTAGTGCAAAATATGACAATTATCCCTAAAATAATAATAAAATATAATTATAATAAATCCACCTCAATAAATATTTTCTTTAATTATTTAAAATAAACCCAATTCATGTGTCCATATTTACTAAATTCCTTTTCTTATTAAGGAATTTAATATGAGCTTATATTCCTTCTATTTTCATCATTTTTTCAGGAATTTCCAGAAAACAATGATTGATCTTCAAACATTTATAATTAAATCTAGAAATATCATTTTGGGTTGAATCAAAAGCCTAAATGACCCTTAATATGTCTATTTTCAACAACAAATTCTCATTTGGGCCAGATCAAGTTGAAAATATAACCATGGGCCAAAAACACCACTGCTGTCCAAAACATTTCCAGTTCTTAGGGGCTATATTGAAACATTTATTTGTCTTAGCACAAAACTCATAAAAATACATGTTACCTATGAAATTAATCCTTAGGATGTCTACTTCCTTCCTGTAAAAACAAGACTTCCTCCCCATGCGTTGCACGAATTTAACTATTTCGATAATGGATTTTAATAACAAAACCATAATGCTACATGATAACAATTCAAAATTTAAAAAACATGTCATTACTTGAAATCAAGATTTTGGAAAACTTCTCTATAGACAACATTTATTGTTGTACTACTAGATTTTTTCAATCCATCCAATATGAGTACCTTCAACCCTTTGAAACTCTTTACCCTGGATAATGCAACATATAGTTGCCCATGTGAAAATACTGGACTTGGTAGGTAAAGGCCAACATGTGACATTGATTGACCTTGGCTTTTGTTAATGGTCATTGCAAATGATATTATGATTCAAATTACCTCCTAGTCATATTGAAAGGCAATTTAGATTCAAATGGATTCATATCCATTCTCGTAACAAAATATCTTCACCAGCTTATGCCATTCAATGCCTTTGCCCTAATGACGTTCTTGCCTAGTTAATTCTTCTTGCCTTGTACCATTGCACAATCCAAATTTGCTTGATCAATATTCCTTATCAACATAACTGGTACACCTACCTTCAAAACCAATTTATGGTGAGAAATCCCCGAGCACTTAATTGCATTCGGATATTCTCGTTTCATACAAATCCTCTAAACTTTTGTTTGCACAGGGTCATCACGACTTATAAAGTCCGAGAATGAAATACTCTACCAGATCACTTGGCAACAAAGAACATATGTATTCATTAAGAGCGTCAACATTTTCAGTTAAAGGAGTTAGAATGGTCCGATTATTGAGGTAATCTACGTCAGCAACATGTTCAACTAAATTTGGGTAGGTAGATTGAACAATGGACCTAATTGTATCACAATCATCATTTAACGAAAGCTCGTTCGAATAGAAATGTCTGCAATACCATCATGTGGTAATCCAAGGTTGCCATCCCCTACTTCTAGCAACCATTCAAAAAGGCTTTTATCTTCTCTTGTTCATCGGATCAATTGAAGATTGAAGCCTCATATTCTTGGTAAGGCGAAGTAATTTGCATTGTTTCCAAAGATAAGAAGCGTTAATTGCTTGCATCAACAATTTCAGCCGACCACTTTTAAGTTTGATTAAGTTTGCGACCACTTTTGCAAGGACATCCTATTATCCTCAATGATTTCCAGCGATGTTCTAATCCACTTTTGCATTGTTAATTGTGATTAAGTTTGCAACCGGAGAATTATGACTAATTGAACAAAACGAATCTTCATTTACATCAATAGGAATACAAAACTTGGAATGTGCAGTTCTACCTGATGGTAGTAGAGTTGCTGCTATCCCACTGGAAGCTACATTGAGGATGATTCCACCGTTTCCCCGTATGGAAGATGTCAAGGCATTCCATATAAACGTTTTACCTGTTCCACCAAAACCATGAACAAAAAAGAAACCCCCCTTTTTTGAAGAAACTGCACTCATGATCTCATCAAATACTACTTTCGCTCATCGGTCGAGAATCTTTACATTCTTTCGATGCTTCCATCTCCTTTTCCCTATTGTAATTAATCTCTTGCAAAATTAAAAGGGAAGACATATCAATTATATTGTCTTCCTCCTCGGTATAGGCATCGATGGATAGTCACGAAGGCTCTTGCCATTCCGTAGCAACATCTCGCTCAATCTAATATAGACTCGTGGCTTCCCTACGGGCATTTGAAATTTGCACATCTATAAGACAAAGAGACACGTAGTATCAGTTTTTTTAACAACTATTTACATTTAGGAAAGTAAGATAATAGAATGTATAAATCAATGGAAATTATAGTGTACTTGTACTTTGTGGGTCAGCATGGTTGAAGTTTAATAGATCCTCACAAATTAAATCTTTGGTCTGTTCCCAAACAACAACAGGTTGAGATAGTGAGTAACTCAAAAGCATGCTTGTGAAAAATTTACGAAGGTAATTACCAGATGCCCACAAAGATGCTTCTTTAATTGCATCTATAAACTCATTGTCATCATCTAATAAACCAAGTGCATAACATGCTTCCCGAATGTTGAGTGAACTACTTGATTTACAAATCATTATATCTGTATAATTCTTTGGCCCACGTACCTTTGTCAACAATAAATGAAGGTAATATAATTCTCCCTGAGATGGTGTGCAGTGACCTAACCTTCCAACTGAAAACCCACGTTGATGGAGTTTCCATATCCTCTTCTCCCTAACAAATGTATAATAGTTAGGGAATTGAGCATAAGAAAGTGTTCTTGCAAATGGATCTTCTTTATTTTTTTCCATCCACGCAAGGAACATCGACTCTTTAACCCTTGGATTATTAAGCAATGATGACATTGTATCAGTTTGAGTATAGTAGACTGATTGTTGGTGGGGAAGATGAAAACTTAACCTCTCAACAAAGGTTATCTATGGTGGATATCAAATCCAAAATTCTCCAGGGCGCCTCACATGAGGAGATGTACATACAATTAAGGTAATGAGAAATTTCGTCAAACCCTTGTTGCGAACTTCCACCATCATTAGTATCGTATATGCTTGCAATGACCCGATCATGCCCTTTACTTATGTATTTGAATAGGTCCTTGATGGCACGTGATTGATTTGTCTTTTCAACATTCAAATGGCCATGAAATAATTTCAGCAACCTACAATTGTAAGGAACAACAAAGCGGTTGTCAAGCTCAATGCCCTTCCTTGTCACAAGATACGATTTTCATCTCTTGACGATATGTTGGATAGCCATTTTCATCCAACATTGTATGGTCATTAAATCTTCTTGGGAAATACTTAGGGCATCTATCATCTTTCATGCAAGGTGCACTCCCGAATATCTACCGCATGGACCATGCATCATGTAACTTCCAACTAACTTCCAACTAACTCATATAATTCTGGGTCAGATTCTCTTTGCGGAATCTCTACAAATATGATCTTGTCAACATCAACTGGTGTACGAATTTTGTCCATTTCAGACAACCATAATATAATATGCGCATGTGGTAACCCTCTTTTCTGGAATTCTATAGTGTATACCTCTGTAAGAAAAAATGAGAACAGTATTTAATTTCTTATATTTAAGGAAGTGGTTTTTCCGCTTCACCATTAGATAATGTAGCTATGCAATCAACAAACTATAAGAATATACCATAGTAATATTTCCTTAACAAAATGATTCAAATCATTATATTAACTAATGAGAAAATGTAAAAAAAAAAAAAAATTAAGTTATGAACAATGTTTTAAAAATGCATGAAAATATAGAGTTACAATAATCTAGTCCTTATGGAGTAAGCTTTGGTTTCTTTTGACAATGATAAATTGAAAAAATATTTAAACTCGAAGTAACAATGACGATGGCGAAATAAAACATAGAAATTATTTTTATAAACATACAAATTGCTACCTCTTAGTAATGAATGATCATTCCAACAATGGAAAAAAGTAACACTAATGATTATCATAAAATCATAAAATTACAAATGAATAGTAATTTAATTAGTATTGAAAAATTAATTTACAAATAACATGTGATTTGTATCGGAAAAAATACTTCAATGCTAATTGCGGGTAATAATTGGTTTTTCCATGAAGCCGTATTACATACATTACACATTATGATGGAAAAAAAACATTAAGTAACATTGAGATATCAATTTGATTTCGCCTTTAATGTGGAAATGAAAACGTGTTCTTTTAAAAAACATTCCATGTAAAATATATATCAATCTATTATAAATGTTAAAGAAAACGCAAAGAAGAATTATATATGTAATTGTTAATTCAATTTACCTGCTTTAATTGCCCCAAAAATCTTCTCATCCTTCAAAATGTGCATCAATTTGTGGAGTTTGATATAGAATATCCTGCTCAACACTTTTGGTCTATCACATGGTTTCAGACCATCTTCATTACAATGACGAATTATCTCAGGCCACATTGGGTTGCATGTAAATGTTATAAAAATATCAGGATAGTCAGCCCATGCGCATATTGCCATAGCATCTTGGTAGTTCTAAATCATATATCTAGCACCACTCGTAAAAGAAGATGGTAAAATAACTCGTCGTCCCGTTGATAAAGGATCTATTTCTCCTCTTGTTATTGCATCCGAAAGCCCACCGTATAGATCTACCCTTAATTTTTTTGGTGGTTTCTAATGTAGTTCAACCCGCCACTTTCCACCATCGAATATCCGTCAACAATAAATTGTTGAAGTAATTTTTTCCCATGCAAAATCACTGACCGTTCAGAATTTAATAAGCATACGAATGTTGAAATTAAACACTAGCAAGATAATATATTTGAAATATATATAACTCTTTCATTGTACTGAGAATCAATGAGAAAACAGTTGTAGTTCGAAATTTAATATCTATGTTCATTAATCAATTTCGGAAATTGTAATTGCAAAACGAAATAAGTGGACATTATTAATTACTTTCATTATCATATAAAAGTGAGTTCTCAACCACTTTGACTTATTGAACATTTTGCTCGAAAGTTTACAAGTTAAACTTTGAAAAATTGCCCCATATTAAAGACATGTATTTCCCATGTTGACTAAATTTTATATATTGTATAATTAGAATTGACATCACAAAAACTGCGTACGTTGGAACAAAAGGCAAAAATTTGTACGTTACAAAATCAATAAAATGCTAAATTTTGTTTATATTTAGGCTTTTATTTATACGTTAAAAGATTTATGTAAACTAAAAATATGTGGAAAAAGTATGTGCGTTAACAGATTTATAAAACGAAACACAAAAACAACAAATGAGTCGAAAAATTGTACTTACTGATTTAACTGCACATTGATAACCTAAGTGTATTAGTTGTTAGAGATAGTGTTATTAAATAATTTCTATCATATGGAGTATAATAATTGAACCGATAACTTAAAAGACACTTTCAAAATTTTTAAATGATATTTAATATATGTGCATGGAGATAACTTTTTAAAGCAGTCTATCTACATCAATCAGTTGCACACACTTTTTATTTGTAAAAATTTATTAATCACAAAGTAATAGTATAAAACGCTTGTCATTGTATAATTAAAAAAATCCTATTTAGAAAACTTATTAGACCTATTTAGTATGAAACGCTTGTCATCGTAGGGTATAAATGTGTGTGCAAACTAAATATGGTTTTGCATGTAGGTGATAACTGAAATTTAAGCATTGTAGAATGTGATCTTGTAATTGGCGCGCGTCCCTAGAATCTATTATCCGCATAATCGCCACCTAATAATTACATGATTTTAAAGCCAATTATAACGGTTAAGGTGATAACTGCACGAGATAGCAGATTGAATTAAATGGATTTCATGATTACAATATGTTGGAAATATAGTTAGTGTTAGCGTTTGCACTGTTCAAACTGAAGTTAGAGAGAAATGGGGTTACATTTGCACAGTTGTGATCATAAATTTATCAGTAGAAAAAAGCGAATAACCTCTGAAATGCATTAAAAAATAAACCAATAAGATATCACACATTAAAGGCTATAAGGAAAAAAGGGAACTCAAAATTCAACTCGTGCTATGAACTCTTCAAACCACGAGATAATGATGATGACCAAGAATTTCAACCGAATGCTATGATCATTAATTGCTATAAGCCTTATCGAAATGCCAAACTCAAAAAACGCGAAGAACATTCAATCACAATAAAACAATACGCATCCAAGTGGATTAATGCAGTAACAGATGAAAACAGGAGCTTTCATGATTTTGATTGGTAAGTCTGCTGAAAATAATATACATTGAAGAAAATAAAAGACTAAACGGTTGAACTGATAAAAGTTTACGATCGTGCATTAAACATTAAACAGATTATCCAAAAACGCCAAGGCAAACTAAAACATAATTAAATTAACTTTAAAATAAGAAAAACACTAATCAAGGCCCAAACACTTTAAGCTTCGCTCAAAGAACCTCTCAAAAGCAGGATCAACAAAAATACGAGCAGCACCCAAAACAGTTCCAAACTCAACGCCTACAAAGTACAACAAAGCCATGAATAGAATTGCATGTTTAAACTGGAAAATCTATTCAAAAACAAAAGACATTATGAAACAAACCATTATCAATTCTTCTACTAATATGTGCCTACTGCACTAACACAAAGGAAGCAAAGACTATTGCTTAAATTGTCCAATAGAACACCTGTACTTGCAACAACATCGCCTTACAAAATACATCTCATGCGAAACTTCCTCCTGAAATATCCATACAATTACAGGAAAATGAAAATGTAGGAGATAGAGTTTAATCTAAAAGTAGTAAGTCATTGAAATAAATGCAAACCGCCTATCACATTTTGTGAAAGATATTAAAGGAATACCATACCACGGGGAGGATGGAAGGAACACAAAATGCCACATACATCCGAAACTTTGTGAAAGATATTAAAGGAATACCATACCACAGGGGAGAAAATAGCACATTTGAAACATTGTGAAAGATATTAACGAATACCATACCACATACATCTCGAAACGTTGTGAAAGATATTAAAGGAATACCATACCCGACGACGCAATACGACCAAGACAAAATAACCCTACATGAAAAAAAAGACATAAGAAACAACATCTACTCTATATCTTACCAAGCATGAAACACGTACCATAAAGAGTGGATTTAATATACAACATAGTACCTTAGAATCAAGCAAGGACAACATTGTATGTAATTTGATGATGCATTCTGGATGCAAGGATGTCCCATAAATTTGCAATTACTTTGACACCAATTATTCCTAGTGCAGTTGACCTACAGAAATGAAATTACTTTTGATGATGGCATTTCGGATGAAATAACTTTCGACTTTGACATGTGAAATAGCAAAATAGAATTCTACACCTTTTTTTGATATCATAAATTTGAGTTTCTCAACTGTGACATGATGGGGACCTTCAAGTCCGTATAAATAGGGAGAAAAATGATGAAGCAAAAGTCGGAATTCAAATAATGAAGTAAATGGCATTAATTAATACGCTTCCATATAAAAAGAGTTTCACTACCGATATCCACAAACACGCATGGAAAATATTTAAGACTCCTTGAAATCTACCTGAAATAAATAGTCATTAAGGCTTGCATATTCGTTAGCCCAATAAGATATGTTCTCCATCCGACTTTATTAAGCCATAATAAGGTGGTTGAGGATATATGTCATCGAATTCATTGTGAATTAAATGATTTTAATATTCAATGCAAGATTGGCCCAATAGGATATGTTTGACATCTGATTTTATATTCACGAAAAGGCACACGTATTCCTGGCAATTAATAAACCTCGATCGAGTGGTTGGCAGCATGAGTGGCCCAATAAGTTTGTAAGATATTGCAAAGTAGGATGACACTGTGGACCAATAAGTTCATAAGATATTGTAAATTTGGATGACACTGTGTACCAATAAGCTTGGTGCCACAAGGTTTAGTGATATATATTTGATTCATAATTTTTCAAGCCCATTTACTAGGTCAAACATTGAGTTGAACCCAGCTGAGTTCACATAATTTTCACAAAACACTAAACTAACGTTTTTCAAGCTTTCATCTAGGGTTCCAAAATTTTGATCCAAGTTCACCCTTATACAAAATATCATTTTAAACACTTTAGAACCCTCAAAATCACCAAAATAAATTCATATCCACATGAAAAACCAGCTGCACGAAATTTATTATTTAATCACAAAATGTCAAACTTTCATTCTAACTTCATATCTTCCATATACTAGGTTTGTTCTACCATTTTAGGCTATGAACCCTAGCTTTAACTTTGTGTTCATATTTTCCTTTGATCAAAACAGACTCACTTTGTTGCTTAAATGCTCATGAATCAACCATTTCCAAAACTAACACCATAGAAGTTATAAGGAAGTTCAAGGTAACTTACTTGATCTAGGATCTTCAACAACTTTTGAGCTCTTGAGTCTAGTTTTTCCTTTCTTCACCTTTCAATGTACCGTCCAAAAATATACCAATAGAAGATTTTCTTTAGGTCCTAGCCCTTATTAAAAAAAGTAGAAGAAAATAGATTGAGATCCTAAATCTTTACCGTACTCTTAAACTCTTTGAATTTCCTTTGCTTGAACTTTCTTGTTCTGTCTTGTAGAGAATTTCTCTTTCTCTTTCTCTCTTTCTCCAACTGTGCCAATAGCCCAATGAGAGGAAAAATCAGTTGTTTTTAAAGTGTTAAATTAATCCTACTTGCCCTTAAAGCCACACACTCTCTCTTTTTCCTTCTCTTTCTTCCCTCTTACATGAACTTGGCTGATGGGAGAGGGGAGTTTTCTTCATTTTTTTGTTGCTCCTTCTTTATGTCACATCTTCCCTCTCTCACAATTAATGTGATAAGGAAAACGATGTTTTTTCAAAGCCCTACCTCGATAGTACCAGGGCCTGGAAATTACTATTCTAAATTTTAATTATTTTTCTTCCGATTTTTTCTAAAGAAATATAATTAGTAAATTACAACCATCAAAGTTCTAATCTATCAAATAAATATTATCAACATTAATATGTAAACAATACAAATCATCCAACAAATAAATACATTCATTAATTCGTAACAAAAAACAAACCATTGTCCACAGCTTTAAGTACAAAGATGTGTGCTTTATGTAGTTTCTAACAAATATCTTTCAAATTCCATTTGATTGTTCATACATAGATAAAGGCCAAGTAAAAAAGAAAAAGAAAAAGAATGCTACAGTGAAACGAGCCTAACGGGCCGGCCCAAAGCCCTGCAGGGCCCGCCCTACAAGGCCAAATTCAAAATTTTGGTTGATTTTTTAAGCCCGAGCCCTACAGGCTGCGGGGAGAACGGGCCGGCCTGACGACGGCTTGGCCCGATTTCCGCTCTAAATGTGGGTGATGTCATCAAGCTTATTTAAGCATGATTTAATTAATTTCACTCTCAAATGTTTGGGCTTCTAAATGGCCAATTTTTATGAAAGCACATTTTTGTTCCCTCTTCTTCTCCTTATGCGAATTGAGCCCTCTTCTTGGGCTTCAAGAATTGTTTTTCCTACTTAACCCAATAGCCCATAGTTCTTGGTTAGGTCCATGACACATTCTTGGGCATTTTTTAGAATTTTATGCACTTCCCCCATTTCTTCCCTTATGTGAATTGGTCAGGGTAAAATGGAAAAATGGAATGGGTTTTGACAACCATTATCATCTCTTCCTTAAGGTTGTCCTAAACCATAATCATTTAATTACATATAAATAAGTAATCTCATATTCTTATCCTATTCTATTTATTTCATGCAAATTTATTATCAACACGGAATTTCATAAAAATTCATATATACAAATAACTTCACGTTAATGCACATAAAAAATGGGGATGTTAAAATATGAAATTCTGAAAAAGTGGCTCTAATAAACAAAAGACACATTGGTCAGACAGTAGGAATCTTAGATTCTAACATTAAGACAAAAGACGAAACTGCACCCAAGAGTTTTTCAAGAAAAAGTGTAGTCATACCTGGATATATTGCATCTACCACTCAGGCTGGCCCCACTCGTCACAATTTTGCATTCGCCATGGCCACACCTTCTTTTTCTTCCTCTCACCGTCGCAGCACTTCAGTACTTTATCTTGTTGACTGTATTTTTTTTCCCCTTAAACCAGTATTTTACAAGTAATTCTAGAAGTTCTTTTTCTTTTATTTAGTTACGGAACTTGCGTTAAGATATTTTAGGAGTTTCCGTGAGGTTGGAACTAATTGAACTTTGTTAATTTGTTTGTTTAAAGATGAAACATATATTATAAGCGGTTCAAAAGATAAGAGCCAAATAACTAAATTACGCAATTCAAAAACTTAGTTAAAACAAGTTAAAGACAATAAATTTGTAATATATATATATATAAATATATATATATATATATATATATATATAACTTACATTTTCCTATTTATGGAGAGGGTGAGTGGGAGGGATAATGAGTGGAAATAGATATGAAAGAGAAGGAGTGGAAAAAAAAATAAATGAGAGAGACATATAATTAATTAGGAGTAAAATTAAAAAAAAAAAAAATGTATATGATGAGACAAAAGCAAAGTACTCCCTTTGGTCCTCATTATAAGTAGAGTCGGAAAAATAGGCCGAGTCCGTTGGGCCAAGCCCATTAGGCCAGCTTGTTTAGGCCTTGAATTTGTAAGGGCCAAGCTTAAGATACTTTCCATAAAAGTGAAAGGCCTAAAAGGGTTAGCCCTTTTGTAGTCTTGTATGTTTTTTTTTAAAAAAAAAAAAAAAAAAATATTTATATGAAAATAATATTATTGATTTTTTATAATTTGTTAATGATGTTGTAAATATTCAAATTGTTATTATCTTTTTGGGAAAATGACGTTAAAATACCAAATGAAATTCTAAAACCCAAAACATCTATTAAAATTTTGAAAGGACTTAAAGGTGGTAAGCATCAAATTGAGATTTTAAAATGTTGGTGCATTTATCATTTTGCCCTCAATTTTTAAGTAAATTAAAAAAAAAAAAAAGACCCTCGCCAGAGGACCATCACAAGGCCATCGGAGATTCGACCGCTGACGACCCGCAACCGGGCCGTCCGCAACCTTAGATCCTTTTTTTTTTTTTTTTGGGAGGGGGATGGGGTTGAATCTCTATTTTTTTTTTGTAAGGATGGGTTTTGAACCCACCCCACCTTCATATTGAAGGGGCTAAGTAGCCCACTTTGCTCTTTTAATATATATATATATATTTTTTTTTTTTTCTTAACATTTTTTCCATCAAGAAACACTCTTATAAATTTCATTACAAGTGCCGTAAATCCACCCTTATACACCTTCATTCAATCTTGTTTTTTTCGAGAAAAATATTCAACTCCACTATAAAAAAAAAAAAAAAAAAAAAAAACCCGCCGTAGTGGTCCTCCGACGAGGGTCATTTTTCTTTTTTAAATTTATTTAAAAACGAGGGCAAAATGATAAATTCACCAACATTTTAAAATCTTAATTTGATCCCTATCACCTTTAAGTCATTTCCACATTTTAACAGATGTTTTGGGGTTTTAGAATCTCATTTGGTATTTTAACGTCATTTTCCCTATCTTCTTTAGAATTAAGTTTCATAAGAACATTTTGTATTAAAAATCCTTTAAAAAATAAAAAAATAAATCTTATTTCATAAATATTCTTACTAATTTTGTAGTTTTTGACTTCTTTTCTAATTGGGTTGTTTATTTTGTTGACTACTTACATTTTCAAGAAATATTTATAAAGAGTATTTTTAATTTTGTTAAGTCTTTTCATTAATTATTTGTAATTTTGGTATGTGAATAATAGTTTACCTTTAATTATGACTTAGTGATTGTGTTTATTTGTTGTATGATGTGTATCACTTACACCTTAATTTTGACAACATTTATATATTAAATTAAAACTTTCATTGTTCTAATTTATTTTCTTTAAAAAAAAGTTCAAAAACTAGGAAGATATTGTTAAAATAGCTTTGGCCCTATAGGGCCTGCCTTGGAATATATTTTTCTTTAGCCGAGCCTAAAAGGGCCAGCTCCTAGTAGACCTTGGAGGGTCAACCCAACCCTTTTTACCAACTCTAATTATAAGCGCACCAACTAACAATTCTCACGCACTCAATAAAACAATTATGTCATAAAGATTGTCCTAAAATTTAAATAATTTCCAATATTACCTCTACTAATTGCACTAAACTTTAATATCACATTAATTATTACTCTCACCCCTACCATTATTAATTATGGACATACATAAAAAAATATATTTAATGCTTTTTGGAAGCAACCAATTGCCTATAAAAATAACCAAATACATTTATTAGTTGGTGCCTTATAATAAAGACCAAAAGGAGTAGCTCTTACATAAGGTACTCCACTTTGCTTCTAATGCTTTCTCTTTTTTCACATGATGTTACATTATAGGTTGCACTTTGGCTGGATTTTATATAGACTGATTATATACTAATCAACACTTTAATTTTAATACTGACAATGATACATTTGGTAGAGTAAGGAGTTTGATATACATGTTTGATGTTGATTGCACTCAAGGGGTTTGATAAAATGTCTAAGAGACGAAATTGATTGGAATGTTGTTGAAAATTGCTAGATAGCTAAGGCCTATGCTATAAGAAGAATAAAATGGACTTCATAATTGTTTTATGTTGGTTATAAGTTCGATTTAGATAAGAGTTTTAACTTAAGAGACCTTATGAATACTTAAGCATGTATCTTTATTGGGCATTATTATGTAGTTTGTAAAGAGGAAAATTGTTTGATGAATTAAAGTTGCTCAAACTTTATGCAATGATGTGACTCTTTTCTCTTTTCTATGTTTTGCTAGTTAGTTTAGTTTGAAATAATATGAAATGGGTGGTTATTGAAATTTTTTTCAGAGGAAATGCCGATTTTTTTATATAAAAAAATGTGTAAAAGTCAATCAATCCCTTCCTTGACTCATATTGACATGTGATAAATCCTAATTTTAATATATTTTATCCCATCTTAATCATTTATTTTGGGG
This sequence comes from Acacia acuminata, assembly GCA_019022655.1. Classification (NCBI taxonomy): domain Eukaryota; kingdom Viridiplantae; phylum Streptophyta; class Magnoliopsida; order Fabales; family Fabaceae; genus Acacia; species Acacia acuminata. The sequence goes on along the minus strand of JAFJYI010000171.1, from coordinate 1,607,906 downwards.
ACTATTTTAGGCTAATTTGGAATTATTAGATAATATTTGGATTGTTAGCCAAGTTTAGGAAATAATATAAATCGAATTAATTATGAGATTATTGGTCTTAAATTATCAATATTCGATTGATATATTGTGATTGAATAATATTTCTAAATATATGATAGATCACGATTTATTTAATTCTTGCGGGACAAGGAAAAACATATTAGAAGATCCTACGATGCAGAATTAACCTTGGAAGCTAAAAGAAGATCTAATGGTGGATTTTAATGGGCTTAAGTTGGTACCCAAAACTCTTCCCTCCTTTTATAAAAGGACCTAGCAGCCAAGAGAAGAGGTACGCTCTCTTGGAGAGCCGCGAGATGACACAGACGCTGAGACACACGTGAATGAAGAATTTCCATGGAAGCTTAAGCTCTTTTAGGAGGCAACTTGGGAGGAGCATGGAGGAAGCTAAGGCCTAAGAATTTACACTTAAAGATCACAAGGGAGTGTTGTTCTTTTTATCTTCTTAATCCAAACTTGAGGTTCTTTAGTTTTAAGGGGTTTCAAGTTGTGTTAATTGAGAACAATCTAGTTTTAGATTGTAAACATATTTCTTTTGGATTGGATTGATAATTTGAAGTTTTTATGTTTGAGACAATTGCTGGATTTTTGTTTGCAACCTTTGGATTGTCAATTAAATTATTAATTGAGTTTTCGTTATTAATTTAATTGACAATTTGGTTTATCATCTTAATCGTTCGATTGGGTTGATAAATTATCTAGTTGTTCAATTGGATAATTGTAAACAAGATTTCTAAGATTATTTTGTGATTGGTTTTTAATGAGTTTAATTAGTCCGCTTATTTCATTATGAGTTTTCTAGTAGAATATGTGTTATTGAGCTAGAGGGTTTCCCATGTTCAATTAGGTAATTAAATTCATTAATCGCCCTTTGGTCTAATTAATTGGTTTGGGCTAAGAAAGTTAACTCCATGCAATTCCTAAGTTGTCTCTTTCATCATCATAACTGAACTAGATCTTTGTTATTTAATTTGATTTTAATCAATATTTTCCTTAGGATTTTAATTCTGCTCTCATAACAAAAAAACCCCCAAAAAATTGCATTCAAATTCATATAGATTAGTTTCATCTTCATATGGATTTTAGAGTTAATTGCATCTTGCATTTAGTTTGTTTAGTTTCATTTCATTGCATTTTTCATCACCTGAATTCAACCTAAAGAAAAACTCACAAATTGGTCCTTGGGAGAATGACTTAGGTTGACCATAAACTGCATAATTAATTAGGACCTAGTTTAATTGATTGCTTTATCGATAAAAGCAGCTCATCAACATGTCCTTCACTGACAATTGTTTTAAACTTGAGTGTTGTTGGAAATGTCTTAGGTGGTATTAAAATGGATCAAAGTTGGATGAATGCTTTGAGAACTAGTAAAGAATATGAAAATGAGGTGGAAGAGTTTGTTTAGTTTTCTAAAAGGAATACACCCACAAAACTGGGATGTATTTTTGTTTGTGTCAATTGTTTAAATTAGAGTCGGCGAGAAATTGATGATATAAGGGATTACCTACTTTGTGATATAATAAATATTTGGTATACAAGGTGGATATGGCATGGTGAGGAAGTAACTGCTTGTGCGTCACACCAGAAGGAAGCTATGACTGTCGTAGATGAAGATAGAAAGGAGAAAATGATTCATGATACTGAGGTAGAATCCTTTATCCAATTGATAAGTCATATTTGTGCTATATATTTCCTATGTGCTATGATTGCTTTGTATAGTAATTTTGAGCTTTAATGTGTGTTATTTGATGAAATAAGTTGGAATTCATGCACTTATGAAAATAGAGGATATATGTGGTAAGCTGTTGCATTTTGAACACTATCTCACATATAGGCAGAAGAAAAGGTTGCATTTGGATGCATTCTGAGATCGCCTAACAGAATTGCTACAATGGTACAAAAGATAGTGGGTCTTTAATATGCCCTAGCACCACAATGCTACCATTATGCTATAGCAGAGTAAGTGATGACCTATTATGCATGGTGTTACACTGACCTTTCCTTAAAGATATTTCAGGAAATAAGTACAGGTTATCGAGTTGGACGGCGGTTGACTTGACAGAGATAGAAATAGAAGATGCAGAGAATTGAATAAAAGATCCAGAATCCCACATAATTAAAAGGATCAATCAACCAAATTTTGGGAGTCGGGCCTATCGTAATATGAAAGCACAAACTTATTGGATATACGTCGTGAAGGACCTAGTTATAAAAGGAAAAGACGACTAAACCTAAAAGATCGTGGAGTCTAAAGGGTCAGAAAATCGAAAATACAGAGTACAAATTTTATACGACTCGACTCACGTTGAGAGATTGAGATTCATTGAGAAAGCTGCAGAAAAGACCTAATCCATTTCAAAAGTTAGACGGAGCTGTAGAAGACATAGAGATGTCACGTGACATGACGTTCCCTACGTCGTCGACTACTCTAGTGATCTTCTCGTTTTACTTTCTTTCCTTAATCGAGTCATGAACTAATTTCCATTAGGCGAGCGAGGATGAATTCTTAACTTATAGTATGAACCCAAAGTTTGTTAAGTTTTCAATTTAATAAATTTAGTTTGTTTAATTGTGATTTATCGTCGGCTATTAGTTGGTCGCTAATAGCTAGATCTCGTGGCCTTGACTTACTTGAAGGGAGTTAAGGCTAGATCTTTGTCTAACGGTGTGTGGCAAGCTTGTGAAAGGCTCGATCTAAGTTGTAGGCTATAGGAATAGGTCTACCTCACATAGCCAATACACCTAGGTTAAATTGATATTCTAAGCCTGAAAATCGCCATAGGAATATGGGAGAACTATAGCATGAGATGTACTTACAGGATGCTAACGCTTCTAAATAATTAAGTTGTGGGTTAACTGAATAACGTTGCGATAGACATTTTGATGTAGCATTATGGAAGCTGTGTAGTAAAATGTTGTAGCAAAGCGTTAGATGCAAACTAGGGGATTAATATGACTTAAGATGAATCCGAGCTCTGCCTGTTTTAACTCTGATTTCTCTCAACCTAACTCTCGATCGTTTGTCTATTTTAATTTTTTGTTAGTAGTAATAGTCAAAACAATCACCAAAACTATTCCCATCACTCAACATTCAAACTAAAACGCTACATAATTGGTATTACAGGTCTCACAATGGACGATACTCTACTTAGTCTCTATTACTTGTTTGACTTGTTCGCTTGCCACAAGAGGATTTTGACCAACAACAATCTCATGTATATGATAGCCTACAGAGTGATGCAGAGACACCATTGTACATTGGGAGTAAGTATACATGCTTGACAGGTACCTTGTATTTGGTTAACTTAAAGGTAACTTGTAAGTAGACCGATAATAGTTTCACATTGTTGCTTGAATTGTTGTATGATATGTTCCCAGATGATACTGTACTTTCAAATCATATGTTTGACACTAAGAAAATCTTGTCTATGATGGGTACAGAATATAAAAAGATACACGCTTACTCTAATGACTGGGTATTATATAGAAAAGAGTATGAAGGTCTTAGTAAGTGCCTGAAGTGTAAAGCTTCACGATACAAAATGAAGAAAGATGGTGATGGGAACAAGAGGAATATAGAACCTAGGATTCACCAGGCCTTCTCCAAAGACCAAAGGAAGTTATAACTTACCGAAGGCATCAATTGGTGACCCTTCTCCTACCCGAGGCTAGAGAACCTTGCACTCTTTGTTTGGATGTGCTTTCCGCTTTGTTGTTGTCGATGCCCTCGTACACACATAAGCTACCACCCACCATCATATATAAGCAAATTGCGACGCTTTACATAGGGTTAATATGACATGTGTTCAAGAGGGGGAGGAAGCTGTAAACATCTTGGTTCCTAATAAAGAGACTGTCACATTAGGTCGGGCGATAAGATATTTCATTCTTTGGCCAAAAAATCTTATTCATACTACAACAAGACCTCCAATGATCGAAATACCTTACTATTACTTGATTTTTCTTAACATCCTACTTATAAAATGTATTTTATGCTTTAATAGGATCAACAAGATGCGACAAAATTTCTCTTCCTGGCACGGTTGTAACAGCTCCATAAAAACATTGGCTAGATCAACTTACAAATTTCTTATGGGATTGTGGGCAAAAGAATGTCGTATCTCTTTACAATTGACAGGAAAGATCTCAAGGAGTTCATAAATTTTTGATATAGAAATGACTTATAATCTTCTTCTTTTTCCCCTTAAATTTTTGAAAAATGGCAAGCAAAAAGAAGAAGAGATGAGATGCTATCATGTCATGCAAGTACACCATAAATAAAACATGTAAGAGCATTGGAAAAGGGAACAAAAAGGAAAATAAGAAATCTCTCACTTTCTCTCTTATGCACGGTTTTGCAAGGGGAAGAAGGAAAAAAATGATGATAAGATAGCACAAGTACACCTAGCTACCTAGAAGAATTATGACCAAAAAGGACATGATTTTTCTTCAAGAAATGGAAAATGGATCATGGCATTTAAGAGAGATTGGACAATGCAATTAAGTGAAATGGAAACATTTTATTTTTCTCAAAATGCCCCTAAATTTTGTCCGAGAGGGAAAAAGTGAGGAGAAAAGTGGAATTTTTAGGGAAACTCTAAGGAATATGAAGAGAAAATAAGGGCATAAGGGTAATCTACCAAAACACAAGGGTGGATCATTTTAAAAGGCCATTTTCCCTTCATTTTGGCTGCCCATTTTTGACTAGAAAGAGAGGAAAGAGAGTCTAAAGAGTTTCCATACAAGGGAGCAAAAGAAGGATCAAGTAGGAAGAAAAGGTAAGTTTTAAAACTTTGGAACCCTAATTTACTCTCTTCTACCTTTTCTAAAGTAATGAAGTCACTAAAGCAACATTTTTCTTAGTGTCTTGTGGTGAAGGACAAGAGGTTGTGGTGATCAAGAAGGCAAAGATTCAAGGTGACTAAAGCTAAAAGATAAGTAAGCCACCTTTGAACCTAACCTTCTTATGTCTTCTTTTGGTTGTTTGAGGTTACAAATGGCTGTGAACTTCAGTATATATGTATTTTGGGTTTGCATGGCTAGTGAAAAGTATGAATAAGGGTTAAAACTAAGGTTCGTGGCCTAAAATGGAAGATCAAACTTAGTACATAAAAGATATGGAGCTAGAATGAATACTTAGCATTTTATTGAATAAATAATGATTTTCGTGCAGGTGGTTTTTCATGAGGATATGAGTTGATTTTGGTGTTTTTGATGGGTTTAAATTTTTTTAAAATGGGATTTTGTATATAGATGAACTTGGATCAAAGTTTTGGAACCCTAGATGAAAGCTTAAAAAACGTTGGTGTGCTGATTTGTGAAGTTTTTGTGGAGTAAGCTGGGTTTCTCATGGATTTTGACCTAGTAAACCAATTTATAAAATTATGAGATTTTACAAGGAGAAATTAGACATCTCAAGGATTATTTTGGTATATAATGTGTAATTTTTGAAGTTCTGTATTGGGAGAAATTAAATTTTGAAAATCGCCCCTAAATCCTAGAATTTATTTTGGACCAGAGATGATTTTTGGCCCATGGTTGAATTTTTGACTTGGTCTGGCCCAAATGAGTATTTTTAGTTGAAAATAGGCATAATAAGGGTCAATTGGGTTTTTAATCACCCCAAAAGAATTTTTCTAGATTTAGTTATGAATTGTTGAAGTTGGGCCTTTATTTCTACAAATTTCAGAATTTGGACGAAAATAAGAGGATTTTAGGCCCATATTAAATTTCTTAATAAGAAAAGGGATCTAGTGAACATGGACACATAGATTGGGCTTATTTCAAATTATCAAAGGTAATATTTATTGAGGTGGATTTAATTATATTTATATTTTATTATCTTAGGTCTAATCGTGATATTGTACGCAAGGAAATTATTTTTAGTTGTAGTCGATCGCTGTGTAGTAACCTTAACCCTCATATATTCTGTGTGACTTGTGTATATATGTTTTACCATGTTATATTACATACATTGAGTTATCATTATTTCCAAGCACTATGAAACCTAAATGCCGTGTGCATTAAGGGCTTTGTTGTGTGTTGTGCCTAGGTGGTTTATGCTTGTGTGCTATTAGGACCACTGCGAGCTGCATAATGTGCTATTAGGACTGCTAGTTCGGATTTGTCGTGTGCCTTGATATTGAATGTTATGTGGTATTTGTTTATTTATGGTTTTTCTTACATGCATTATTTATACATTTTATATAAGATTAATGGTTACTCGGGATTCAATTTTGAGTCCCATCCTCTTTTAAGCCCTCAGCAGTTCATTTAAGTTTGAGCGGGAGACCGAGGTAAGACAATGGGAGCGGGATTATGGTATTTATGATGAAGGAGGATCAAGCTTCTTTTTGGATATTTATTTTGATTTTCGGATGATTGTAGAATATTATTTTGGCCTCCGTCGGGCACCATTATTTGGATTACTGTATATTAATCCTCCGGGGAAAATTTATCTTTTTGTATTTTATTTTATAAGTATATTATTATCCAAACCGGTGCATGCTTTGCTGCTAATACTCTGATGAGTGTCGTAAATTAACTTGGGAAATAATTTAAAATGGAATATAAGAAAAGGACCACATTATCTGCCACTCAAAAGTCGAGGCCGGTAAATGTGTAACATACTTGGATGAAGACATTAATTTGATTTGAGAACTTTTGGCTAAACTTCAACATAGATGAGTAAAGTGAAGTTTACTTTGATATTAGATAATAGTGTGTAGACAAGTTTTGGACACTTTATGGTGATTATTGTATGTAATAGTAGTAGTTAACAATTTGATTAGCTAGTGCTGGATGTTTCTTTACTACTTGAAGGCCCAGGGCCTAAAAGGGCCATCTTTTTAGGCCCAGGGTAAGAAAATATCTATTTTTTAATGTCCGCTCAACAAGGCCGCAAAGCCATTTTTCAAATTTTAACTAATTTTCTTACTTTTTTTCAAAGAAATATAATTAGTAAATTACAACAATTAAGTTCTAATTTACCAAATAAATGCTATCAACATTAAGGTTTAAATAACACGCATCATGCAAAAAACAAATACGGTCACTAATTTATAATTAAAGGTAAACTATTATCCATAAATAGCTCGCACAAAGCATAAGAATCTAACCACTAAGCAACATGAGTATGATGAAATGCAAATGATAATTTGCAAGAAAGCATGGTGACTAGAAATTGTCAAAACTAGCCTATAGATTATAGCAAGAAGTCCATATCAACAAATTATAGCAAAAAATATATCAACACTACAAATCATCCGAGGTACAACCAGTCGGTCAAGGGCAACGCAAAGTGGCGAGGGGGCAAGGCAAGTCAGGAAAAAAAATATTAACGAACTTAAGGGCCGGCCCTTTTAAACCCTCAACCATACAGAGCTAGTTCTTTTAGACCAATTTCTTTTAGAGGCTCCATTAAATGGGCCAGTTCCCGGCTCTAGTTAGATGATGTTTCTCTACAAGATTTAATTGCTGGGAAATAGAAAATGTAAACCATTTTAAAAAAAAAAAAAAAATTAAAAACAAACGCTGTAAGTAGGCAACTATATTTTTTCTATAAAGATCTTTCCCTACTATATTTAACTTGAATGGATCGGATTAATACTCCTCTGGCTTGACTATATTTTCCAAGCGAAATCTTCTTCACAAGCCACCCAAATTTCTCTGCCCTGAAATTGCATGTGGTCACAATCTCACCAGAGTTTTATTGCTACAATTGTAATGATTAATAATTACTTGCCCAGTATGCATGATTTTACAATATTTAGATTCAAATTGCCAGCATGATTAAACAACTTATTCTTGCCATAATTATTTCATTAAGTTTTACAAATTAAATTATTCTCTTCTTTTCGTATTATACAACCGCAACTCTTCTATAAAATTCTACACAGCACTATATCTTTTCTTTTTGGTCGACGGTGGGCGCAATGCCTGAAAGAGTGTGAGATCGAATGTAGACTTATATAATGTTACTAGACCAAAGGGGTCTTTGGCTACACAGTACATAGTGGGAAATAAAGTTTGAAACGCTTCTCACAAAAGCCAAACAAATGTCATGCAAATAACAGCCTCTGACGTCGAACACTTTTCAGAATCCGTAAAAGGGTCATGTTATGAACACTATGTATGTTTAAAATATTCTCGTTTATTTTATTTGGTTATCCTCTGTTTTAGGCAAACAGAGTAAGTTGATATTAAATAAATAAATGTGCCAATCATACTAGCGAGCTAGTGGGTATTAGAGAAATATCTAGCAAATCCAAAGGTATATTCTTCAACTCATGCTTGGTGATCTAAAATCGAAATGCTCAATTTTTGTTTCATATTCCGCACCATCAGTTTCAATAAAATATGCTGAAAACATTATTAAAAAAAGGTATGAATATTTGATGGATAATCCAAAAAGTCATTCTTTATGGCTATCCAACTGTCCATTTAATTTGTCAAAGACAGTATAAATTCATCACAACAATTTGTATCAGTTTCCAAACTTGGTCTACACCAGGCATTCAGTAGTGAGCAGGCAGAGCTTCGAAGAACCTGTGTTCTCTCTTTTTCAGTGTTTTCTTTGTTGTGGTAATTTTTTCGTCATTAACATATATTACAAACTGATACTGACAAATCCACATTCATGTTTAAGATCAGAAAAAATGAATCCTTTATTCACCTAACTAGTAATAATAGGCTAACAATTATCCGATAGCTAATGATACAAGAATCTCCATACAAGCTTACCCATTGGAAAAACCATCTTTCTTGGGCGGCACGAATGAAAAGCCCGGTGTGGTTTAATTCTCCTACAACACATGAAACAGGAAAAAAAAAATTATAAATAAAAACGGCAAGCCTTGAAATGGCAATTAATGAGTAGGTAGAAAGTAGAGGCTGAACTTGACCCTTTCTTCTCGTGACTGAGTTTTCTTTTATCAGTTCTCATGAACTTGTTGGGTGGTTCATAATTATTAGGAGGAGAAGTTGTTGCTCTTCGTTTCAGTGAAGCATCACAACACTTGAACTGCACATTCTCCATTATGTTTGTTTCCTTCTTGTACACATAAACTCCACACCTAACTACGGACGCGTCTGGTGATTTACTTGTATTTCCACCTCATTCCAATAATCCAAATCCATAAAACCTGCTTACTGTTCTTTCGTAAAGTACACAGATCGCTCACGTAAAAACACATGATGACCTTGTATTGGAGCATCAAAAGGCAATCCCTGATATTCGCCTTCTATTTTGTGACCATTAATGCTTATACAAACTCCGAAGCTGTCCAGCCTTCTCGAGCTGTCAAATGCCTTTGCATTTGGCAGCTATAGTCAAACCAATCTGGAAATGTTGTTGCTGGCATTTTGATTCTCAAGTCAGGCAGCTCCTTTTTACCTGATTTGCCACAACAGCCATAAAAGACCAAAGGCGTTCTCGGATTTTAAACATCATAAAACTATTTTTACTCATTCATAAAATTCCATTTAATTTGTTAATGATCTAATGTTCTCAATTTACCCTTCCATGTCCCTCTGAATTCATTAATTCTAAATATGAGAGAAAGCTAAAACATTCACGATATTAAGGACATGGAAGCGTATTTTGAAATTCAAAGTTGCACCGGGAGGAGACTCGGGCAAAATGCACAATGAAGGGCTTATTGAAATGGCTTGAAGATAAGCCGCTACTGTTGTAAGAAACAGTGAATTGAGAAGCAATATACAGTGTATGGCTTATTTTGCTATCCCTATTTAGTATATATTGATGATGATTGATAGTCCACTGGAAGATTCACCCAGCCTAAACGACAAATTATGACACTGACGGGAGCTAATAAATTATAAAATGTGGTCCCTCCCTTCCTTTTTATTTGTGTTACTTGGTTTTCCTTTATCAGATGACTTGAACTTCCTCAATATCTTCCTGGGTGGTTCATTAAAAGGAGAATCAACCTCTCTTCGTTTCAGTGAAGTTGTTGGAACATTCATGGAAAACATTTTCCATGTTTGTCTGTTTGTACACATATAATCCGCAGTTAACTATAGGCATTTCTGGTGTTAACTTTTTGACTTTCTTTTTCTTGCATATGAAATAAAAACAGATGGCATTGCCTAGTTCTATGATTTGTCGCATTTATTTTCCTTTGTGTTTTATAAATGTTGGACTTTGGATTCAGGTTCATTCTTTATGGGCTAGACTATTTGATTAAGATACAAATAGCCTTAATAAATCAAAACCCACTTCGGTAATCTCTACACTTCGGGAGGATTAGTCTTTAACTATTAGCTGCTATTAATTATGGAATTGCTAATTCAGAAGCAAGTTATTGTATAAATAGGAAATTAATTCCTATATTATGGATTTGTTAATTTCTTGATTGTTTCTTAGGGGGCAAGCGGAGTAGTACGTAACTTTCTAATTTGTAGTCTCCTTAAACCATAAATAGAATGTGTCTCTCACAGTTGAACCCCACCCATGCCATTAAGCTATTTGGCAAAGTGACAATGTCTTCTCTTTACCATCTTTAATTTCTTATTCCTGTAATCTGTTGTGCCAATCTCATTTAGACTCTAGGACTCAGTAAGTCTCTTCTCTCTCCTAATTTTTCCTTCAATGACCAATGATGCTCACAGAAACATGGACAAATTGTTTCAAAAATATACATGCATGAACGCACTCACAGAGAAAGAAATCATGGAACTCGTAACAATTGACACATAGTCACATTATTTTTGGATTCATTTCAATCGTTCTTGACGTCAGGAGTTTGGATCGAAGACTGATACAAGGACGACACATTCTTGGCTCCAGTGGAATCCAGAATCTTCTTGCTATAAGCTTTCTTACTATTGCTTTCGCACACCCACTAGCTGATCCCACCGGGACTGCGCTCACTTCAACCTGCAATTAATTCAACAGTAACATCCCTGACTGTTATTAACTAACTATATATATCTAAAATTGTCATCTGAATATATAGTGATATTTTGAAGAGGCATACCTTGAAGCTTTTTTTGTGTTACCGATTTTTCCTTTATCATTAGGAGAAGCTACGGCTCTACGTTTCCGTGATGTTGTTGAAAGGAAAGGAGACTTGAACTGTACATTCTCCATGTTTGTTTGATGTTGGTACACATAAATTCCACCCTTAACCACAATTATATCTGGCGTTTCACCGATGACATGTATCACCACATCGTTCCAATCCGATTCCGTGAATAATCTTTGAAGCCACCTCCAATCTTCTGACGAAAAATGCGGTCTTAGATTCAATAAAACCACATGACCTTGTGCATTATAGACACCAAGTGTATTTTGTAATAATACACGACCATTGATGATCAGAGAAATTTGTAAGTCTTGATTCCTACTTCTTTTGGCTTTCCCAAGCTCAAGAGCAATGGCAAGCGGAGGAAAAATCTTACGAGCAAGAAAAGAAATTTTCCCTCCTCCACACGAACAGTGGAACCAATCAGGAAATGTTGTTGCCGGGAAAATGAACTTCAGGTCATTCAACTCCTTTGTTTGCCAGATTTACATAAACAACACAGGCAAAAGACATTTTTCAGATTTGAAAACAACACACACACACACACATATAAATATATAATACACACACACTCAAAAAGAAAAAAACAACATATATGCGTGTGTGTGAATTGAGAGAATAAAGAGAAATTTCATGGACTGCGCGTTAACTTATACAGGAAACAGTTTTTTGCTTCATATGACAATGACTTGATTAGTGACATGTAAGCAGATAAATTCAACAGAAAAAATATACAGGCAAAAGAAAAATACAATGCTTGATTTAGAAACAAACAGGTAAGAGATGTTTCGTTTTTGTTAATTTCAATTTTACTGCATTTGTATTTAATTTGAAAAGTCATCCAAATAGCAAAAGAAAATAGGAAAAAGAAAAAAGTACCTTGTGAAAAACTAGAGCCCATAAATGGCCTAATGACTCTTTAGTTAATGAAAAGCAATTCCGTGCCTTTATACTCGACAAACTTGATGGCAACTCTGGTATATTTCTTAGCCTCATGCAGTTACTCACATCCAAGTCCCACAACTTAACACAATCTTTGAGGCCCTCAGGAAGGGACACAAAATCATTCCCTGATAGATTTAACTCTATCAAATTCCGGAAAAGATTCAGAGTTAGGTGAATATGTTCATCCAATAAACAACAATCTTGGAGATCCAATGACTGCGCGTTTGTGCAGCCAATAACTGGTTCGCTCTCTTGCATCAATTTCTTTAGCAATGTTCTGCAACCAAGTTTACTGCCTCCCAAATGAAGCATATCAATATTTGGAACCGTGAATAAGCCATTTGGAAGCTCCCTAAGACTTTTGCAATTGCTTAAACCTAAAACATCAAGCCCCATAAGATTTCCAATGGAAGGTGGGAGCTCCTTAATAGAAGTCCAATCAGCCCAGATAATCCTTAATTCATCCATCTTACCCACTATATTTGGGAAGTAGTCAAGACTCTCGCAAAAACTGAAATCAATAACTTCAAGAGATGGCATACTGATTTCATGTGGAAAGCTTCTAAGATTGACGCATCCACGAACATCTAATTCAACCAGCTTAGAGATATCCCACAGAATCATGAACTTTGATCAAATTGCGACAGTCGCTAAAAGACAATTTTCTTAGACTTTGGAATTGAGACATATCAGGTACTTCAGTTATGAATTCACATTGTGAGAAGTTCGTACATGTCAAACATTCAAATCTCTGCCAAAACAATAACAACAACAAAACAGATTGTTAAAAAGCCAAAGAAATTTGAACAAGAGAGGTAAATATAAAAAGCTAAAAAGAAAAAATAAATACCTTCAATGGCTCTTCCAACCTGAAAGGACTGTAACATAACTTGAAGAAAACTAGTTTGCTTGGAGAAAAATTTGTTGGTAAATTTGTAGAAGGATATCCCTCCCATTCAAGCCATTTTAAACAATCAGGAAGATGTTTAGGACCAGTTGAAAATTGGGCTTTTCGGATAATGAGAATTCTAAGATTAGTCATCTTCTTAAAGGCAAGACCACTCCACTCCACTTGACTTCTTCAGGTGGATCAAATAGTATGCCTTCAATGTTCCTACTTCCCTATAACAAACCCAAAAAAGAAACATTTGTTAGATATTTTCCAATAGCACAAATGTATATGAGGAATCAAAAAAACAATTAGGTTCTTACTGAATTTTCATGCAGTACTCTAAGAACATCTTTATAATTCCATAATCTACTATGTCTGCCTGGATTTGATGGTGCCTCCTTCCTCACAATCTCTCTGCCCATTTGTTTAATGAGATCATGCATGTGTAAACGACCATTATCACTAATAGCTACAAGAGATTTATCAAGAAGCACTTCAATATAAAACCTTGCACCAGAATAACATGCTTGTATTTCACCAAGAGAATCCAACATCTCATCTTTAAAGAAACAAGCAATATCCAAGAAAATCGTCTTTGCACCATCTTGTAAGCAATCATAGCTTATCTTTAATACTTCATGTATGTTACTTTCTGGGATCCGATCATATTGTTCCAACATAGACCTCCATTCCTTTTTGTTTTTATTTGCTAAATTGGCACCAATTAATTTTAATGCCAGGGAAGACCTTTTGCGTAACTTATCACATGACTAGACATTTGTTGATAGCCTTTTGGAGGTCGGCTCATATGAAAGGCATGCCGACAAAAAAGCTCAAGAGAGTTACGATCATTTAGCTCCATCAATTCATACTTTCTTTTAACATCATGAGCAATTAGCAATTGCTTATTTCTTGTTGTTATAATGACCTTGCTTCCACAACCAAACCAATCACACCCCCCTGCAAGTTGTTCTAACTGTTCAATCTCATCAACATCATCAAGAACCAACAAAACTCTTTTATGAGAGAGTCTGTGTTTTATTTTAGATATTCCTTCGCCAGCACTACCAAACCTCGTGATCCTTTCCTCAAGAATCTCAGAAAGAAGTTTTTGTTGAAGACGAACAATGCCCTGGAATTTCTTTGATGCTTCATTGACATCAAGCAAGAAACACGCACCTTCAAAATCGTTGAAGATTGAATTATAGATGGCTTTTGCAAGTGTTGTTTTGCCAATGCCACCAGTTCCATGAATCCCCAACATGCAAACGCCTTGGTCAGATTTACTTAGAAGCGAGATCACTTCTTCTATCCGAGGCTCAAGTCCAACCATGTGTTCTATGTTATGGTATGGTTTAGGAGGAAGCATAGCATACACATATTCGACAATCCTTTCAATAAACCGAAATTCGCATCTACAAAAAAGAAAATTTTCTTTTTATTGTGAAGAAAACTTATGCAAAATGTCTTCCTTCTTATTCTTTGTTATTATGACAATTCTTTCAAGTAAAATCTCCTCAAATATTTATTCCAAAAAAAAAAAATCCTTGTATATGATCCTTCAAAGATCACCACCTCAATATCAATTAGCTCTCCGGTTTTTTTCTTTATCCCATCACTATGTAACGGTTTTTTTTTTAAGGAAAAAAATCATAATATTATAAATATTTTCTGCACAAATGAAAATATTTAAGTAAATAAAAAATCAGACAAAAAAAAAATCAAATCGAAAATAATAAAACTAGAAACATTCATAAAAAATGTAACTCATTTTTCAAATTTTCAAACTCCGTTTAATACAAAAGATATGTATAGTTTATTCAAAAGCTAATGGATCCTATGCTCGTAAATGAATGTCCAAAATAGTTTTGTATTCAAAGGTAAAACATAACTCTCAATAACAGTAGATACCCTGTTTAATATCTTCTACACGATTTCTTAATAGCCATGTCACATTGGATCTGGAATGATTATTGTTGGTCACCAACATTTCACAGATCCATCGATGATATAGATATATTAGCAATTACTATTCACAATTTTATTTTCTGATTTCTAGAGTAAAATATAATAAACATTTACAGTCAAAAAATTAAATTAAAATATTTATGGTTAAAACTTTCTAGTTTATAATTAATTAATAATACTCCAACGCTATATATAGTCAGATAAAATCATACAAGTAAGACCCAAATTTATAGAAAGTCATACGCAGCAACCACTAGTTATTTGAAAATTTCATCAGGAGAAGGGAATCAAAAAAACTATAAGGAAATATGTACCCATCTTGGAAAAGCCATGCTGATGACAAACTAGCAGCTTCAAACAAAGCAGACCTCCATTTCTGCAGTTTCTCCAGGTTCTTTCTCAACCGATCTTCATGATCAGCTCTTTCTTCCCCAAAACTATTTCTATCTTTCTCTGCGTCATTTCTGAACCTTTCTTCAAGAGCAACCATGGCTTCCTCAAAGCTGTTTCTCTGATACTGAACATCCATCGGATCCACCTTGTAAAATATGGGCATAACCACCTGGTTCTTCTCCTTCTTACACTGAATGATATGAGCCAGTTCATCAAGGCACCAAGTGGATGTTGCGTAGTTCTTAGAGAA
This sequence comes from Acacia acuminata, assembly GCA_019022655.1. NCBI lineage: Eukaryota > Viridiplantae > Streptophyta > Magnoliopsida > Fabales > Fabaceae > Acacia > Acacia acuminata. The sequence goes on along the minus strand of JAFJYI010000171.1, from coordinate 1,592,347 downwards.
AACAACAATGGAAATCCTTGATTTCTCTATGGCTTTAAGAAGACAAGGTGCAATTCTTTCTCCTTTACCAAGCTTTCTGTCATCAATAAAGGCGTTGATTCCCTTCTTGCGTAAATTATCATAGAGATTCACAGTGAAGCATTTGCGAGTATCTTCGCCTCTGAAACTCAGAAAAACATCGTATCGATACTTGGTTTTGCCGGTGAAGCCAACCGAAGATGGTGCTGCTACTTGAACCGCCATGGCTATGGTAATCGAAAGGGTAAAGTTAGGTATTGAGATTTGAATACTGAAATGAGAGAGAATTTTACAAAGTGGATAGCCTCCCAAATAGTGCTACAGAGATGGAAGGAAGAAGGTGGGAAATTTGTCGGAAGATGATGGTGCCTCTTTTTGTGTGAGAGATGAAGATGGTGGGAATTTTTGTTTACTTTTCTTGTGGGGATGAGAGATATCAGACTCTTTTTTGTCGCTTTCGAATATTAGGTCCTCCACTGTCATAATTAATAGGTCCCAGAATGTCATTTTACCACATCAATACGTGCCACCATTCTTAAACTCCGTAGGATGTATGGAAAACATTTTGTTTAATTTTCCTTTTTCTCCCTTATAAGCATTAGATATCTTTCTAGGGAAAATGAGACTATGAGAGAAAATGAGGGAGAGGGAAAATGAGGAAATCCTCTCCCGTCAATACACCATATTTCTTTCATGAGTGAAAAATAGTAAAATACCATGATTGTACGTTGTCCATCGTACCCTTTATTACCAACTAGCTCAATCAGGTCACAGCAATACCGTACAGCCTCAAGCAAACCGCGGGGGTCCCCTTGCCCAATTCAAGCCCTGTCCTTTAAAATGCAAAACGCGTTTTCATAGAAGGTCTGCCGAGCTTGGGAACTACAGAAGTAGAATGGGAACAAAACGAGAACAATGTCACCAAAAAAATTTATCAAAAAATATGGGTTAAATTCCAATTTCAATCCGGAGTTAAAAAAAAAAGAGCAATGCTACCTAATTTTTTTTTTTTTTTTTTCATAAGTAATATTGTCTTAAGAAATACTCAAATTGTAGAAATTTCACCTCACCATTATCTATGTTACTTTTGATCGTTAGTTAAATATCTTGAACTAAAAGATTTAGTGTTATTCACGTCATTTTTGTTTAAGTATTAATTTCTTTGTCTTGAAAGCTTTTACTCGAAGTAATTTTGCTTTCAAAAATTTTTTACATTCAATATTGCTCCAAAAGTTTCCAAATTATGCTAATGTCGCCTAACCATTATAAACATTAAATTTAACTATTAGTTTACGGATATGTCAAGCGGACAACGTGAACAAGGCACACTAAGAAAGATTATTGGGAATAAGGCCACCTCGGCTTCCGTGCGCTCTTGCAACATCGAGATAAATAAATACATTTTTATGTTTTCTTCATTGCATATGTGATGCATTTTAAATTTTTTTCCTTACATATAAATTTAACTTGTAAATAAATGAAGATGACACATGGACTTTCTAGAAGTATATTTTGCCAATTAACGAGTAAATGTAACTTGGATAATAGTCGGGTGAAATTGTTCTAATTTGAAAATTTCTAGAGCAACATTACTATGTGATGCATTTTAAAATTTTTTCCTTACATATAAATTTAACTTGTAAATAAATGAAGATGTCACATGGACTTTCTAGAAGTATATTTTGCCAATTAACGAGTAAATGTAACTTGGATAATAGTCGGGTGAAATTGTTCTAATTTGAAAATTTTTAGAGCAACATTACTATCGAAAGTGACAATTTCTAGGACAACTTTGCACTTAAACCCAAAATAAAAATAACATAAATGTCATGTAAACTATCGGTTTAACATATTTAATCCATAAAAGTGAAACTTAAAATAAGTAACAGATAGAGTGAAATTGCTAAGATTTCAAACTTTTCATAATAACATTGTTTCTTGGGAAAATCCTTTTCAATGCCCATATTACCAAAAGAATACCGAAAAAGGCCCTAACATTCTGAAAATACCCAAAAAGGCCCTAACATTCTGAAAATTCCCAAAAAGGCCCCAAGATTCTGAAAATTCCTAAAAAGGCCCAAGGTGAGTTGTTAATGGGGGTGATCAAGTTGTTAAAACAGTGATTTAGTTGTTAGATGATGGGTGATTTAGTTGTTAAAAATAAAAAATTTTAACAACTAAATCACCATCTAACAACTAAATCGACCTCCGCTAACAACTTGATCACATTAACAACTTCAAATTTTGAAGGGCCTTTTTCCGAATTGTCGAGAATCCTTGCCCTTTTTGGGTATTTTCGAACGTTAAAGCCTTTTTCTTATTCTTTAGATAATATGGGCCTTGAAAAGGATTTTTCCTTATTTTTTTAACAAGGTTGAGGTAAAAATTGATTTTAGCCCATAAAATATTCGATTTAAGGGCTGGGCCCATCCGTGTAAATGGCCCTTTCACAAGGCCATTTCCTTTCCCATCCAATGGATAATTGAGTAAAGTCACTCGTATAATTGGGCTTACTTATTGGCGTTGATCATGAGACACAGTCTACTTACATTTTAATCCAATATTTTAAGTGAGAAATGAAGTAATGGAACACATGGTACAAAATTTGGAGCCATCGACCAATTTCTAGTCATATTGCTGAGTTAGTTGGTTTTATACATGGCCTGAATTTATGTTGGTCTAGAAGATTTAAGAAAATTATTTTATTATATAACTGTACAAAAGTAATTAATTGTATTTTTAGAGGCTGTGATAGGATCATCCATTTTTAAATGTTGTGGATGAGGTTAGGTTTGTTCTTCATAGGGATTGGCATGTGGTTCCTCATGTTTACAGGAAGACTAACTATTTCCAACCGTTAGCATAAAGATGAGATCAGATAGGATAGAATTAAAAATTGTAACGATTAATAATTAGGGAAAAATATGTTTAAATACCACTTCAACTTCTACAACTCATAAAAGACCATTGAAACTTAAAAAAGACAAAGAAGGGATGGGTGAGAATCTGGGTTTTTTTTTTTTTTCATATTTTGGCTTAAAAACCAAAATGTCTTTTAACACATTTTTTCAATCCTAATGATTTTATCAAAATCATTACAATTTTTGTTAAAACTATTACTATTTTTGTAGACTATGACCAATGGAGTAATGAGATTGACAAAAATCATAATGGCTTTAATAAAATCGTTAGGTACAGAAAAATTTAAGTGAAAAGGGGTATTTTGGTCTTTAAGCCATATATATATATATAATCATATTCTCACATCCATTTTCTATCATTTACAAGTTTTAATGGTATTTTCTAGGTTTTGGAAATTGAAGTGATATTTAAATGTGTTTTTTTTTCCTAATAATTACTTTTCCAGGATGCATGATTTTGCAATCATTTGATTCAAATTGCCCAGCATGATTAAACAATAACTTATTCTTGCCATAATTAAACCATTATGTTTTCCAAATTAAATTATCTCTTCTCTTCTCATAATTACTCTACTGGATGGTTGGTGCAATGCCTAAAGAGCATGGGGATCGAACCCTAGACTTAAGAGTGTTTGGATTAGCTTTTTGAAAAATAGTTTTTAGAGAAAAAGTGACAAAAGTACTTTTTCAGACTAGATTCTAAGCAAAATAAATTTTGTGAAAAAATTGATTTTGATAAAATGATAGTGTTTGGATATTGTTATTAGAATATATTTTTCATGCTCAAATTCCCAAAAAAGACATTAACTTTTGTGATAATTGCATATAAAGATAATATTTTATTTTAAATATTTTAAACATTAAATTTCAAAATAAATACTAAATTAAATTTCATCATAAATACCAAAAGTAAATTATTTTGTCTACAAAATTAAAATTATAACATTAGTCAGTTATGTAACATGATAAAAATAGCTCAAGCATATATGTATTAATAATATAAATTGTACATACTAAAATTATTTACAAACAGTAACTATCCAAAATAATACTATATTTTATATTGAAATAAGTACTTTCTCCTGTCTTAAATATAAGAAATAATTGATTTTTTGGAAATACTGTATTAAGGAAATTAAATAAGTTAGTTAATCATATCATATGTTTTGTATTCTTAAATTATATATTAATTTACTAGTCAAACTAATTAGTTCAAGGAAAAATTAAAATATAAATACTCTAAAATAATTTAAATAGTTTTTTTAATCTCTTAAAAAAATTAAATTTATATTATATTTAACAACTGAAGGAGCAATACATTTTGACTTAGTTATTTTTCTAATAGGAACAGTGATCTTTAAAAAAAAAAAAAAAACAAACAAAAGAAGAGAAAATAGCAGTAGAAGGGGAAAAAAAGCAAAACAGTATCAAGAAGAAAGAGAAGAAAGGAAAGAGAGAAAAGTTGATGGGGCCCAGAGATTAAAAAATAAAAAAGTGATTATTTTTAGCTTCTCCAAAACCATGTTTTTGAGTAATTTTTAGCTTCTCTTAAACCATGGTTTTAGAGTCCAAAACAATGATTTTGACACACAAAAATAAAAAATAAAAATTTTGCATTTTATCATATGTTGGGTGTTTTTTCTTGAAACCATGATTTTCCCAAAAAAAACAAAAAACAAAAAACAAAAATGGTTCTAAAAAGACACACAGTTAGTTGTAAATAAAGTTTGAAACACTTCTCACAAAAGTTCGCAAATAACAGCCTCAGACGTCGAACACTTTTTAGAACTCGTAACAGGGTCATGTTATGAACGCGATGAAGGTTAATATATTCTCGTTTATTTTATTTGGTTATCCTCTGCTTTAGGAAAACGAGTAAGTTGATATTAAATAAATAAATGTGCCAATCATACTAGCTAGCTAGCTAGCTAGTGGGTATTAGACAACCATCTAGCAAATCCAAAGGTCTATTCTTCAACTCATGCTTGGTGATCTAAAATCAAAATGCTCAATTTTTGTTTCATATTCTCGCACCATCAGTTTCAATAAAATATGCTTGAACAACATTATTAAAAATGAGTGAAGGAGCAATTTTGCACACGAAGCTTGCTTCGGAGAGCGCTCAATACCACCAAGTTTGAAAAGGAGCAAAAGTACACACGACGTTACGTTTTGGGAGCGCTCAGCACCACGGCCATTAGTCAACAGTTAGTTGACCGTCAACTTGGATGAAATCTTTGACGTGGCGCGTGATCCGACGACGCGACATGGACGGCGATGTGGACGACATGGAATAAAAAATTCAAAAAAATAGGAAAAAATTCAAATAATTAAAATAATTAGAAATTTTTTTAAAAATTATAAAAAAATAGAAAAAAGTTCAAAAAAAATTAAAAAAAAATTAGAATACCCCGCCCGATGGGCCCCACCCACTACCACCCTAATGCCGGTTTTGTCGGGCGATCGGTTGCCCTTTATTATATACTCCCTCCTCCGTCCTAATTATAAGACAACATTTGAGAGTTTGTTACGGTCCTAATTATAATACAACGTTCTAATTTTTGTTAATTTCTTTCTAAAAGAAGCCTATTGATATAAATGAGGGATTATATGATTTCAAATCAACTACCTTATTGATTTCACATAATCCCTCATTTATATCAATAGGCTTCTTTAGGAAGAAATTGACAAAATTAACGTTGTATTATAATTAGGACCAAAACAAACTCTCAAATGTTGTCTTATAATTAGGACCAGAGGGAGTATATAATAAAGGGCAACTGATTGCCGCCGGCGGTAGGGTGGTCGGTGGTGGGGCCCACTGGCGGGGTATTTTAATTTTTTCCCTCATTTTTTGAATTTTTTTAAATTTTTTCCTCATTTTTTGAATTTTTTTTATTCCACGTCAACGTCCACGTCACCGTCCATGTCAGTGTGTCAGACCACGTCAGCGTTCTATCCAAGTTGACGGTCAACTAATGGTTGACTAACGGCCGTGGTGCTGGGCGTTCCCAAAACGTAACGTCGTGTGTACTTTTGCTCCTTTTCAAACTTGGTGACGCTGAGCGCTCCCCGAAGCAAACTTCGTGTGCAAAATTGCTCTTTCGCCCTATTAAAAAAAGGTATGAACGTTTGAGGGATAATCCAAAAAATCATTCTTTATGGGTATCCAACTATCCATTTAATTCATCAAAGATAGTATAAGTTCATCACAACTGTAACACCCCTACCGGCCTCGCCCTTTTGGGTGGCGGATAGAAGGATTCCCTTTTAATAATTACCGTATATCATTTAATTACTATTTATTAGCATACATCAGAGTTTTATTGCAGCAAAGCATTTCCCGATTGGATTTCAGACAATACTGATATAATTAAAAGTAAGTAACAAAATATAGTCCCCGAAGGGTTAAATATACAGTCATCTACTCACGCCTATGAGGCTAAAAGAATATACAGTTATCCAATTTCAAAATAAATAACAAAATAGCCTTCCACCGCCACCAACGACTCCATCTACTCCTGCCCAGCAGTCTTACCCTTACCTCCAACATCTACCCTCAAGGAACTTCCAGTGGCTCTACAAAAATCTGGGATTCATAAATGGATCCCAGAGTAACCATTAATCTCATATGTAATGCATAAACAGTGTATGTGTGTAGCCATAATCAGGAAAACACCAAATAATAGCATTCAGTAACAAACACACAGTAACACAAATATAACATACCAAGTATACCGTGTTAACTGTGGAAGGACTACATGTCCTAAAAACAAAGCAAGACTGCTCAAAAAAGCAAGCCCCGGATCCACAGCGCTAGAAAAGACACAGTAGTTGGGCTCCGAACCCACACCACACTAAATGCACACAAACGCATGTCCCTTTTCAGGAGACACGGGTCCACAATCATGAAAATACAGATATACAAAGAAACACAGAACACATGAGGATTAAGGTTACTACCTGGCAGTCGACCACAGATATCAGTAAATTTTTCCGAGTACACGAAAATCACAGTAACCCTAAAATAACCAAAATATATATATAAATAACTCCTCCTTAAATATCTATTTGATGGCTTAAAATAAGCCTTTTTCAACCATTCAAAAAACTCTAAATTCCTTTTCAAAAAAATGAATTCATTGTTGGTAAATTCCCCGCCAATTTCGGCCTCTTTTCCAAAAATTCGAAAACAAAGTGTTTGATCTTCAAAAAATCATAACTAAATCTAAAAAAATTCGATTGAGGTGGTTCAAAAGGCCAACTAACCCTTAGTGTGTTTATTTTCAACGAAAAATATTCATTTGGACCAGTTACAACCGAAACTCCAGGCACAAACCCAACCACCACCTCGGTTGGACAAAAGTTTCAGATTCGGGGGCTGTTTTCAAAAATTTGGTTCTCTTTAGTACAAAGCTCAAAAAAATTTGTGTTACCTATCAAATTAATCCTTCTACTTTCTATCTGCAAAATTTCAGAATTTCCCATTTTCATTTGATAGGTCAGAATGCATAAGAAAGCCAACTGACTCTCACAAAACCTTCAATAAGCAGATTTCAACGTTTTTAATCCTTATTCTTGATTCTAAAAAATATTATCCAAGCTTACTCCTATACAGATAATCATTTTAAACACTTCAAAGACATTAAAACTTCCAAAAACGAATTAGATCATGGTGTTTAGGAGGCTGGACGAAATTCTTCCTCTAGATTAAGCAACCAATCTATCATTTTAACCACCAACTCTTCTTATCTCATACTAATATTTCTTCCTAGATTGAAAATTTCATATTTAATTCTCTGCTCACCCGTTTTATCCATTACTTAGACCCAACCAATGATTATACATTCAAAAAACAAATATTTCCAACTTAGCAACTATAAGGTTATAATGTAGCTAGGACTATTACTTACTTGATCTTGGTCTTCTAACGAATTGAGGCTTGATCCTTAATGATTCTTCTCCTTACTTTTCGACCTCAACCTTCAACCCACCATGAAAGATTCTCCTTAAGGTATGAGTTTACAAGAGAGGAGGTAGAAGAAAGTGGTCTGAGAATCTAAGGACCTTACTTACCTCTTTGAACGTTTTGCTTAGCCCTATTTGCATCTTCTTATTGATTTTTGATCTTCTTCTTTTCTCCTTCTCCAGACGTCCAGCAGCAGAAATGGGAACGGCAAGCCCCTCTGAAAAAATCTCCAAGGGTGTTTCATGTAGCCCCTAGATTGTTCTTCATCATTCCAAAGAAATCTAGGGGAATGTATGATTTTATTTTATTTATTATTTTCTGGTATCACCTTCTCTCTCGGCCGGTGGTTTGGAGAGCCCTTGGGAAAAAAATTTCAGTTTCCTCTCACTCTCGCATACATCGTGCGACTTGGGTAGCATTGGAGAAAAATCCATTACATTATATTTACTTTTGTTTTTTCTTTGGCTTTCTCCACGTGATCCTCTTCTTCTTCTTCTTTTTTTGTTTTGTTTTTCTTTTTAAATGTGTTTCTTTAATTATTCATTTCCCTTAGCTTCTTTTTCACGCCAGATACATTGGGAAGCAAATGAAGAAATGGCGTGGGATCCTTAAACCACGTGCACAATCTCCCATACCTTCATTATCCTATTGTTTCATCCATCACTTCTCTCTCTCTCTTTTTTTTTTTTTCAACCAGCGCCTTTTGAGGGGTTGAGAGCCTGATAACTTATATCTCTTACATCTACACTAGGTCATAATTACCTTCTTTTCCCATCTCTCCATGTGATGGCTACAGACATGGGAGGGTGTGAATTAGAGCTAGGAATCAGGGCCGGCCCGGCCCTACAGGGCCTGGGCCAATCAGGGCCGGCCCTACAAGGCCCGAGATAAGGAAAACATCTCTGTTTTTTAAAGCGGCTACTGATAAGTACCGGGGCCGGGCCGGCCTACAGGGCTTGAAAATTACTATTCCAAATTTTAACTATTTTTTTCTAGGTTTTTTTCAAAGAAATATAATTAGTAAATTGCAACTATTAAAGTTCTAATCTATCAAATAAATATTATCAACATTAATATCTAAACAATACAAATCATCTAACAAATAAACGCATTCATTAATTCGTAATAAAAAACAAACCATTGTCCATAATTACCTCACATAAAACGTAAGAAGCATTAAACTAAGCAACATTAAATAACTCACATAAAATATAAAAGCATACCACTAACATTGTCAATTGTCACCTTCTTCATCACTATCATTAATTTCATAGATATTTGATTGTGCTTCACTTTGAAGCGTATGCTATCCTTCACTCTTTGACTATTTTTTTAAAAAAATGAAAATGCTACAGTAACAGGGCCTAACGGGCCGGCCCGAGACCCTACAGGGCCGGCCCAATTAAGCCCGAGGCCCTCCAGGGCCAATTTCAAATTTCATGCCTATTTTTCAAGCCCGAGCCCTACAGGCCGGGGCTTAAACGAAGCCGATTGATGGGCCGGCCTCGATGGGCCTGGCCCGATTTTCCTACTCTAGTGTGAATTCAATTAATTATTATTATTATTAGGGTAAATGAGCAATTTTACACATGAAGTTTGCCCCAGGGAGCGCCCAGCACCACGAACTTTTTTCTGGAGCAAAAGTACAATGAAGTTACGTTTTGGGAACAAAAATATTACGGGCCGTTAGTTGACCGTTAACTTGGATGGAACGCTGACGTGGCGTACGATTTGGATTGACACGTTTTGACTAGGAATAAAAAAAATTAAAAAACTAGAAAAAAATTCAAAAAATTAGGAAAAATTTCTAATAATTAGAGAAAATTTTTTAAAAAATAGGAAATAATTAAAATAATTAGAAAAAAATTCAAAAAATTAGGAAAAAATTAAAATACCCCATTAGTGGGCCCCACCACCGACCACCCTACCTCTCGGCGGCCGGTGGGGCCCACCGGGCCGGGTATTTTAATTTTTTCTAATTAGTCGACTTCACACATCGATTAGATTTATCTCTCGTAGGGAGAATTGACAAGAAGATTATCTTAATTAATTAATTAGTATTATTTTTCAATGAACAGCTTACCCTAGTGCATCTTCAACAACTGCACCGGCCCTATATACAACTCTTCCTCCACCAGTTGGTTATCCGACCGCCGCCGCCGCCCGACGGTAGGGTGGCCGGTGGTAGGGCCCACTGGCGGGGGTATTTTAATTTTTTCTAATTTTTTTTAATTTTTTCCTAATTTTTTGAATTTTTTTCTAATTATGTTAAATTTTTTTCCTAATTATTTGAATTGTTTTCCTAATTTTTTGAATTTTTTTTATTCTACGTCGGTGCCCAAATCAATGTGTTAGTCCAAATTAGTGTCACGTCAGTGTTCCATCCAAGTTAACGGCCAACTAACGAGGTCGACTCATGTAAGGTGACATCTGTAAACACAAGATAACGCCGAAGAGTGAGAGCATAACACCGATAACCCTTTTGAACCCTAGAATAGTAAAGGAAAACACGCTTAAGAGACTTGGGATCAAGTTTGGTAATAGTGGGATAGACATTGCAAACAAAACAGGCACAACTAAAGATTTTAGGGTCAACAGGAAACAAGGGTTTGGAAGGAAATACGGTTATATATGGAGTGGTACCATTAAGGACATGAGAGGGCATACGATTAATAAGAAAGCATGCTATAGACACGGCGTCAACCCAAAAAGGCTTGGGAACATCCATTTGAAACATTAGAGCCTAAGTGACTTCTAATAAATGTTGGTTCTTACGTTTTGCAACACCATTTTGAGCTGGTGTATCCGGGACGAAGGATTGATGAAGCATTTCATGTTGCAACATATAGTTTTGGAATTGGACAGAGAAATATTCTTTGGCATTGTCACTTCTTAAGGATTTCACATCTACACCAAACTGAGTTTGAATTTCAGCACAAAAGGCACAAAAATGAGAAAACAACTCACAGTGATTTTTCATGAAATAGAGTCAGGTGGTACAAGAAAAATCATCAACAAAAGTAACATACTACTTCAAACCAGGCTTGGACTCAACAAGATATGGACCCCAAACATCAAAATGGACTAAATCAAAGGGAGACAGCTCATTTATTAACTCGAGGTGCCAAGTGTACATGATGATGTTTAGCAAACTGATATGACTCACATTCCAAAGACAACAAATGATGGGATTGAGGATACATCCTTTTCAAAGAAGACAAAGACACATGACCTAAACAACAATGAATATGAAAAAGGGACGAACCACTAGAGCAAGCAACAAAACACGGTACCTTATCCTTAAGGAAGTAATGGCCACCAGATTCATAGCCCCTACCAAGAACTTGCTTCGTTGTGAGATCCTGAATCAAACAATGGTCGGGAAAGATTGTGACAAAACAAGTTAAACATCGAGTGAGCTTGTTAGGAGACAAAAGATTAAATATAAGGTCAAAGGGACATTAAGGACATTAGATAAGGAAACTGACGGAGTAGGTTTAACAGTGCTAGAGCCAAAAACACGGGAATAAGAATTGTTGACAATTGTTATACTAGAGGGATTGACATAAGGCGAATACAAGGAAAACAAATTGGGGTTACCTGCCATTTGATCGGTAGCACTGAAATCAATGATCATTTTGAGGAAGAAATAGCAAGACTAGAGGCAATATTACTTGTAGCAAGAGCAACCGAAGGACTAGATTTAGATTCAACCATCGATCCTCACGGAACCAAGTGGAGCTCCACAACAAACTCTCCGAGCAAGATCACTTGCCACTAAAGGACCAATGTGTCTCCAATCGACAACAAAAAGCATTATTCTCAACAGTGAGCAGAAAACCTCATAAAGATGAAGACACCCAAAAACAACACTAGGAAACCAAAGAGAATGGCAACCAAACACCAATATCTCGTATTGGACCAAACAATGCAGAAGAAGTCACACCGAAAATTAACCAAAAAAAACAGTGTACCTCTCTCTCTAACTCGCGTCGATGGAAAATGGAGATTGGTTATAAGAGAGGATAAAAAAAAAAAAAGATGAAGTCGAACCCAAGGAATAACCTAGAGCTCTGATACCATATAGTGATGTAGAGCAAGGTAATCTCAAAATCATATTTATTCATTTACAGAAAGGGTCTATATATACATAAGGAATGAGCCATAGCATTTATGGCTCTTAAATGTAGTATCTAATCTAATCCCTGATTTATGTATATTTCCTAACACATTTCAACCGGTCTTGACGACAAGAGTTTGGATCGTAGATTGATACAAGTACGACAAATTCTTGGCTCTAGTGGCATCCAGAATCTAATTGCTATAAGCTTTCTTATTGCTTTCGCACACCCACTTGCTGATCCCACCGGCACTCCGCTCACTTCAACCTGCAATTAATTCAACTGTCACATCCCCAACTGTTATTAACTAACTATATCTAAAATTGTCATCTGAATATATATTGATATTTTGTAGAAGCATACCTTGAAGTTTTCTTTGTGTTACCGAGTTTTCATTTCTCATTAGGAGGAGAAGCTACGGCTCTTCGTTTCCGTGGTGTTGTTGAAAGCAAAGGAGACTTGAACTGTACATTCTCCATGTTTGTTTGATGTTGGTACACATAAACTCCACCCTTAACCACAATTATATCTGGCGTTTCACCGATGACATGTATCACCACATCATTCCAATCCGATTCCGTGAATAATCTTTGAAGCCACCTCCAATCTTCTGACGAAAAATGCGGTGTTAGATTCAATAAAACCGCATGACCTTGGGCATCATAGACACCAAGTGTATTCTGTAATAATACACGACCATTGATGATCAGAGAAATTTGTAAGTCTTGTCTACTACTTCTTTTGGCTTTCCCAAGCTCAAGAGCAATGGCAAGAGGAGGAAAATTCCTACGAGCAAGAAAAGAAATTTTCCCTCCTTCACACGAATTGTGGAACCAATCAGGAAATGTTGTTGCTGGGAAAATGAACTTCAGGTCATTCAACTCCTTTGTTTGCCAGATTTACATAAACAACACAGGCAAAAGACATTTTTCAGATTTGAAAACAACACACACACACACACATATAAAATACACACACACACTCAAAAAAAAAAAAAAAAAACCCAACATATCTGTGTGCGTGTGTGAAAAGAATAAAGAGAAATTTCATGGACTCCGTTAATTTATACAGGAAAACTGTTTTGCACCATATGACTATGCCTTGATTAGTGACGTGTAAGCAGATAAATTCAACACAAAAATATACAGGCAAAAGAAAAATACAATGCTTGATATAGAAACAAACAGGTAAGATATGTTTCGTTTTTATTAATTTCAAACCAACTGCATTTTTATTTAATTTGAATTGTCATCCAAATAGCAAAAGAAAATAGAAAATAGAAAAAAGTACCTTATGAAAAACCAGACACCATAAATGGCCTAATGACTCTGTAGTTAATGAAAAGCAATTCCGTGCCTTTATATTCGACAAACTTGATGGTAACTCTGGTATATTTCTTAGCCTCTTGCAGTTACTCACATCCAAGTCCCACAACTGAACACAATCTTTGAGGCACTCAGGAAGGGACACAAAATCATTCCCTGATAGATTTAACTCTATCAAATTCCGGAAAAGATTCAGAGTTAGGTGAATATCTTCATCCAATAAACAACAATCTTGGAGATCCAATGAATGCGCGTTTGTGCAGCCAATGACTTGTTGGCTCTCTTGCATCAATTTCTCGAGCAATTTTCTGCAACCAAGTTTACTGCCTCCCAAATGAAGCACATCAATATTTGGAACCGTGAATAAGCCATTTGGAAGCTCCCTTAGACTTTTGCAATTGCTTAAACCTAAAACATCAAGCCCCATAAGATTTCCAATTGAAGGTGGGAGCTCCTTAATAGAAGTCCAATCAGCCCAGATATTCCTTAATTCATCCATCTTTCCCACTATATTTGGGAAGTAGTCAAGACTCTTGCAATGACCGAAATCAATAACTTCAAGAGATGGCATATTGATTTCATGTGGAAAGCTTGTAAGATTGACACATCCACAAACATCTAATTCAACCAGCTTAGAGAGATATCCCACAGAATCGTGAACTTTGATCAAATTGTGACAGTCGCTAAAAGACAATTTTCTTAAACTTTGGAATTGAGATATATCAGGTACTTCAGTTATGAATTCACACTGTGAGAGATTCATACATGTCAAACATTCAAATCTCTGCCAAAAAAAAAAAAAAAAATTGTTTAATTAACGGTAATTACAAGAGATTTTATGAAGGGAAAAACTATAGAGGTTTATATAACTATAGAAAAATAAAAGGGTAATTGAATTAATGTATTGTTGATTCTTTGAAGATGCTTAAAGCCAAAGAATTTGAACAAGAGACGTACATATAAAAAGTTAAAAAAGGAAAGAAAATATTACCTTCAATGGCTCTTCCAACCTGAAAGCACTGAAACATAACTTGAAGAAAACTAGTTTATTTGGAGAAAATTTTGGTGGTAAATTTGTAGAAGGATATCCCTCCCATTCAAGCCATTTTAAACTATCTGGAAGATATTTAGGACCCATTGAAAATTGGGCTTTTCGAATAATAAGAATTCTAAGATTAGTCATCTTTTTAAAGGAGAGACCACTCCACTCCACTTCGACTTCTTCAGGTGGATCAAATAGTATGCCTTGAATACTCCTACTTCCCTATTATGCAAACCCAAAAAAGAAACATTTGTTAGATATTTTCCAATAGCACAATAAATTTAATGTATATGAGGAATCAAAAAACAGTTAGGTTCTTACTGAATTTTCATGCAGTACTTTAAGAACATCTTTATAATTGCATAACCTACTATATTTGCCAGGATTCGATGGTGCCTCCTTCCTCACAATCTCTCTGCCCATTTGTTTTATGAGATCATGCATGTGTAAACGACCATTCTCATTAACAGCTACAAGAGATTTATCAATAAGCACATCAATATAAAACCTTGCACCAGAATAACATGCTTGTACCATTTCACCAAGAGAATTCAACGTCTCATCTTTAAAGAAACAAGCAACGTCCAAGAAAATAATCTTCGCACCATCTTGTAAGCAATCATAGCTTATCTTTAATACTTCATGTATTGTTCTTTCTGGGATTTGATCATATTGTTCCAATATAGACCTCCATTCCTTTTTGTTTTTATTTGCTAAATTGGCACCAATTAATTTTAATGCCAGGGGAAGGCCCTTTGCATAACTTATCACATGACTAGACATTTGATGATAGCCTTTTGGAGGTAGGCTCATATGAAAGGCATGCCGACAAAAAAGCTCAAGAGAGTTACAATCATTTAGCTCCTTCAATTCATATGTTCTTTTAACATTATGAGCAATTAGCAATTGCTTATTTCTTGTTGTTACAATGACCTTGCTTCCACAACCAAACCAATCACACCCCCTGCAAGTTGTTCTAACTGTTCAATCTCATCAACATCATCAACAACCAACAAAACTCTTTTATGAGAGAGTCTATGTTTTATTCTAGAAATTCCTTGGCCAACACTACCAAACCTTGTGATCTTTTCCTGAAGAATCTCAGATAGAAGTTTTTGTTGAAGATTAGCAATGCCCTGGAATTTCTTTGATGCTTCATTGACATCAAACAAGAAACAAGCACCATCAAAATGGTAGAAGATTGAATTATAGATAGCTTTTGTAAGGGTTGTTTTACCAATCCCACCAGTTCCATAAATCCCCAACATGCAAACGCCATTGTCAGATTGATTTAGAAGCGAGATCACTTCTTCTATTCGAGGCTCAAGTCCAACCATGTGTTCTATGTTATGATATGGCTTAGGAGGAAGCATAGCATACACATGTTCAGCAATCCTTTCAATAAACCGAAATTCGCATCTACAAAAAAGTAATCTTTTTTTATTGTGAAGAAAACTTATGCAAAATGTCTTCCTTCTTAATTATTGTTTGTTATTATGATAATTCTTTCAAGTAAAATCTCCTTGAATATTTGTTTAAAAAAAAATCCCTTGTATGTGATCCTTCAAAGATCACAACCTCAATATCAATTAGCTCTCCGGTTTTTTCTTTATCCGTTCACTATGCAACGGTTTTTTTTTAAAAAAAAAATCGTAATATTATAGATATTTGCCGCACAAATAGAAATATCTAAGTAAATAAAAAAATCAGACCAAAAGAAAATTAAATTGAAAATAATTAAACTAGAACCATTCATGAAAAATGTAACTCATTTTCCAAACTCCGTTTAATACCAAAGATAGTGTATAGCTTATTCAAAAGCTCTAATGGCCTCCTGTGCTCATATATGAATGTCCAAAATAGTTTTGTATTCAAAAGTAGAACATAACTCTCAATAACAATAGATACCCTGTTTAATATCTTCTACACGATTTCTAAAGAGCCATGTCACATTGGATCTGGAAGGATTATTGTTGGTCCCAAAATTTCACATATCCTATGATAGTAAAGATATATATGAGCAATTACGAAATAAAATGTTATTTTCTGATTTCTATAGTAAAATATAACAAACATTTACGCTCAAAAAATAAATTAAAATATTTATGGTAAAAATTTTAGTCTATAATTATTTAAAAATACTCCAACACTCTATATACTCAGATAAAATAATCATATACGAGTAAGACCAAAATTTATAGAAATTCACCATGAACTGGGCGTTAAATCTTCAGCAACAACTAATTAATTGAAAATTTCATCAGGAGAAGGCAATAAAAAAAACTATAAGGAGATATTGTACCCATCTTGGAAAAGCCATGCGGATGACAAACTAGCAGCTTCAAACAAAGCAGACCTCCATTTTCGCATTTTCTCCAAGTTCTTTCTCACCCTATCTTCATGAGCAGCTCTGTCTTCCTCAAAGCTGTTTCTATCTTTCTCTACCTCATTTCTGAACCTTTCTTCAAGAGCAGCCATGGCTTCCTCAAAGCTGTTTTTCTGATATTGAACATCCATCGGATCCACCTTGTAAAATAAGGGCATAACCACCTGGTTCTTCTCCTTCTTACACTGAATGATGTGAGCCAGTTCATCAAGGCACCAAGTGGAAGTTGCGTAGTTCTTAGAGAACACAATAATCGAAATCCTGGATTTCTCTATGGCTTTTAGAAGAGAAGGTGCGATTTGTTCCCCTTTACCGAGTTTCTTGTCATCAATGAAGGCGTTTATTCCCTTCTTGCGCAAAGCATCATAGAGATTCACAGTGAAGCATTTGCGGGTATCTTCGCCTCTGAAACTCAGGAAAACGTCGTATCTATACTTAGTTTTGCTGGTGAAGCCAGCCGAAGATGACGATGCTACTTGAACCGCCATGGCTATGGTTATCGCAAGGGTAAAGATAGGTATTGAGATTTGAATACCGAAATGAGAGAGAATCTTATTCAAAGTCTATAGTCTAACAGAAAAGGGAGGAAGATGGGAGGAAATTTGCTGGAAGATGATGATGCATGCCTCGTTTTTGTGTGTATTTATTTACATTTCTTTTGGGAGTGAGAGACGTCTGCCTAGTTTTTGTCGTTTTTGAATTTTAAGGTCCTTTACTGTCATAAACCTTGTAATTAATAGGTCCTAGAATGTCATTTTACCACAACAATACATGCCACCATTCCTAGAAATCCACAGGATGCATAGATAACATATGTTTAATTTGTTTGTTTGTTTTTTTTTTTTTTTTTACAGCAGCACAGGTATTTGTTATGAAAGATAATCATGTTAACCAACTTAAATTGACTTGAGTGATAAGGTCTCTTGTCTCTAATGTCTTTGAGGGTTCGAATTCTAACTTTTGTATGTAGTAAATTTAGTTGAGAGGAGCCTGTCGTTTACCCTCCAAAAAGATTAACCTTTGTTGGGGATATTCCTGTAATTCCACCAAAGTCTAGCATCAACATACGATTTTAAGTGGGAACTGGGAACCAATTCATTCATTTTTTTCAATTTAATACTATTGTTCACATAATGCTATTATTTTATTACCGACATGCCTAATGCTGTTGAAAAAAATAAAATAAAGTATCCTTTGGCATATGCGGATACCGTAATCATATTATAGCTAAAGTGGACCCAGTCTCTTAATTTCAAAATTTTGATTCTTAAATTTTATTAAATAGATTTTTAGTCTTCTAATCATTACCATTATAAGTTTCATTAACAAAAAAAAAAAAAAAAAAAAAAAAATGCTAACATAGAAATTTTAATGTTAATAATAGTTGTATAAATAAATCATAATGTAAAACTGACAATTTTAAGTTTAGAGTACCAAAAAGATACTTTATAAAGTCAAGACACTAAATGAAAATTTTGTGTAAAATTAGAGGGTCAAATACTTTATCCTTCATATTATGTATAAATATAGAATTATATATATATATATATATATATATAATACACACATTGACTAGGGGTCGATGAAAAAATTTCATATGCTGTTTTATCTTTGAATTTTTTTCCTTGTAAATTACATTTGTCAAAATATTTGTTGGGTCTTTTTCAACTTTATTCATTGATTATATTCGTTGTATTTATTATTTCTCTCACTTATTCTTTTTTTATAAATAAAGATATAGTTGAAAAAATATATATTTATTACTCGTAATTAATTTTAACTGGTTTCTCGATAAAAACAAATAGGTTATTTGAAGATTAGAATTTGGGATGGAGGCAGTAGTTTATACCACTTTAGTTTTATTTACAAGTCTACTCCCCAAAAAATTTTAGTCTTTATTATAAGTATATTTTTATAGTAATAAATGCATTTTCCTTTTTTTTTTTTTTTTTTTTTTTTTTTTTTTTACTTTTTTTCCTTATTATTTGTAATAAACAAAAAGGATTTATTTATGTTGACTGTTGAAACTAATTATAGATAAGGGAAGAATCGAAAATGTAGCACATAATTAATGAGTTAATTAACTCACATTGGTATGTGAAAGTCAGTTAATTTGGATTTATAATTAAATAGGACCCGAGTGGTAGTTTAATACTCCATCTAATCCTTATTATAGAATATTAATTAACAATTCTCATAAATCAATGAAAAAATTAAATTTATTAAATTTGTCTTAAAATTTAAATAATTTTCAATATTACCCTTACTAATTACATTAACTCTAATATCATACCCCTCTTGTCCTTTTTATAAGTCTAATTTTAAAAAATGAGTTTTGGTCATTATTATAAGTCTGCCAAGAAAGTAATTAATGACATTGGTATAATTTTATTCCTATTAAATATGATAAAAAATGAGTTAATTCTTGTTGGAAAAAGAGAGAGATGAGAGGGGTTGAAAATATTAGGAAAAATTAGAATAAAGGACCTAAAGGAAAAAATATTTATTAAGAAGGACCATAAAAATTGTAATTACTTAGAAAGACCAAACATCATAATATAAATTTAAAATTGCTAAATTATCCTTAGTCAAACCTCCTACATTATCTATTGTATTCATAAATAAAAAATTGACTAAAATGAAAATTAAAAACGTCAATCATCCACATGTAATATTATAATATCTCTTTTTTTAATTTTTATTTTTCATCATGTTTCATACTCATGTAAACTAGCTACACTGTTCAAACTCATATATTTTTAAATTTTAATTTTTAACAAGTTCCATATTCATATAATTAATAGATAATTTAATTAAGGAACATATCATTAAGCTGCCATATTTATATTAGCAAGTATCAATGTTAATACCAATTAAAAACTTTTTATAAAGATAAAAAACTAAACTCATTTTATGTTTTTTCAAGATATAATAGATTTCTTTTTTATTTTATTAATATTAAATCCATTTTTAGCCGACATAAATTTCTTCTAAAATAAAAATATATCATATAAACTCTTTTGGTTTAAGATATATAGTAAATTATAAAAGTTCTCAATTTTGACTAAAATTATATAAATATATTTTTAATGAATTTTTTGTTGATTTTAAGAAATTTTAATTTTGAAAAATTGAAGAGTGTGTAATTTTTTCCATATATATCTATGCAAGTTGTAAAAAATGAAAATTTTAGAAAGCTTTTATTTAATTTAGTAAAGTTTAGAATTTTGGATTAGTCTTAAAAATATAATATGGGAGAGAATGTAGGAGGGAATGAATAAGATTTCCTTAAGGGTATTTTAGTATTTTTAATTTTATAGTTTTGTATTTGGTCCTTCTAAATAATTACAATTTTTATGGTTCTTCTCAATAAATATTTTTTCCTCTAGGTCCTTTATTATAATTTTCCCAAAATATTATTCATAAATGAGGCTAAAATGAGGAAAACACAGTAATTTAGGTCATATTTGATGAGTTAACAAAGTTTCTTTGGTATGTGAAAATTAGCTAAATTATGCGTATAAAAATGATTAGAGTGGTATTAATTATTATTCTCTTCCACTACCCTTGTTAAATGTGGGTATGATCGAAAAAACATATGTAATGCTCTTTAAAAATAAGTAAGCTGCTTTATAAAAGGACCAAAAGAGAACACTTGTTAGTTGATCGTTATACTCCCCTCATGGGTTTTTTTATAAGCAACTTTCTCTTTCTTAGGGTTGGTTCTTTTTATTAGCAACTACTACTTTTTCCTTTTCTACCCTTATTAAATAAACATCTTTATATTAATTATCTCTCATTCACCACTAATTCTCTTTCATTTACTCATTGATTACATATTTTCTCTCATGTTTTATACTCATACTCTCTCATATTTATTACTCATTCTCTTTCCTATGTGTTTTCCATAAATAGGGGTATACTTGGAAGAAATATGATATTTTTGACATATTTATTATTTTGAACTAATCTTAATTATCACTTAGTTTTACTTGGGGAAAATTAAAAAGGTTAAGAAGCAATTTGGCTAATGAACTATTACTTCATGAGTGCCCCGTATAAAAAACTTAAATGGACCAAAAATATCAAAAAACTTTTAAAAATGTGCAATCGCGAGAAAAATGGAGTAAAACTTTTTTGTATTGGGCGCTCCGAATGAGACATTTTTGTGTTGGGCGCTCCCGGAGTAAAAGTTTTTTGTGATATTTGCACATTCTAAAATTTTTTTGGTATTTTTGGTTCACTTAAAAGTTATTTTTGTTTGGTGTTTCTAAGATAATAGTTTGTTGGCCAAATTGCTCTATAACCCAAATAAATTAAAACAAATGACCAAGAGAAAATAATATTTATTATAAAGGACTATAAAAATTGTAATCACTTAGAAGGACCTACCATCATAATATAAATTTAAAATTACTAAATTGCCCCTAATCAATCCTCATGTATTATCTCTTGTATTCATAATTAAAAAATAACTAAAATTAAAAATAAAACTACCAATCATGATACAATCATATCTTTTTTCTCTAAATATATTATTTAATTAACAATTGTTAAACTCATATTTTTCATAATTTTTATTTTTCACTAATTTATATAATCAAGTTGTCCGATTTATATTGTCAACGTTGATGTGAATTAAGCTCTTTTTATAAAAATAAAAATAAAGTTATGTCATATTTTTCAAGATATAATAGGTTAATTTGATTTTTTTAAAAAAAAAAATTGTTAACATTACATGAATTTTTTTTTTAATCCACATAAATTTCGTTTAAAACAAAAATAAATCACACAAACTTTCTTGGTTTAACATGATAAATTATAAAAGACCTTGACTTTTATTAAAACTATATAATTCATTTTCAATTAAAATTTTTGTTCATTTTTTTTTTAAAAAATAATTTTCACAAATTGAAGAATGCATAATTTTTTTTTCATAGATATATATTTAAGTTGTGAAAATTGAGAAAACCATTACTTAATCTAATGAAACTTAGAATTTTATATTAGTTTTAAAAATAGAATGGGGAAGAGAATGTAAGAGGAAATGCAGAAGATTTTGTTAAGGATATTTTAATACTTTTAATTTTATATTTAGTCCTTCTAAATAATTACAACTTTTATAATCTTTCTCCATAAATATCTTTTTCTTTAGGTCATTCTTTCTAACTTTCCCTTTTACTTGTATGTGAGCCAAAAACAAAAGTATAAAAGTATATTCGTTATGGAGTCTCTATGTCCAATAGTATTACAAGTAGAATTAGATGTAATATCAGGATTTGAAACTTACCGAAATAAAAATGTTCATGAGCAACAGACGGGAACAAAAAATAGCTCCCCCCACCCAACCACACACGCACCCACACACTCTCTCTCTCTCTCAATTTACCCACACACACACACACACACACACACACACACTCTCTCTCTCTCTCTCTCACACACACACACACACAAAATTTACCCACCCAACCCACAGAACACACTTTGTCTTCCCCCAATCCACAGAACACACTTTGTCTTCCCCCAACCCACACTTTGTCTTCCCACCCCACAGAAATTAAAATTTTCGTGTCAAAATATCGTAAATTTAATGTTCAAGAGTTGAAGTTTACGGAAATCCAAGAGTAATAGTCGGCGATCAAAATTTTATATACCAGAATATTCTCTTCAGCAAGCACTATTATTCAGCAAGAATTTGAAAATTTCATCAGCAGAAGGCAATTAGAACATAGTAAAAAGAAGCTAGCAGCCGGCGATCAAAATTTTATATACCAGAATATTCTCTTCAGCAAGCACTATTATTCAGCAAGAATTTGAAAATTTCATCAGCAGAAGGCAATTAGAACATAGTAAAAAGAAGCTAGCAGCTTCAGACAAAGCAGTTGCAGATCAGTAATGCACTCTCTCCTGTATCTCTCTCCACTCCGCCTCACTCGGTCACTCCTCCACCACCCAAAACAACACTAAAATGAGTGATGTTGAATACTTTTTCTTATAAAAAGGAAAAGTAAATTTTCGTGGTTATCGAATGTTGACTGTCGACTATCTTATTGGGTTGGATAGGTGAGTCCGTTGGGAAAAGCGGTTCATTTCACAAACCTAACCTTTTTCCAGATAAAAACACTACTTAAGCCGTGCCAATTTTTTCTTTTTTCTTTTTTTCTTTTTTTGATAATAAAATTTTAGGAAAGGGGTTGGGTTTATCCACAATTCAAGCGGACGAAATCTCTATTCCCCTTAGATGATCTGCGATGTTGGGCGGTTGAAGTGAGCGAGTGTCTATTACCCTACGACACCTGCAGTTAGGATGCCTCCTCCAACGCTTTGACCAACTCCAGGATTAATCCCTCCTACGGTGAGAGTGTTCGACCTTTTTACCAATTAAGTCAAAGATGAGGGGTTTAAGCCGTGCCAATTAATTAAAGCAGTTTTTTGTTTAAAAATAAAATAAAAAGAAGGCAGAAATCCTATAAACAATACATAAATTATAACATAGGGGAAATTAATCCCAAACATTCTTGATCTACCAAAATACTCTTGGGCTACTCATACCCTTAGGGCTAGTTTGGTTTGAGGGAGGGGGCCTAATCTTTGACCTCTTCTTTACCAAAAAGCCCATAAAAACTTTTTAATATTCCAAAAGTATACTCTCAATAAAAAAGAATATTCCTTTTATTAATGGCAATTTAATTCCCTACTTTCCACTCCCCTCCCTCCCACTCCCTCCCCCTCAAACCAAACGCACCCTTGAAAAATAGGACATTCACCGAGGATCAAAGACTTCGACAGGCCAACCTTAGTAAGCACATCAGCAACCCGGTTACAGTCTCTATTCACATGGCAAATAACCACAGACCACTCCCTAGCAAGCATTTCTTTAATGCAAACAGAGATAAGACTCCCAAGATAACAATCAGAATTCGAAAGGTTAGCAACAAGTTCATAAGCATCAGATTCCACCACCACCTTCTTGAACCCCATATCCTCAGCTATATTTAAGCCCTCAAAAAAAGCCCATTCTTCCGCAGAATAAACATTACAGAAGCCAATACCTTTAGCAAACCCAACAATCCACTCGCCCTGACAGTTCCGAAGAACACCTCCACAGCCCCCTAAAGAAGAGCTCATAGACACGGCGCCATCCACATTTAACTTGACCCAATGCTCCTGAGGTCGTCCCCATTTCAGCTCAGAAGGAGCACACCGAGAAGGATCAGGAACGGATAAACTAAGAAAGGTTTCAGAGCAAACCTCCTCCAAATATGCAGAATTATTGTCGCTGGCTAGCAGTTCTGATTCATATGCGCGGTTTCGAACTCTTGACCTGAGTGGAGGAGCTAAAATGTTCTCCATCAAGCCAAGAGTTCAAATGCACTGGGTAGCAGTTGATTCACAATCCATGGTAAATGGTGATGGGATGTTATATTGAGTCCATTTGGAGCCCCTGTTTGGACAGCTTTTTAGGCAAAAAAGCCCAGAGAGAAGTTCAGCAGAAAAGCCCAATGAGAGATGTTTGGGACTAGCTTTTCTCACTGGACTTCTTAAAAAAACGCTCCATCAGGTTGAGGAAGACACTCCTCCCGGCTACTTTTGGGAAAAAGCTGAGTTTGCGTCATTGAACGTGTTGCAGAGTAGGGTGGTGCAGCGACTTTGATGTCTCAGTTGCCAATAACCAATCAAGTGCTTCCACGTAGGCATATTCCTCCTATACTACTTTTTTGAAAATTGAATTCCATAACCACAATCTTGACAAAAAAAAAAAAATTCCACGACCACAATCAATTAATTCCATAATTCCATAATTATGGAGTTGGCTTCTTTCTTTTTCTCTTATTCTTCTTTTCTCATTTTTTACTCTTATTTTCACATCTCTAACATCAAATGAAATTCAATGTCCACATTTTACATCTTATAAAAATATTATTATAATTTTAGTTAAAAATACATAAAATAAATTTTAATTGTTAAAATTTATTCTGAAAATAAGTTAATTTATTGTTATAGAGTAAATTTTATTTTCATTTTTTCACAACTGTTTAGAATAAATTTTAACAATTAAAATTTATTTGTGTAATTTTAATAAAAATTATAATAATATTTTTATAAGATGTAAAATTTAGGCAATTTAAATTTTCATTTAATGGTAGAGATGTAGAGAGAGAGAGAGAGAGAGAGGAGAGGTCATCTCCTTAAATCTTCAGTAGCTCTGCTTTCAGAACTAACGCTGCGAGAGAGAGAGAGAAGTCATCTCCTTAAATCTTCAGTAGCTCTGCTTTCAGAACTAACGCTGCTAAATTGATTCGACTTGTCTCTGGATTCTCTGATAAGGGTCAGGTTTTTGATTTGCAGGTAGGTCTTTTCATGGAGAGAGAAAATTTTGTGTCCTTCTTTTCTAAAGTGATGAAGTTTGGATAAAGACAAAGAGAGAGATTAGGAAGTCGTATTTCGGTAGAATATTGCCTCAACATAAGTGAGTTCACATTTTTTGGTCACAACCTACTTATATATTAATACTTAAAATAAAAGATACATCAAACCACAACAATTACAACTGAAATAAGATAAACTAGAATAATTATAACTGAAATAAATAAGTCAGAACAAGAACAACAACATGAACACAAACAAATAAAACAGTACAACCCAAATAAAAGAGATACTAATAACCAAAATCCCCGAAGAGGTAGGAATAAAAGTAGCTTTAGAGAGCATCGGGATTCTGGACATCCAAGGTTAGAAGTGACAAGAAAAAGGTGTTGGTTGTAAAACCCACCCAACAGGCACACACTTCTTATAGGGATAAGCCGCATGATCGCTACACAAATGCCCCGATTTGGGACAAGAATCGAAAAGACCCAACCTCAGAAAGAAACCAAATGAAGTCCCTAGAAATACTTCTTCTCCTCCTATCAAGCAAATCTGACAAATACCTATTGAACAAACTAAAGCTAACACTAGTAATTTGGATTCGCTACCATCGAACAATCCTAGCCCTTTGAGAGGTAAAACATATTGCAACAAAGACCATCAGCACAACCCTTTCCCCAAAAATGCGAATATGAACCACCACAACAGAAAACACCACCAAAAATTAAAAAAAAACAAATAACTTAGTAAAGCATCATCACCTCTGCCACCGGAAACTGCCGGGCCGCCGGAAACCGTCGGAGAGGAATAGACCGTTACCACGGCTCTCACAGCGAGGAAAAAGACTCTCATCGCCTCAAGAAAGATCTGGAGAGGGAGAGGAAAAACTCGCCCTAGAGGCGAGAGAGGGCCACCTTGGAAAAGCGAGATCCAGCGGAGGCTCGCCACAGAACGTCTCGTGACCGATCTGAGAAGCACAGCTCCAAAAAACCCCGATGCTACCTTCTTCTGGTTCTCCAAGCACCGATCTACAACTCTCACGGGGCTGTGGCTTAGATTGGGGCTCGCCGGCGGCGAGCACACCGCCGGTGAGAGGGAAACCCTAATGATGAAGAGGAGAGCACGCGGTGCGAGAGAGAGAGCGAAGAGACGAGCGCGTTAAAACTATGTGTGCCGACTTAAGTGAGTTCACATTTAGGTTTATATACTTCATTCACACTTAATATCAAATATATTTATCTAATTTAATTAAATAAGGGAAATTAGTTAAGTTGGCTCATGTGATATATATATTTTTAAAAATATCATAGTATTCTTCCTTAATTTCCTCAGTCCTTTTCTTTTTTGATTATTGTTGAAAGAATATCAATAGATAAATATAAGTACTTTATTTAGTTTCTTTAATTACCTCAAATTAGTCAACTGACCTTTATATTAAAGATGAGAGATAATATATATTGAGCAGTTTTCTTCCCTTTTGTTCCTCTATTATTGCTGAATAGTTACGAGGTGATCATGATGGAGAGACACACACATACAAGTCTGCGGATAAATAATGTGTGTGCGTGTTGTGTTTAATTTGTAGGATATATTAATGAGATGCAAGTTGGACTCGATATTCAAAGTAGGGTTTGGAGTGGAACTAAATTGCCGGAGGAACAAGCAAAGAGGAAGTGAATTTATGAGGGCATTTGATGAGTCAAATGCTTTGGTTTATTGGCGCTAGGGTTGTCCAAAAACCCGGTGGTTTGGTTGGTGCAGTCGACTCGATCCGGCCAAAAAAAAAAAGGGTCCAAGACAATTTCACCCAGACCGGACCGGAGCAGACCAAACTGCTAGGGTTGGACCGGACTTCGGTCCAGGGGCTTAGATCCCATGAATTGGTTTGGTCTGACCCGATTTTATTTTATTTTTTGTAAATCACTGCTGTACTTAGCCACTTACTGGAGTTTGGACATCTTAATGTGCATTTTAGCTTATAGGAATCACTTTTCACTCAATCACTTTTTATTACTTTTGAAAGTTAGGTGAAACAAGAGCTAAAATATTGTCTCCCCAGAAGGCAAAGAAAAAAAGAAGCAGGAAAAAAAATTGGATTGTCTGGACTGGTCTAGGCAGTCTGTCGGTCTAGGCCACCCTGACCTTAGGCTGGTACCAGACTAGATCGGACCTCAGGCTGACTTTTCCAGCTTGAGGTCCTATCAAGCTAGACCTCGGGTTGACCTCTAACTCGGCCTAGCCCAGTCCTTAGACATCCCTAATTGGTGCGATGTGGATCCATTTTGGAAGATCAAGAGAAAACTTACCATATGTTTTTTTAATTATATTATAAGGAATTTGATAATATCCTGAAACGTCTGAAGGACCCACTAGGGAGAGGACCCACCAGAATAAGCAACTGAATGCGGTACCTATCAAGGATGTAATACCCACAATATTCATAGCCATAATCTATTTCGTCAAAAGATCCTGAATTAAAAAAGGGTCAGGTAGATTAAACGTGAGATCAGGAAAAAGATAGCGAAATGGATGATGGGTCGATAGTTAGTATAATAATGCCTAATCTACTTGGATAAAAAACCATTGGCACAAATATGGAGGATGTGTTGTCATATGATGAAAATAAATTGTTTCCTGTCATATGGGTAGGTAGCACCAGATGACCCATTTCATGAAAGTAGTAGCAAGGCTAGAAGAAAAGATACCTGGGTAGTATGAGCAACACCACGCTGCTGATCACACTATTATTGTTTATTTTACAATTTACGACAATTCTTCTCAATATGACTAGGTTCCTTGCAATAATTGCAGATAATACTGACAAAAGTCATGTGCGGAATAACCAAACACTAGTCCCTATTTGGACCCATAATTCTTGTTTTCAAAGGGGTCACCGCACTTGCATTCGGATCAAGCGACGGATGAACCAAACTATCAGCACGAAGAACCTGTGAGAACACATCTCCAAGAGATGGATGTGTTGTACTTGACAGAATCTAAGATCGGATGGTATCGTCAAGATCGTCAAGAGCTTCAAGGAAATTGATAATATCCTGAAACTCTAGATTCTTGATGCGTGTTTGAAGGTCTGCCTACGGAGACATAATTACCTTCATCTCTTCAGCCTCTTGAAATCTATGAAGAAATCATTTATAGACCTCATGAATTCGAGTTTACTAAGAATATAAAAATCATGTCTTCACGGGCGGATCAAGAATATGGTGTTTCAGGCTATCATCAGTTACAATAATTATAATTATGGGTCCATCTACAATTATTGCAAGGATCCTCATGGTCATATTAAGAAAAATTGTTGTAAATTGTAGAATGATGGTCTACAGCATGATCATATTGCCTAGACATTTAATTGTCATTAATTCTGGTTCCAGCAAACCACATGACAGGTAACTATCATTTATTTTCTCGAATAGTTCCCCTGGTCCAAGAATCTAGTGTTTTAGGCTATCATCGGTTTCATTAAAACTCTAGTACGAAACCATCTGATCTTAAATACAAGTCATCTTTTGAAGATGTGTTCTCACGGGTTCTTCGTGCTTATAGTTTGTTTCGTCCATCTGTTAATGCGAATGTAACTTTTGGGTCATTCAAAACAATAATTATAATTATGGGTCCATCTACAATTATTGCGATTAGAGATTTTGAGTGCTTCCTCTTGTGAAGAAGTCTCACTTTTCCGATTCAGAGAAGTTACTTAAGAATGCAAGAAACTTCTACAAATCGGTTGTGTTTAGCAAAACCCAAGGTATTTCAAGAAGTTACTTAAGAATGCAAGAAACTTCTACAAATCGGGTGTGTTTAGCAAAATCTTTTGGGATAAAGCCAATTTGTAGAAGGTATTTCAACAACAAACAGGGCGAAAAGGTGTATAAAGCCAATTTTAACATGACCGTTCTTAAACTGACTCCAATTAAATTGTCTCCAAATAAACTGACTCGTCATTTAAACTATTTTATCTCACTATTCCCTAACCATTATTTTATTGGTAAAGGGTAGCTTCGTGCCAGTGGATTTTGTTGCTATTGTTTAAATTGGCTTTGGATGTCAAATTGGCTTGCTTTCGGTTCGTTTAGTGTGGTGCTATTAAGCAAAATGTGTTGTTGATTGGGTCATATTGGTTTGCTTACGGTTTTGATGAAGGAATATTAATAACGAAGCTACTACACCCCCCCCCCCCAATCCTCCCAAGGTTCAAAGATTGTAAAAAAGCGAGCCTGCAGGGAACATGTTTCGCTTGACAACATTTTAGCTAGTGTAAGTGGTCAACTTGTAAAAAAGTTTCACATGATGTATATACATGCTAGGGATGCTAAGATTGAAACAATCTTTCTTTGATGACTATAGAAAGTAATGGGCAAGTTAAGAAGCAATAGTGCACTGTGTTCCATTTAATGCATTACTTGTCTCTTATTTCAAAAAGTTATTGATGCTGCTAGTTATCATGAGTACTTATTGAGATATTTTATAAAACAGAATGTCAACTTATAATTGATCGTCATCGTCGTCATCGAGCTAAATGGAAAGAAAATGGAAGCATATATATATATATATATATGGAAAGTGATCTTCCCTTGGGAAGATTCCCAAATAACCCTCATCTTCTTCTTCAATCCATCTGTAATCCTTGCCGCCGCGACGCCGACTCCGACACCGACGCTTCCTTTCCTTCCTTAAATCTTCTTCATAACAAACGGGGCCCTAGTGTTTTTCTAATTTTATAGAGTATTTAGTAATTGGTGAGTGATTTATACAACTAATTAGCTTCCTTCTTTTTGGAGGCATTAATAATTGTTTTTGCTAATTAGTTTCTGTAGCTAACTAGCTATAGCTGCATATGTAGATATATATATATATATGTGAGGATTTTTCTTTACTAGACTCAGAACATATATATATATATATATATATATTTTATGATTTTACTAGTGAAATTCCATAATTTATAGACTAGTACGTGAATAATTTTGTTCTGTGGTGAGATGGTATATAATTATAATAGCTTAATTTCATATTAGTTAAAACATGCATACATTTTCTAACATACCCCACTTATTTTCTTTAATTTCTCATCTCTCTCTTCTACTTGCTTATTAGTTATTATTTTATTTTATAAAATTGGCATCCATACAAGAAAAAATTACGGAAAATGATGGGTAAATGAGCAAAAATACACATGTGCTTTACTCTCAGGAGCGCCCAGCACCATATGCTTTTTTGGGGAGCAAAAATATACATGTGGTTACATTTTGGGAGCAAAAGTCACACAAAACCCGTAGACACCGGATGTTGATCGTTAAGTAGGTATTGTTAACTGTTAATGTTGACATGGATGATGAATTGGAGTGAGAAGAAGCCAAATAGGAAGAAAAAGTGCTGAATAGGATTCAGGTATAAAGTTAATAAAATTTTTTTGGGGGGGGGGGGGGGGCGCTAAAAACGAATTATTTGAACAAATCTTCGGGCAAATCGAAATTGGGGAAAAAAGAAACCTAAAATCGAATGAACTGAAACAAACGCTGGGCAAATCGAAATCCAAGCAAATCACAAAGCATATGTTCTTTTGATTTCCTCGACAAGCCTTGCCATGCATATGAACTTTCGAACCACGGCGACAAGTTGGGGTTGGAAAAAAACAGAACAAAATAAATATTTTTACTTAGGCCAAAAAAAAAAAGAAAAAAGAAATCCTATTCAACCTCTTATTTCTTCTCCTCAAATCCGACCTTCGGTTTTCCTCTATTTATTTTTACTTTCTTTAATCGTCGAGGCCTTCGGAATCGGAGACATAAGCTCGATTCGTCCCTCGCCTCGTCCTAACGCAACGCCGCGGATTCTTCTCCATTTTTTGTATGACGGCGGAGAAATCAGCTTAGCTCGTCCTTTTTCTCTTCGATATACTTTCTGTGCTGTATTGCCTCTTCTCTCTCGTCGCTTTGAGAGTGGTTCCTCCTCAGATATGGATAGGTAGGTGCTTGTGAATGACTGATGAAAATCCAATAGGGAGCGAAAGACACATGCTTGTTCTAGTTCATCACAAAAATTGATCTGTTCATTTGATTCAAAAGTTGCTATCCTTCTTTTTCACTTAGTTGGTTTTTTATTCTTTTGTGTGTGCAGTCAGTATTTGTCGGAGGCGTTAACATTAACACAGTATAAGGAGCTGTTAAATCAAAGGTACGTTCCTTCTATTTTCTCACTTCCTCTGCTTAAGATAGCGTATCAATGACTTTTTTTAAAAGAAAAAAAAGGTGTTTAGCTTATTTTTTTCTTTCTTTCTTGCAGACCTCTCAATGTACATTGATTGCTTTACTTGTAGTCCATCATTGTTGTCGAGAGATAACAACTCGGATTTCACATAAAAGCACTAAAGTGCATCGAGAACTGAAAGCACCAAGCACGCTCAACTGCGGAGTTCTGATGGAATTCGGTGCATTAGTTCTGGTATGATTGAACCCAATGGGAGACGCACAATCATGAGCTTAGGCGAGAGTAGTACTAGGATGGGTGACCTTCTGCGAAGTCCTCGTGTTGAACCCCTCTTTTTTGCGTGGTCGCAGGACGGGCCTAGGAGTTCCCGTTCGGCGGTTATCTCCGCTTGGGCCGAAATTTGGCAAGCTTCAAGCAAATGACGTAAATGTCAGGATACATTGCTTCGCGCATGTAGTCTATGGATTTTAGCCAAATTCCATTGTTTAGATCATTTTTTCAATTTTTCGAGCTTTTTACATTCAATTTCCACTCGGTTCGCCCGTGCCTTAAGGCCCAACAGCACCCAACGGAATCGACCCGTCTTTGCATTTACTGGATTTCGCTGAGCGCGAATATAGCTTATGATTGCGTGTCTCCTATCGGGTTCGATCATACCAGCACTAATGCACCGGATCCCATCAGAACTCCACAGTTAAGTGTGCTTGGGCGAGAGTAGTACTAGGATGGGTGACCTCCTAGGAAGTCCTCGTGTTAAACCCCTCTATTTTGCGCCTGCAGTTAAGCGTACTTAGGATGGGTGACCTCCTGGGAAGTCCTCGTATTGAACCCCTCTTTTTTGTGCGGGGTTAAGGAAAAACTGAGATCATAATACAACAATAAGAATGAAAAGATCAAAGATTTGGCCCCATGTTTATAAATCTCTTTTAACTAAATCACACATATCAAGGAGATGTAGTTAGCTCAATAATTATAAGGTAAATTTTTAAGTTTTCCCTTATTTATGAATGAATATCTTTTAACTCTTTATTCTTTCTCTATTTTTATTTGTACAATTAATATGGACAAAATTATCACAATCTCATTTATTACCTAAAAACGAACTTATAAATAAAACCAATTTTTTTTTATCAAAAGAGACTTATAAACAAGACCAGAGTCGTATATGTAAAATCAAAAGAGTAACTTACATAAACAAGACCAGAGTTGTATTAAGGCATAAAGCACATTTGTTTAACCACATGTTAACCTCTTTGAATAACTAATTATCAAATTGAACTACCCTATGATAAGTCTCATAGGAAAGAGTATCAAACTCTCACCACAGCAACTGCACCGGTGTAGGACCGTGGAATAATCTCATCTTCAAGAGAAAAGGCCAAAGAATGTTCTGAAAAAAATTCAACAATGGTTTTTAGTTGAAATTAGTAGATAGGGAGTTACTAGAACTAACAGGTTCCAAGAAACGATGGAAATCACTACCATAAATATTGATGGATAAGGAGAGCATTTAATTTACCTCCATTTCAGGAATTGCATGTAATAGTCATTAAAAGGAGACCTTTCTCACAAATTGCTCTTAACTCTTCCAGTGTAACTGCACCAATTTTCATCTGAGAAGAATAGCAGGGTTAGGAATTGTAATAGCCATAATGAGTGCAGAGCTAACGAGAAAGAAACAACAACAGAGCAGTATTGAAAAAATTGACAATCAAAGAGGAAAACACAGTTTAAAATTCTTATAAAAACATGAAAATTTAAAGTTTAAAAGTTTAAAATAGATGACAATGACAAGAGGAAGAACAAATGCATACCTCTACTCTCTTATTTGCACTACTCTTAATGTTACTCTGATTTTGATTTGTTAGCAAATCTCAAATATGGAAGACAGCAAAAGGTTCTCTAACATGCCAAACGAGGCAAAAGTTGTACAATATTGAAAGTAACAATAGACAAACTAATCCATAGTGATTTACCTCAGAAAGTGCCATTTTCACACCCAAAAACTGCTCATCTAATAAAAAATTTACAGCTTCAACTAGAAAAGGCCTTTTAACATGCCAAACTTCAGACAACCTTCACAAAGAATTTTAGTGAGCTCCTATTAGAGAATTGATAATAATTAGCATGCGAATTAGAAAAGAAGAAACCTTGGCAAAAGATGCTTCAAAACACAAAGTGCACCAAAGGTCAATGGTTCTTCCCTCAACCTGCATTTCTGACAGTAAAGAACCAAGGAGGGTAAGTTATGATCAAATTAAAGAAACATGATATTTTCTCTCTCTTTTTTTGTGTAATAAAAGAAGATAATTTAATAGAATGAAAGATCAAACGGATAAAAATGAAGACAAATCCTTATTCCACTCATTTTGATTTCTAAAGTATGAATTTATTGATGCAAGTTCTTTTTAAACATGATATCTGTTAGGATCAATTTCTGTGAGTAGAACTTTGTAGAAATAAAAGATTAAATTACTTTTGATTTCCCTGGAATCTTAGCAAGAGTTGCAGGTACTTACATTTACAAGGAACGTAAACAAATCATCTGGATTCACTAAGCCAACTGTCAGAAAGCAATGTTGCACCTCACGATGATCCCCATTGTGGCATAGCATTAATCATTCCTTGCATTCATCCTCCTCAGTTTTTCCTGATTTGATCAAAATTTTATGTTACAGAAAACTTCTAAAAAAGATCACCTTTAAAATATTGATTTTTCGTTATTTAATTCAAACTAATAGATGGGAAACATTGTTATTAACTCACCAAGTGCCTTTCCTAAGGGTGGAACATCATAAGGTTCCAACCTTGTGCTTGTCTTTATAATTCTTTTCATCAGTCTCTTAGGTTGAGGTGTTTCCATTTCATTATGACCTAAAGGCATCTGCAATGCTATATTTTGTCTTTGGGGATCATCATTTCCACTTTAATCTTCACGATGATCCCCACTATCAATGTTGCTTGTCTGCTCGTCACAATGGCCCCCCATACCGGCATCATCATTGTCAATCTGCTCCTCATCATTACCACCCAGCCCCTCAAATAGATCATCATTGACAGTCTGCTCCTCATCATTACCCCTCAGCCCCTCAAATAGATCATGCCCAAACGACCCATCTATGTTGGTAGGGATATGAGAATCATGGGAAGTAGTTTGAAGCCCCAACATATGGGTATGTGAATGAGGGCCCTCAAAATAATTAGCCACATTGGTAATAGGGGTGGTAGGCATCTCTCTGGAAGATTCACCGTAAGGTGAAACAATGGTCTCAAGATTGTCAACGATATTATGCATGCCAGACCGTGTTTCTATTAAGTTCTCCTTCCTTGAATTCCATCTTTGTAAGCTCCATTCCAGAGCATCTTTGCTGGCCTTTTCCCGACCAATTGGAAGAATATGAAGCTGTGACATAAAATCCCCATCTAAGTCCAGCTTTCCATCAAAATATTGCTGAGTTGCTACTTGTGGGCAGTGGGGTGCAACATGATCCAAGCTTTGCGATCACCTTAATACTCCTTGTTTGAGATAGGGATCATCGAGCACTAGATCCTTATACGGCTTCCAAACCACCTACGAAAAGGAAAAATAACCAACAATTTTAAATAATTTTCTAGTGCATTTGAAAAGTTTTAGTGGCAAGTTTCAAGGGACAAGAACGTAGATGTTACCTCATTAGGATCTAGCTCCAAAAATATCTTCTTTATTTCATTCACCGAAGCCCGACCCTTCCCATAAAAAAATATAGCCTTACCCATTGCTTTCACACATGGCTCGAAAAGTGGAAAGGATGTGAGCCCCCAGACCGTCAACTTTGTTCAAGCAAACTCGTGCTAACTTTGGTATATGGATGAGGAAAAATATCTACAAAAAGAAAAATGGAACAAAGTAGACATTCACAAGACCGTCAACTTTGTTCAAGCAAACTCGCACTAATGCTTTTGATTGTCCTTGTACGTTGCTCTGTTTAAGCTCCTATTTAGTGTTCGATTTGGTGTATAAGCTTCTATTTAATCGTCCTTGTACGTTGCTCTGTTTTCCACCTATAACTTGATTTGAGATTAAAACACTTGGATAAGGCCAGTTCTGATTTACACTGCACGCTTCTGGAGAATCAAATTGATTTACACTGCATGCTTTTGATTTACAGTTCAGTGCCTCTCGGCCTGTTTGCACGCTTCTGTTTTTCTGATTTCAATGAGGAAGGACTAAACTCATACACTAATGCTATAACTTTTGATTTACAATATGATGCTATTGGAAATGAATATTGTGGTAAACACCCAGATATAAAAATAATCACATTTTTTATGCTAGAAGATTTGGAGATTTACTCTATCATATCATTTTTTATACCATTTTTGTGCAATGCGTTTTTGGCACAATTCATCTTGATTTTTTTTTTCCATTTTCTTTATCAATACTTCTGTGTTTCTGGATAATTTGTGCAAAATGCTGGCCTTGTTGAAGTTAAGCATACTATAACTCATATTAAATCCCTCCTTGCTGCATTGGTTGGTGCCTAGGACACTAGTACTGGGGTCTTTCATGTTGGCCGAAATGATTTAAAGCACAAAGCAAGTTGCTTTTCCCATACTCATACCTTCCAACTCCAACTAATAAAGGAAA
The DNA here is from genome assembly GCA_019022655.1 of Acacia acuminata. NCBI lineage: Eukaryota > Viridiplantae > Streptophyta > Magnoliopsida > Fabales > Fabaceae > Acacia > Acacia acuminata. Next base: position 1,556,343 of record JAFJYI010000171.1, on the reverse strand, counting down.
ACTTCAGAAAAGATTCTAAATAATAAACTAGGAGATCAAAGTGTGTGATCTGTCTGCTTGTGAGTTATGTAAAGGTCGGGACCTAGGTTGAAAACGTGTTCTTATTTCTAATATCAGATGTTTGGGAGTGGTGAGACGTGAGAGGCCTATCGGTTTCCTCTTTTTCTTTTTTCTTTTCACGCAAATTCTTTATGTTTCGCAATGCGATGAAGTTTTCTTCAAGGATTCTTAGTTTTTTCGTTGTTGCGATTTTTCCAGGGATTATGTTATATGTTGTTGTTGTTCCCTTCACATTGTATGCTAGGGTTTATTTGAATCATTTGGCTTGCTTTTGTTTGACTTTTATGCTTAATTGATATCTCACAAGATATTTTCTGAGTTAAATTCAAAAAGATATTCTTTTGAAAAGGTTACAGTAAATTCAAAAAGCTGAAATATCTTGTGAGATACTTTGCTATGGGTACTGTAAAGATGAAGTTGATGACATTTAAATGGCATGTACAAGTGTTATTTTGTTTAAATGAAAGTTCTTGTAAGTGATTGTTAGTAACTGTTTTCCTGATCTCTTGGCTTGCTATGTTTGTTCTATATGGTCATGTTTTATATTTTGTTGTGGGGTTCCCATGGATTTATTTTGATATAAGATGTTAAAATATGATAGATAAGTTGTAGAGATTTAGGATCCAATAGGGTATAACAGATAATAATATATGATTATAATCAAACTTCATTACCCATTCATTTGAACTCTCTTTTCCTCGGTGGCAGCCGGCCGGTGGGGAATTAGCAGTAGATTTCCAGCTTTATTAATTCCACTCTTTATTCTTTCGATTTGTTTCCCTGTTATTTGTTGGCTTGCTGCTCTGCTACTGGAAATGAAAATGATATAGAGTTAAGCAAATGGAAGAGCAACAACATCATCCTACAGAGCAGCAACAACTATATATATATATATAGCTTGGGACATAAACAACAAATTCTGACTAATTTCTTAGTCTTTTCAGTACCTGCACATGACATAGTTTTTGTGATTATTGATTATTCTCATTGTTCAGAGAAGTTATTGATGTTGTTTGAATCTCTTTTTGAAAGAAGGCGTCCAAAATCATTGTTTCTATATAATCAAATCTTTCCTGTCATGGCAAAGCTTGTTGCACTAGGTGTCCAAAATCTTTCTTTATATATAAATAAAAACAGTGATTTTGTAAGGGACACTTGAGGCATAGATGACCAATAAGGTGAGCTACATAAGGTGACCAATAAATGGTTTTATATTTCTCTTTATCAATCTACCACATGCTACATATCATTGTCATTGTCAGTCACAACATGGACTAGATGACCAAAATCTTTCTTTATATTTAAAAACAGGATTTTGTAAGGTCCACTTGAGGCATAGATCACAATAAATGGTTTTATACTCTTTATCACATGCTACATAATTTTTGTCAGTCAAAATATGGACTATATTTTCAGGACTAACCTGCTCAATATTCTCTGAACAATGAGAATCAGGAAAATGAAGATAACTTATGTCAAGATAGAACATGAAATCAAAAGAAAATGAAGATCTCTATAACACATAATAGATCAAAATGATGCAACAAAAGGATCTCTCTTCCATATGATATACTAAATATTATGACCAAATAAAGCACACAATAAATGCAGGGGCTATATTGTCAAAGAAGCAGCACAATCAATGTTTGAAAGAATACTTTGGTATCTCTTTTATAGAATGAAAAAATGAATATGGGAAAAAAGAACATATAGATGTTTACTATACACGGATAAACACAAACTTGATGTAAAAAAAGACCCGCAACATGGGAAAATAGACAAAGAAATAAATGGAGAAAAGCCAAAAAAACCTAAAAGTCATAGAAGAGATTGTAGACTCTAATATTTTCATATAACTAGAAGAAAGGCTTGTCACCTTCGCCAGGTAAAATGCTATCGGCAACAATGGGAATAAAACCAGCAACGAATTTCACACTGGAATTCGTTTATGTTCTGTCATTCATACCAAAAGAAAAGACATTATTCATCATTATGCAAAGCAGTGAATTTCACACTGGTACAAGCTAGGCCCGTCCTCAACGGAGAATTATCACCAACCAATCATGTACAAGACATGTATAAAACCAGAACAAGAAAACTTTCACAAAAAGTTTGTTCACAATTGAGCGTGGAAGAAATTAATTTCTATGGAGGCACAAGGCATGGATCTGACGGAGAAACAAGAGCAATAAAAGCTGAGTGTGAGAGAAAATTCTGGTTTCCTGAGCAATTAAAAACAAAAAAAGAGATAGACATACAGAAACCAATTGAACTCAAAATCATAGAAGAAGTGAAGACTCTAAAATTGAACATATAACCCAATTGCTTGCGCAAGGTAGTCGAGTCGAATCCCATGTGAATAGGGTTTTACGAGGCAAAGTGTGCACATAATTAGAAGCAAAGATGACCAAAATGACGATGAAGACGCTAATTAGGAATCCGTTGAAGTTCTTTCATTCGTACAAACGACGTTATGCTCTACAAAAACGCTTCCAAAGCAAACAAAGGACACTGTACAAGCACTGTACGAATCCTGAACAGTGAGGTAGGATAACAGATTCTAAAGCCAAATCAATTGAAACATATAATCAAGAGAGAGCAATTTTACAATACATGTAGAGAATCAGAACAAGGAGTATATCACAAAAGGGAAAATCAATAAACATTACTAGAGCTGGGAATCAAGGCTGGATCGGCCCTCTAAAGCGGCCCTTGAAGGGTTAGGGCCTAACAGGGCTGGGTTTACAGGGCTCAGGGTAAGAAAAACATCTATTTTTTAAAGCCTAGAGAGAGCACTGGCAAGGCCGGCCTTACAAGGCTCGAAAGTTATTATTTCAAATTTTAACTATTTTTCGCTACTTTTTTTTTTTAAAGAAATACAATTAGTAAATTACAACAATTAAAGTTCTAATTTATCAAATAAATGTTGTCAACATTAATATATAAATAACATGAATCATCCCACAAATAAACACATTCACAAATTCATAATCAAAAGTAAACTATTATTCCCAAATAACTCATATAAAACCTAAGAAACCTAGGTTTTAAATTTAAACTATTATACAATATTTTTATGACAAGATTGAAATATTTGGGAACAATAGTTTATTTTTTATTACGAATTAATGGTTGACATGTAGTTGGTGGCACTAGAATCAATGACAATTAAATGTCTAGGCAATATGAGCAAAACCACGTTGCTCATTATCTTTCAATTTCTCTTCCTCTTTCAATTTGTTTCTTTTATTTTTATCAAATTATGCTTTGATTGGGAAAAAAAAAAAAAAGAATTACCTTTTACCAAATTATAGAATATTTTGTCAGAGAACTTTTTTCCAATCCTTTTTTTTTTTTTTTTTTTGGCAGAGTAGAATTTGGTCAGAAGGTATTGACAAAAAAAAAAAAAAGGAAGAAATGGAAGAGAAATTAAATGAAATGCAAAAACAGCTATATGATGAACAAAAGAAATTGCAATTGTCTAATGAGCAAAAGCAACTAGATGATAAAATAAAAGAAATTGCCAGCAAGAAAGATTAGTCATAATGCAATCAAAGAATTGAATAAAATGCCTAAAAAGGAAAGGAAGTCATACATAAAAACAAAATTGAAGGGTAAAGGAAAAAGAAAACACCAAAGAAAAAGCCAAACCTTTTAACATCAAATGCTCCCCATGTAAATTCAGATATCTTGTTAACTTTGTGAACCAACATGAAAAAGCATCAGATTTAAAGCATAGGTTGGAGAAAATAGCCTTTCATAAATTACTTGATGTTGAGCTCTTACCGAATGACCGAGAAATGTTTGTGTTGTTTATGCATGCATATAATTCTCCCACAATAATAATTGTCATAAAAGGGAAGATGCTTGAAATATTATATGGGGATGTTAAGGAGCTAATGGGTTTGAATAAGAGGGGGATAAATTGAGCTTGGCACAAACGAACTCAAGTTGGATGGTAAGAAGGCTTTAATAATAAAAGAGCTCGAAAGAGAATATCTTTCTCAGATTTATAATTTCATTTACTAAAGATAAAGAGTGATGAAAGCTAATAAGCCTTTGAGTTCAATTGCAAGTGTCAATCTCTCTAACAAAGCTTTGATCGCCTCATGTGAAGGCATTATTTGCTCTTTCCATCTTTTCCCATTGGAGTTTTCATGGATGTTGCCTAGTGTGATCTAATTCAACCGGTCCCTTATTATTTAACTTTGTTTCATCATACCAGAAAGAGGAGTGACCTAGAAATAGTGATCATCCTCAAATTTAGGTATACCAAATTTCTTAAAGAGATCAGAAATGAGGTGGGGGTAACACAAGATAGTTCCTCAATAGTATGAGCACTATGGTACAAGGGATTCGATTCGCACTTACTTCATAGTTTGTTTAGTAATCAAAAGGAACATGAGCATGATGGCAATCTCTTTAGGCATGATGCTTTTGTTACCCACAATATCAATATTATAATTTGATGAAGTTAAAGGCGAATTCTCGCCTCCTCATTCAGGATTAATATTATAATATGCTTTCCTCATGGTCTATTCAATTGTTGCTCACTTAGGCCACTCACTAGGTTTAGCTAATTTATAAGCAATTTCCATCAAAGGGTATTTATTGACATCATTCTTCACTTGTTGATAGCTACTTCATGGATAAAAAAGGGAGGTCATAGAATTGTGAGATTACTCAGCACGGATGAAGGTTTTTCTGCAACATAGAATGCTTCTCCACTACACTAAAGATTACCCCCACAATAACGTGCATAGTATTAAAAATATTTTATAAATGTTTCATTTCTAGAAGTCCTCTTTGCTAGACTCAATTCACAAAATGGAAGTAAAAGCGAATGGTGAAGCCACACACAAAAACACGTAGACTAGACTCGTTGTGGCTTCAGCAAATCAAAAGCGAATGATGACATAACAACATAACACAAATTGATCCCCAAATCACCCAAATTCAACTAGCAGCACCTAATTCTCATGGCATACCATTCACACACAACAAAATAGAGAACAAACACAATCATGCACTACTTTAATATAGACAAACAGGATTTGCAATTTGCAAGACTCAATTAACAACATGAAAGTCCCATCTCAAATCACATTCATTTTTCACGTGATCAGTCAAGTAGTATCGGTACTACTATATACATATCATATTAACTTACTTAAAAATAATTACAGAGAAGAGGAAATGAGAGAATTAAGGAAGATGACTAGGGTATTTAGAAAACACATGTCATGTTAACCAGGGGCGGACCCAGAAAATTATAGAAGGGGGCACAATTGGTGGGGATATACGGGGCTGCCCCGAATTTTTTTTTTTTTTAAGGAAAGTTTTAAATGCATTAAAAAATAAAAGAATATAAACAAGAAAAAAATATATCAAAAAATATTTATGAGATCAAGTGAATAGTGATGATGTAGTAAGATAGGCAATTATTTTACAAATCATTTAGAAAAACAAGGCTACGTACTTGTTATAAATAAATGCAACTACATAAATTATAATAAAGGGTGGACACCAATAAGTTCAAGTATTTTAATAACAAAAGTACTACCTCCGGTTCTAATTATAGGAACATTTTTGTAGTGCAATCTATACTAAAACGTGTTCGTATAATTAGGACCTGAGGGAGTATGTTACAATAAAAATAATTACAATGTCATCATTCTAGTATGTGACTTGGAAATATGGGGGGGGGCAAGTATGTGGGTCCACCCATGATGTTAACTAACTTAACCACCTTGCTTAATCTAATAAAATTAAGTAAATATATGCCTTATATTAAGGATCATAGGTGTTTTTTTCCCCTTGCTTGAATGGGTCAGAGGGGAGGGGTATTATTATTTTGGTTTCAACACATGTAAATGTGACTTGGAATTTGGCCTCCATTAATTACTATTACTATTCAAAATTTTATTTTATCCTGAATTTTGAGTAAGAATTAAAACAAAGCATATGATGGCAAAACTTATCTTGTGCTAGTTGCTTGTTCACAGTTGAAGCCCATCCTGCCTGATCTTTTTACCCATTTACATCATTTTGAAGTTTTAGGAATCCTGAAATATTGATCAAACCTGTAAAAATGGGGATTTGAGATTATTAAATAACTACTGAGAAAAAAAACTGGAAATATGATAGAGTACCGGATTAACGGGAGATAATTGAAGTTGTGGAAAGTTTAGAGATTTTAGGAATTAATATTTAATTAATTGAGTCTTTTTTAATTATTATCTTTAGGAATAGGAATTAGGAAATAAGAGGAATATCTTATTAGATATTATCTTTTATTATTATCTTTAGGAATTAGGAAATAAGAAGAATATCTTATTAAATAAGATTTAATTGTTAGGATTTATATTATTAGTTATCTAAATCTCTGGATGAATCATGGAATCCTCAACGTTGGGTTAATCACGAAGCTTAGTCAAGCATGGCTAAGCAAAACGCAGAAAGAAAAGATGAAGAAGAAATCCAAAAATACGAAATAGGAAACACTAGGGCTACGAGATTGGCCCAAAAATAGGAAACCTTTAAAAATACGAAACCTCTAAGAATAGGAGACCTCTAATAAATGGTCTTTTATTACAAAATCGGGCAAAATAAAAATCCAGAAAAATGGGTCTGTCTTTAGCTCCAATTTTGTCCATCTTCTTGTCCGAATCAGCCTTCCGAGTCTTCATAACAATTATAGCTCTCTGAATCATCTAAAAAAGGAAAGAAGAATTAGGTTAATTGGATATCTAGATCAAAAGTTATGGCGAAAATACTAAATTACTGTAAATCTGGAATTTAATCATAAAAAATGAATTAAATCCAATTGAAAGCTCAAAGCTTGATTAAGTAATAAAATCCATTATTTATTAACTAAAAAATCCTAAATTTATTCACCAAGAGATACAAATAAGTGTAATAATATTCAATCATCAAGTAGCAACAATAATTTTCTATAAATTTGTTTATTTTTTTTTCGAACAATTCATTCATTTGTAAATATACATACGCAATGTGTAATTCAATAATAAATTTTTTTATCTTTTCGAAGAATTCAATTCATCATTCTAGCTATTTAGTGCTTGAAATTTGAGGTACATGATGTTGTGAATGAGCAATAAGACTTTTAGGACCGCATATATTTTAAAGTCCGGTCCTAAAAGTTTTTAGGACCGAAGGTTTGTTTAAAGTCCGGTCTTAAAAGTGTATTATAGTCCGGTCCTAAAAGTCTCTAAAGACTAGAGACTTTTAGGGCCGCATATTTATTAGAGGTTTGGTCCTAAAAGTAATTTATTTTTATGTCTGCTCTTAAAAGTCTGGCTTCGTGTATTTTTAGCTCAACATTTAGGACTGTGTATTTTTTAAATCTTCGGTCTTAATAGTCTTCCTATATATAGTGATAATTGTCTCTTTTCAGACAAACCATTAGGGTTCAAGACAACCGAGGTTCTCGACGTTCGCTCAAGCTAGGTCCTTCGTTGTCGTCGTTTTTACCTCTCCCGATGTTGAGCAAGATTATCGGTGTCCCTTTTCTTTTGTCTTTTTTTCTTTTGTCGGAAAAAAGAAGGAAGATAATGAAAAGGACACTTTGTTTCAAATCGGGGTGAGGTAAAACCGACGATAACAACAAATTCAACCTTGGGAAGAATTGTCACTGTGTTTGTTTTTTATTCGAATAAGGTAAACGATGTTTTTTGTTTTGTATGGTCTGATCTTAACTGTATTGTGCAAGTTTTTAATGTTGATCACACACGAATATGTTTAGGATGTATATATAGTCATATTCTTATTTTTGATAATTTTTTGCTTGTTTTTCTTTTATATTTTTTCTTGTGTACGTGCATATTCAAGTAATATATGTAGCATTAAGAACTAAGCTTGTGTCTTTTTTTGTTCATATTCTTCAGTAATTAAAGAAATTAAACTCCAGTTTTCCTTTAATTTTTATTCATTCATTCTTTGCGCTTGCCAACCGCGAATCTTTTTTTTAAAAAAATTGAGAATTTAGGACCGGAGTGTTAGGAGACTCCGGTCTTAAAAAGTTATATATTTAGGACCGACTACTTTTTAATTACCCAGTCTTAATAAAATCTAAGCGCGTAATAAATTAATTGAATAATAAAAATTTAGGTCCGGAGTCTTCTAAAACTCCGGTCTTAAAAATTTCACATATATTTAGTACCGGATACAGGATAAGAATTCGATCTTAAAAGTAATTGGACTTTTAGGACCGGATATGTTATAAAAGGAAGATCTTAAAAGTAATTGAATAAAACGTAGTAAACCTACGGTCTTAAAAATTAAATTAATAAAAAATATTTAGGACCGTATACGTTGTAATTTATCGGTCTTAATAAAATCCAAGATACTAAAACCCGTCTCTGTCGCGCGGAAAATTAAATTTCCCTCTCTGAACTTCTCTTGTCGTGCCGAAAGTGATTACTGAGGTTCTGTCTCCAGTGTTTGTGTGTTGCTTTGTCGCTGCTTCGCGAAGCTCTCTCGACAATCACTTTCTGGTTACTTAGCTAAACGTCTATAGATCAACTTGTAAAAGGTGTTTCGGTTATAGAGCTTCATGATTTTCCTACTTATTGTTCTCGAGTTTTTTATGGGTTGAACGAAATCGATGAAATGTTCTTGTGGGTTTCTTTGTTGTTAATGGATATTGTATTTTGAAGATTATATTTGCACTTTAGACCTACCCAACTGACCAAAAAATTGTTTTAGGGTACTCTTGCTGTCTGCAACATCAACGTTCGTGGCGGGAGAAGAAAGACTCAGGAAATGCATTTGATTTTATATGCTACATGTGAGTCCACAAGACCTTCATGCGATGCATTTAATTTCCTCGTCATGCATTTATTTTGCTTCTTGGATTCACTGTGATTCATTCATGACCAAAAGTGATTCTTCGTAATGCATTTAATGGGCAAGTTTCTCCGTAAAAAGAAGAAGAAGAAGACATAACCGACATTGAGCATAAATATGCATTTGGTGTTGCCTTATTTTATATGCAAGTGTCAATTTTTTTTGGATTACGTATGTTAAATCTTTCCATCTATAGGAATTCTACTATGGATCAGAGTTGGATAAATGCTTTACAGACGAGTGTTGAATATCAGAATGAGGTGAGGGACTTTATAGAATTTGCTAAACAAAATGCCCATGATGATAGTGGGAAGTTTTATTGCCCTTGTGTAAAATGTTTGAATGAGAGGCGACTAAGTCCTCAAGTTATACACACACATTTAATTTGTGAAGGATTTTGTAAGACTTATACAGTATGGGTATGGCATGGTGAAAAAATACCAAGTGGGTCTCAACATAGGGAAGTGGCCTTTGATGATAATGACACGGATATGGATGATCGCATAAAGGACATTATTCGTGATGTAGGAGAAGAGGTTTTTCATCAATCACATGCATATGGTAATATGTGCAGTGACACAGAGACCTCGCTATACCATGGGTGTAAAAAATACCAATTGTTGAACGTTGTATTGAAATTGGTAAGCTTGAAGGCACGTCATGGATGAAGCGACAAGAGTTTTTCTGAAATGCTTGAGGCTTTTAAGGACATGCTTCCGGATGATAATGTGTTGCCGCATTGATATTATGATGCTAAGAAAATACTTTGTCCATTGGGGATGGAGTACAAAAAGATCCATGCATGCCCGAATGATTGTGTGTTGTATAGAAAAGAGTTTGAAGAGAAGTAGAATTGTCCGATATGTGAAACCCCAAGGTACAAGTTAGATAAGGGGCCTGCAAAAGTGTTGTGGTATCTTCCAATCATTCCAAGGTTCAAGCGGTTGTTTGTGAATGACATTGATGCAAAAAATTTGCGGTGGCATGCAGATGAGAGGATTCAGATGGAAAGCTTCGTCATCTGGCCGATTCTTCTCAATGGAAGAAAATCGATCAATTATTTCCGAACTTCGGCGAAGAACCTAGGAACCTTAGGCTTGCCCTTAGCACGGACGGCATGAATCCATATGGAAGCCTTAGTAGCATACATAGTTCATGGCCTGTAATCCTGATTATTTACAACTTATCTCCTATGTTATGCATGAAACGAAAGTACATCAAGCTGTCTATGTTGATTTTCAGACCAAAACAACCCGGAAATGACATTGATGTTTACCTTGAGCCCTTGATCGAAGACTTGAAGGAGTTGTCGGAAGAAGGTGTCAACGTTTATGACTCTTTCAACAAGGAGGTGTTTAAAATGTGAGCCATGATATTTTGTACTATCAACGACTTCCCAGTATATGGGAACTTGTCAGGGTATAGTGTAAAAGGCCATAAAGCATGTCCGGTTTGTGAAGAAGGCACATGCTACCATCAACTTCAACATGGAATAAAGACGGTTTATCTTGGACATAGGAGATTTTTTAGACGGGGCCACCCATATGTCGATTAAAGAAAGCCTTTTTTGGTGGCCAAGAATATGAAGATGCTTCGGTAGCATTGACTGGGGAGCAAGTTTATGAAAAGGTGAAAAATATCAATGTCATCTTTGGTAAGACTGCAAAGAGTAGAAAAGAAACAAATATATGGAAAAAGATATCTGTATTCTTCGATCTTCCCTATTGACGCAATCTTGATGTGAGACACTGTATTGATGTCATGCATGTGGAGAAAAACATATGTGATAGTATTGTTGGCACGCTTCTCAACATACAAGGTAGTTCCAAGGATGATGTGAAGGCAAGATTGGATCCGATAGCAATGGGAATACGCGAAGAGTTACATCCAAGGCCACATGGTAACGAACTTATTGTCCCAGACTTCTCATACTTTGTCTAAGTATGAGAAATGAAGTTTTTGTGAGTGTTTACATGGCACAAAAGTTCCCTCTGGGTATTCTTCAAATTTTAAGAGGCTTGTATCAATGAATGACTTGAAATTAGTAGGCCAAAAGTCTCATGATTGTAATGTCTTGATGCAATAGCTACTCCCATTAGCTATTCGAGGCATCACCGAATATGATCTTCGGGTCATTTTGACTAGACTTTGTTTCTTCTTCAATGCGGTTTGTAGTAAAGTTTTCGAGATTGAAAAGTTGGATGAATTAGAGAATGAAGGATATCTTATCTTGTGCCACCTTGAGAAGCTTTTTGTTCCTACATTTTTTGACATCATGGTTCATCTAATTGTTCATCTAGTGAGGGAGATAAAGTTGTGTGGCCCTATCCATTTACGGTGGATGTATCCAATTGAAAGATCTATGAAATTCCTAAAAGGATACGTGAAGAACGCATACCGGTTAGAAGCATCAATTGTTCAGAAATATGTTTCTGAAGAAGCCATGGAATTTTGTCAAAATTATTTGGCCAAAGTAAGACATATTAGGCTTCCAAAACGTCAGCATGCTGAAGGGGGTAGATGAGGGGCTTTAATAAAGATGTGGATCCTGATGAATTATCACAAGTCCACCTATACATCTTGAATAATGTTGATGAAGTTCAAGCCAGCATAGCTGCACATAAAGAAGTTGTAAGGAAAGAAAATCATCGAATGACTAAACAAAGGTTGATTAGGGAGCATACCGAACTTTTGCACACTGGTTCAAACAAAAGGTTGAGGGAGAGGAATGTGTTTCTGATACAATCAAATGGTTAGCACGTGGTCCTGAGGTTGATGTCATAAGTTGGAATTCTTATGTGATCAATGGTTTTACATTTTACACGAAGTCCCTAGATGATACGAGCATGGTCCAAAACAGTGGTGTTATGTAAGAGGCTAAATCTATGCACTTCTCCAGTTCGAAAGACAATAGGCCTTTATTGGCAGTCATGCCATATTAATGTCAATAATGGTGTTCAGATCGATCGGCTGGGATTTACATTAGTCGATGTCAATGGTAGAAGTTTTGGAGATGAACCTTTTATTGTGGCGCACTGACCAGCGAAACAAGTGTTCTATATCACCAATCAAGAAAATAAAATGTGGTCTCGTAGCTCTCCAAGGAAAAAGGATCATTGATATTGATGAGGAAAGTCATTCAAATTATGGTCTTCCCGAGAGTACTCCTTTTTCAAGGGGTTTACCTGGACATGAACGAAGAAGATGAAGTGGATAATGAACCCGCATAAGAAATGATCATCAAGAAGGGATATGGGAGGATATCACTTTATAAAAGAGTCAATTCATAAGGTAATATTCATATGCAGAATTCTTTGAAAACTTTAAGGTTTTATCTATATTATATTCCTTCTATGTTCATAAACAATATCACTGACTATGAAGTTTGTTCTTGTTTTATTTTTGTGGCAGGATCCGATCCAAAGGGGCATGTTATAAAAGAGGATGTTATTACGTTGTTGGGTGGGAATCAGATGAAGGCATGGTGAATGTTATTTTGGGCATGTATGTTGTATTTGTAACTTATTGTATTTGTAAGTAAGTCATCTTATTGTATTAATTAATTTAGGTGTTGTAGTCATAGTATAGTCATTAATTAAAGGGCACATAACTCGTGGTGAATAATATTTGTATTCTTTTTCCCAATTCAATTTATTCATAATTGTTCATAGCTTATAGCTTAAAGTATCGACTTTTATGTCTTTGGATTGGGTGGTGGATTTGTGTGTAATATAATCGGAAGAATGTAATGGGAAAAATTTGGGAAAATTTAGACCGAAAATAAATACGTCGGTCTTAAACGTTCAACTCTTAAGACCGGATGTATTTATATGTCCGGTCTTAAAAGTCTGCACATTTCATATTAAGCCCGGTCCTAAAAGTTGGTCTTTTAAGACCGGTATGTTTATACGTCCGGTCTAAAAAGTTCGATTTTTAAGACCAGATTCATTTATCATCCAGTCTTGAAATTAAGTCTTTTAAGACCGTGTATAATTAGTCGTCGGTCTTAGAAGCCGCTATTTTTTAGACCGTATTTAGTTTGTCCGGTCTTAAAATTCCGATATTTTAAGAGCGGCCTAGTTTTTAGCCGGTCTTAAAAGTTGAGTTTTAGGACCGACAAAAAATATTTCAAGTTTATTTAGTACGACTTTTAAGACCCAATGTTTTAAATGTCCGGTCTAAAAGAGTTTCTTTAAGACCGGTTTGAGTCTGGTCTTAAATGTTAGACTTTTAATACCGGCTGGAACAAGACCGGTCGCTGGTCCGGTCTTACGATGCCTTTTTGTCCGGTCTTAAAAGCCTTTTTTGCACTAGTGATTGCTATTGCTTATTAATTGGCCACTAGTAAAGCATGTTTTGGGGGTTTAGGATTGAACTTGGAAGAGGGAATCCTAAATTGACCTTGGGATTAAATAATGTGGAATTAGGTTTAAATTTAATAGGGAATTAGGTTTTATCTAATTTGCGTCTAGGATAGGAATATACCTAGAAGCTCCGCATAATCAAATTAGAGTGAGCCCGAGCGAAAAAGCATCTTATTTAGTTGTGTGAGGTATTACATAATTAACTAAGGTAGGTAGATAAATGGACCGGAAGGCATTTATAGACTAGGTTAGCTGAGTTAGTTAAGTCAAAATTAATTTAGTGGGGATAAAATCAAAGAAACCAACAAAGGATTAGTGACTCTAGGTTGTACTTCTCAAATTGGAATTCGCTCTTTTGCTACTATTAGTTTTCTTATTAATTTTCTTTATCATTGAAAATAATTCTGTCTCGCTCAACTTAAACGAAATAAGGGAATTTAATATCTAATCACTAGTTTGATTGAGTCCTCATGGGAACGATATTTTTCCTACTTATCACTTTATTACTTGATACGGCCCGTATACTTGCGAAGTCTATAGGCTTTAAATTTTGCCCTATCACATAGCAGACTCTTGTGGAAAGTAGGGAAGGTGTAATGATGGTGGTTGTCCATACATAACTTCAAAAGGTGACAACTTTGTTGAGGAGTGGTAGGTGGTGTTGTACCACCATTCGGCTAAAGGAAGCCATTGCACCCAATCATGTGGTTGCTGCCAAGAAAAGCATCGGAGGTAATGCTCGAGACAGCGATTCAACACTTCACTCTGGACGTCGCTTTGTGGATGGTAAGTCGTTGACATGCGCTGTTCCATACCCAAACGCAACAGAAACTCACGCCAAAATTGGCTAGTAAACAAAGGGTCACGGTCACTGATGATGTGGGCAGGGGCGCCATGTAGCTTGTATATATTATCAAGAAAAATTTGGGCCAAGTCTGATGCTGTGAATGGGTGAGCTAGTGGAATAAAATGGGCATATTTTCCTAGTCTATCAGTTATAACCCATATTGTATCCTTCCCTTTTGACTTCGGTAGCTTTTCAATAAAATCCATGGTTATACTTTGCCACACCCCCTCGGGTATAGGTAGAGGTTGTAATAATCTTGGATATGCCACAGTTTCATATTTACACCTCAATCATGTATCACACTGCTTAATGAAAGCTTTAATTCCCTGCATCATATTTTTCCAATAAAATAATGACCGAATACACTGATAAGTGGCTTTGGGTCCCAAATGTCCACCCTGTGGCCCTGAATGCAACCATTGTATAATTAGTTGTTGAAGTTCACATTGGTTTCGCCCCACCACCAAGCGTTGCTTGCACAGTAACATGCCATCTCTCCAGCAATATTTATCATGAGAAGTAGGGTCATTCTTCAAGTCTAATATGATCTTTTGGAGATCATTATCATTGTGCCATTTTGCTTTTAATTTATCCCATAACTCAGTGGAGACCGAGGAAAGAGACAACTGTAATAGTTCTCCATGAGTGGCACGTAAGAGAGCATCAGCAGCTCTATTCTCCTTTCCTCTACGGTATTTAATGTCATATTGTAGCCCCATGAGCTTAGTGAGCCATGTATATTGTGACGGAGTGGATAGCCTTTGTTCCAATAAGAACTTTAAGCTGCATTGGTCTGTCAAAATAGTGAAAGGTTGCACACTCAAATATTGGTGCCATTTAGAAATAGCATGAACAATGGCAAGCATCTCTTTGTCATATACTAATAGTAATCGATTACGTGGAGAAAGCTTGCTAACAAACGTAATAGGATGCCCATCTTGAGTTAGCACCGCTCCAATTCCATCATTCGAAGCATCTGTTTCCAACGTGAAAGGTTGCTTCATATTTGGGAGAGCTAACACTGGAGCATTGATCAAGGTATCTTTTAAACTGAAGAAAGCCTTCTCAACTGCAACATTCCATTAAAATCCATTTTTCTTCAAGAGCTCAGTCAATGGTTTGGCCAACAACCCATAAGATCGAATAAAGCGGCGATAGTACCCCGACAACCCTAAAAAGGCTCGGACTTCTTTAACAGTGTTTGGTATTGGCCACTTTTGAACCGCTTCTAACTTGGAGGCATCTCGCTGCAACCTTTCCCTCAAATATTACATGCCCCAAATACTCAATACTACCACCGCAAAGGCACACTTAGATTTCTTGATAAAAAAATTATTATCCTTTAAAATAGTGAACACGGAACGGATATGATCAACAGGAGAGGAAAGATCAGGGCTGTACACCAATATATCATCAAAAAATACCAGCACATACTTACGAAGCAAATTCTCAAAGATACGATTGATAATAGCTTGAAATGTAGAAGGGGCATTTGTTAAACCAAATGGTATTACTAGATATTCATAATGACCTGCATGAGTTTGAAATGCCGTTTTGTGAATATCGTCCTCCCTCATCCGTATTTGATGATACCCCGACCGTAGATCTAACTTAGTAAAAATCCGAGCATGCCCAAGTTCATCCAGTAAATCTTCAATCAATGGGATTGGGAAGCTATCACGCACTGTGGCCTTATTAAGTTCACGAAAATCCACACACATCCGCCAACTACCATCCTTCCTTTTAACCAAAACTATAGGAGAAGCGAACAGAGATGTACTGTGCTGGACGATCCCTTGAGCTAACATCTCTTTGACCATGGACTCAATGGCATCTTTTTGTGCACCAGGATACCTATATGGCCGCAACTTAATAGCATTTGTACCCTCTTTAAGAATGATACGGTGATCAAAACCCCCTGATGGCGGCAAGGTAGTAGGTCCCTTGAAAAGCTCACCATAAGCAAGCAGTAGCTCCTGAATGACGTGAGGGGTGTTGGTGGTAGGGTTGGTTTTTAACATATCAGGTTCCCTATTCTGTTCCAAAGGCGAATCGAAACCCAAGTACTTCTGGTTGTTTGTTGAGTAGCTTCAGCATTCTGACTTCTGAAATAATTTTATTTTTGCCCACCTTTGAAGGCGTGAATGTTACTGGTTTCCCTTTCCACATAAACTCCATCCACAAGTTTTTGCAATCAAGTCTAATGACCCCCAACTCACGTAACCATTGCATACCAAGAACCATATCACATCTTGCTAAGGGTAATAAAAAGACATCAGTTTCAAAATTAATTCCATGATAAGACCATGCCATACCTGAACAAAATTCAGTCCCTATCGCCATTTCGCCTCCATTCGATATATTAAAAGGAGCCATGGGTTGAATATTCAAATTAGCATCCTTGGCCATATTGGAGTTCAAGAAATTATGAGTACTTCTAGTATCAATAAGTATGTGCACAGATCGTTTACCAATTGTTCCCAACACACGCATGGTTTGACAATCAGAGACTCCAAACATGGCGTTAATTGATATCACAGGAGTTTCATCGCTTTCCCCAGCAGCCAAGTCCACTTCTTCTATGACTGATGGTTCAGCCACTTCTACTGATGTGCCCTCTTCAGGTAGTTCCATCATATATAACTGCATCTTTTTCTTGTGAGCGCAATCATGCCCTGGTGAATACCTTTCACAATAGTAGTAACACAAATTCTTGCTTCCACACTCCTCTAGTTCTTCAGATGTAAGCCTTCGATTAAAAGTGGGGTTGTTGCGCCACTGTACCCCCTTGCTGATCCAGTTGGTCACTGATTGGAACTAGATGGAAAAGTGGTTTTCTTATACTCTAGTGCGAAGGGTTTATCTTTTGATGGGTAAGTAAGGGCTTTGGTTGTATTCATGGGTGCATTAGGAGTGGGAAGTAAACCCTTATGTGGTGTAAAAATAGACTTGCTCGATTGTACAGTAAGTTGTTGGAGAGAATCTAAATTAGATTCTTGAAGTCTTGCCAATTTTGTTGCCTCTAATAGATTTTGTGGACGTAGAAGTTTAACTCCTTATGCCAACGCCGATTTCAAGCCCCCAATGAAGCAACTCACTCTCCTTACATCAAGCATATCAATCTTGCACATTAAGGTGTCAAATTCACTCTGGTAGTCCACTAATGATCCAGTTTGTCGCAAGTGCATCAAGTCTTCCATAGGATCATCATATAATGGTCCAAAATGAATTCTTATCACCTCTACAAACGTTTGCCATGGTATAACACCATTCTGATTTTTTTCAAAATGCTGAAACCACTTGTAAGCATCATTGTCGAGGGCAATGCTTGCAAGCAGTGTTTTTCTTGCTTCTGGTGTTCCATCTAGATTTAAATAGTGTTCACACTTAGCCACCCACGCATCCACATCCTCGATGAAAAGCTTGGAAAGTCTAGTTTGGTGTATCTCGTCGGTGTGTAGTAGTCGGCACCACGTTGATCACCGTGACCCTGTGCTTGCAAATCCACCACTCGTACCGACAGTTGGCGCACAAAGTTCTGCAACTCTATCATCTGCTCACGCATCTCCTGAATGGGGTGCAATCCGTCTTCTAGTGCCGCAAATCGTTGGTCCACGTCGGAACGAAGTCGTTCCTCCACTTCCCTCAACTGTGTCTGCGCTCGCATCGCGTCTGCCATATCCAAGTCACGCCTGCTCTGATACCAATGGTAGGTTCCAAAGATCAGAAGATGAGAATAAGCAAAGAGGAAGAAGAAACAGAGGTTACAGAAGAAGAGAAGAGGTTGAGAGGAAACTGGAATAATTCACCTAATGCTGAGATTGTGTCTGAGTGCTTACAAATACATGCACTGGAAATAAACTACCTACGTGTGAAAAGACAAAAGACCCAAATAAATGACTAGGAAATTACAAGTCTATCCTTATACAATTTTAACTACGTAACATATATCTTCATCTTCGTCTACTTTCCCATTGTAATTGATTTTTTTTTTTTTTTTTTTTTTTTTTGAAAAAACCAAGTTATGTTTCTGTTTGTATCTTTGGAGTAAAAGTTTTTTTATCTGATCTGTTCTTTTTTCCCCTCCAATGTAAAATGGTTCCTTATTATTTTTGGATATTTGGATTTTATCCGATCCTAAATTGTTCTCCAAATAATTCGTCTCTACGATTCAGACTTGCCAACAACTTTTTCTGTTTCGTAGACCCCTGCGTCCTGTCTTCCGCAATAAGAAGGCTTTCTTTCAGTTTTATGTGATCAATTGTAGATTCTTATATCTCTTCAGCTCTATGATTTTGAGTTCATTTGGTTGTTCTGCATACAACTATATGTTCGTCTATTTTTCCATTGTAATAGTTCTTTAAAAAAAAAAAAAAAAAAAAAAAAAAAAGTTTCTGTTTGTTTCTGTGGAGTAACATTTTTTTATCCGATCTATTCGTTTTTTTTCTTCCATTGTAAAATGGTTCCTTATTTGGATATTTGAATTTTATCCACAGTATAGTTCTCCAAACAATTCGTCCTTGAGTTTTAGAAATGCAAACAACATTTTCCGTTGACTCCCATAAAGATTTTTTATTTTCAGTTTTTCATTAACTAAATGGGATATCAAAGTAGAAGAAAATAATTCAAAAAGGATATAATCGATATAGATTTTAAACGGATATAAATATCTGATGTGTCTTCTTTGCTTCTTGATAATTGCCATTGCATTTATGGGTATGCTTGTTACACTAGCTTCTTATAGATTTAGTACAAAATGCAAAATTATGATTATTATATGGAGAAGTATTCTTACAATAATGTAAAGAAACTATAAGTTGGAATAGAATGTTGAAGAAGACCACAATTTTGGTACTTTTTGTTGACCACAGAATTCTCTAGCTATTAAACAAACCTAAGAATTTTGTAGTCTATCCAGAGACTGATGATATCTTGAACAAGAACGCTTTATGTGCGGTAATATTTCCAGTTTTTTTCAGTAGTTAATTACTAATATCAAATCCCCATTTTTACAGGTTTGATCAATATTTCAGGATTCCTCAAACTACAAAATGAAGTAAATGGGTAAAAAGATCAGGCGGCATGGGCTTCAACTGTGAACAAGCAACCAGCACAAGGTAAGTTTTGCCATCATATGCTTTGTCTTAGTTCTTACTCAAAATTATAGGATAAAATAAAATTTTGAATAGTAATACTAATGAATGGAGGCCAAATTCCAAGTCACATTTACATGTGTTGCTATCAAAATAATAATAACCCTCTGATCCTTTCGAGCAAAAGGGGAAAAAAAAAACTCCTATAATCTTTAATATAAGACATATTTGCTTAATTTTATTAGATTAAGGAAGATGATTAAGTTAATTAACATAACATGTATTTTGTAAATACTCTAGTCATCTTTCTTAATTTTCTTATTTTCTCTTCCTTAATTGTCATAAGAGGGAAGAAGATTGAAATATTGCCTATGGATGTTAAGGAGTTAATGGGATTGAGTTTGCCAAAAATAATGAGGGGATGAAATTGAGTTTGTCAAAGAAAACAAGCTCAAGTTGGATGGGAAAGAAACTTTAATAGAAGAGAGCTCGAAAAAGAACATCTCTCTCAGACTTATGATTCAATTACTAATGATACGAAAGCCATGAGCACTTTGAGTTCAACTTTAAGTCCCCATCATTCCAACATAACTTACAATGCACACATGTGAAGATACCAATTAGTGTGACCTGGCACCTTTCGTTGTCCAATTCAACTTTAAGTCCCCATCATTCCAACATAACTTTGTCTGCTCTTACCAGAAGGGAGGAACGGGCCTAGAAATAGACATCTTCCTCAAACTTGGGAATACCAACGTTCTTGAAAAGATAATACACATGGTGTACTATTCATTTAGCCAAGTGGTTCGGGAAGCTGAGGGTATAAAAGTGGCAAAATATCAATAAACAATTTGAGACAAAACTAAACAAGGACCCCAAACATACTAACCCGAAAGGACATGTAACAATAAACACAATGGTGTTTAGCAAACTGACACAACTTACAATCTAAAGTAGACACAAACGGAAACTGAGGGTACAACCTTTTGAGGGACGGAAGGGACACATGACCGAATGGACCCACCAGAATAAGCAACCGAATGCGGCACCCGATCATCAAGGATTATCAGTTTCCTTGAAGCTCTTGACTCGTGCATGATACCATCTGAACTCAGATTCTATCAAGTCATGAGCTTCCATCTCTTGAAGATGTGTTCTCATGGGTTCTTCGTGGTAATAGTTTGGTTCGTCGGTCTGTTAATCTGAATGCAAGTGCTTTGGTTGGGCATAGCTCCTTTCAAAACAATAATTATGGGTCCAAGTGCTCACTAGTGACACATGACTTCGACAATATTATCTACAATTATTTTAAGGAACCTCATGGTCATATTAAGAAAACTTGTCATAAATTGCGTAGAAAAAACAAGCGATGATCGCAACGTGGTCTTGCTCATATTGCCTAGACATCTAATTGCCATTGATTCTGGTGCTACCAACCACATGACAAATAACTATTATGACAGATAATTATCATTTATTTTCATCGTATGGTAACCCACCATATTGGTCGCCAATAATTCCCTAGTCCGAGTACTTGGATCAGGAACTGTTATACCATTTATATCCATTTCGCGCTATCTCCAGTTCTTAATGTTCCCGATCCCACATTTAATCTTGTCTCCAAGTAAACTGACTCGTCATTTGAACTATTTTATCTCAGTATTCCCTGACCATTATTTTATTGGTAGAGAGCAAATATTAGAGCTTCGTGCCAGTGATTTTGTGGATATCGTTTAGAGGCATTTTTTAAAAGCTGGAAGCTTTGGGTTCAATGCTTTATGCTGTCGTGCTGAAGGCCTGAAGTTCAGCCTCTGAGTTTTTGTAGGTTTAGTTTTATGATTTTTGAATTTTTTTTGTTTCCTTTGAACTTGTGTTTTCTAGCTTTTGACTTGCTGTTGGTGCTCCATGTTTTACTTTTGGATGTCAAATTGGCTTGCTTTTGATTCGTTTAGCTAGGTCTGGTGCTCTATTAAGCGAAATGTGTTGATTTAAAGGTCATATTGGTTTGCTTACGGTTTGTTAATGGAGGGAAATATTAATAATGAAGGTGCTCTACTACAACCCCCAATCTCGAGTCCAACAATCCTCCCAACAATAGTTCAAAGCCAGCACAATCAACTGTAAAAGAAATAGAGCCTGCTTGGGAACATGTTTTTGTTAAGAAAGAGGAGAACGTACATTTGTTTACATGCCTTTTATATGGTTTGAGTTACAAGGGAGGTGGGATAAATAGGTTGAAACAATATTTAGCTAGTGTGAGTGGTCAAGTGAGTTCTTGTAAAAAAGTTTCACATAATGTACGTGCTGGAATGAAACAATCTTTGGTAGATGAAGGCAATACAACTAGAGAAAGTGAAGAACCAATTGTTTCAAAGAGGAAAGCTCTTAGCACTGTGGGGAGCTGAAAATATTTTGCACCTAGGACAACTCCTGGTGCTCAACCAAGCATCAAGAGTGCATGGGCAAGTTAAGAAGCACAATATAATGTTAAAATAGTTTTTTGGTCAAGGGGCTAATGTGAATATTTTGCACCTAGGTCAACTCCTGGTGCTCAACCAAGCATCAAGATTGCATGGGCAAGTTAAAGGCACAATATATTGTTAAAATAGTTTTTTGGTCAAGGGGATGTGAATTGTGTTCGATTTAATGCATTGATTTGTCCCTTATTTCAAAAAGCTATTGATTCTGCTATTGCAATTGGGTCTGGGTTTAACATCCCAAGTTATCATGAGTATAAAATTATCTTATTGAGATACTGTAAAAAAGAATGTCAACTTGTAATTGATAGTCATTGAGCTAATGGAAAGAAAATTGTTGCACATTTATGGTTGATGGTTGGATAGATGTTAAACAGCGAACTTTGATTAATTTCTTAGTCTATTATGTACATGGAATAGTTCTTGTGAAATATATTGATGCTTCATATTCAGTTAAAAATGCCAATACATGATTCTTTTTGTTCAGATAAGTTATTGAGTAGGTTGGTCCTGACAATGTTGTAACTGACTATGCTGCTAACTATTTATTGGTCATGTAGATTGATAAAAGAGAAATATGAAACCATTTATTGGTTACCTTGTGCAGCTTACTCTTTGAATCTGATTTTGAAAGACATTACATCTATGCCTCATGTGTCAGACCTTACAAAGAATGCGTCCAAAATCATTGTTTCTGCATATAATCAAATCTTCAAAATTACACTATCGGAAAGTAACCATGCAAGAGGTTTTAACCCCTCTACTATGCATAGATCCCTCTGAAGTCTGAACTATGTCAGTACAATCTAGTGGCACATCGTGCAACAAAATAAGTTGATCATTTCCCACGAGCATCTATGGCCAATTGATCGGCATGCAATTTCAAGTATTTTTCAAGCAATACTTTGTATCTTTAACTAATCTTTTATGTACTCAGAACGTAAAATATTTTTTAGTAGCATCCAGAATCATAAAGTAAAATTTAGTGTGATCTTATCATTGAAGTATTTTTATTAGTAACAACAAGCATCATACATCTAGAATCTTAAGTGATACTAAACAGATATTTTAGTGTCCATGCACAAAAAGTTACTTTAGGATATTGGGTGTTGAGGGGGAAAAATCGTCTTATGGTATTAGATTCACAAAAAATTACATTAAAATAATAAACACCACTAAAAAAATACTTTAGAACATGAGATACTACATATAACTCTAAAAAATATCTATGATCCTTAGCTTGATAATTTTGAAATCTATACATCCAAGTAATCAATCATATACTTTAATTTCCAACTCTTGTTTATAAAACTCCAATTGTTAGTCTTTGATACAAGACTATTTATGAAATTTAATGATATCAGTTATCCATGTCTAAAAACATCCTTCTTTTCTTAACATATAATTAAATAATGGCTTTGATTAAATTTAAAAAGTTATATAAGATTTTTACATTTAATTAATTTTTAATTTTTTAAAAAGTAATTTTAAAAACCTTAAAAAAAAAAAGGGACCAGAGAGACCATATTATAAAAAGCTCAATTTTTGTTACTATGCTATAGCTGGTTCGCTTTCATCATCAACATAATTCTTTCCTTCGAGCAACAAAATAAAAATAAAAATCAATATAATTCTTTCCCAGTGTCAATACCTTTGTAGCTATTAAAAAAAGGAAAAATTACGCTCAGTCCCAAGGAAGAGAATGAATCACAATCAAGTCACTTAAAATCATGAAATTACACAAGTCCCTAGGGACTTCGTATAATTATTTGTGAATGTAAAATCACCATTTTGGACTTCTATGTAATTATTTTCATTTCTCAATTCCAAAGGTTATTTACAACAACAAATGCTATGTTTACAACAAAAAAGCATATATTTACAACAACATTCGAAAACCTGGATTTTTCTTCATTTCTCAAGTCCGAGAGGCTATTTACAACAACAAATGCTATATTTACAACGGAAAAGCATATATTAACAACAACCATTGAAAACCAGATTTTTTTCATTTCTCAAGTCCGTGAGGCTATTTACAACCACAAATGCTATATTTACAAAAACCTTTGAAAACTTGGATTTTTTTTTCATTTCTCACATCCAAAGGCTATTTACAACAACAAATGCTATATTTATAACAGAAAATTCATATATTTACAACAACTTTTGAAAACTTGGATATTTTTCATTTCTCAAGTCTAGAGGCTATTTACAACAACAAATGTTATATTTATAATATAAAAAGCATATATTTACAACAACCTTTGAAAACTTTTGCATTCCCCAATTGAAACTATATGAATCACAACCTCCATTTGAACTTGCCCTTCCCGACTCACCTATCTCGCTTCTACTCGGCCCACTAACTCACTCTTCTTCTTCTTGTCGACTCCCCTAAATTCCTCCCCAAATTCCCGTACCCGCATTGCCACGAAACACACCGAGTGGTCAATTGCGGGAGTTACCGATACCGCCTTCTTCGCATTCACACAACCCATTGATCGTCGTCACCCCCACCACGTGCGAAGCATATGATCGCAATGACGTTCGACACAAATCGAGTTCCGCCCGGATCCGTTCGGAATGCGAAACTGCCACCTCCGGACTCAAGTCAAACTGATTTTGAAATTGTAGAGTAAGATTACAACGGTAGAAGAAGGAGAGAGGAAAGAGAGAAGAAAAAGGGAGAGAGGAGAGAGACAGGAGAGAGGAGTAGAAAAAGGAGAGAGGAGAGAGAGAAGAAAAAGGGAGAGAGAGGAAAGAGACAGGAGAGAGGGAATGTCAAAATGGTAATTTTACATTCACAAATAATTACAACCAGGGTCCCTTGGGACTTTTGTGTAATTTCATGATTTCAAGGGACTTTCTTATAATTAATTCCCTTCCTTGGGACCCGAGTGTAATTTTCCCTAAAAAAATCCTTGCCTGTGACCGTACACCCCTTTTTCTTTTTTATTCAGTTTTGCTTCAATATTTTTGCGTTTTCTTTTTTTGTCCAAAACTTCTTCTTCTTTTTTTCCCCTATTTTGCTTTTACAGTTTTACTGCTTTTTGGAACCTTTTAGGTTATAGAATAATTTAGTAAAATGGCGCTATAAATAGAGAAACAAATGGTATATTAAGCTTAATTAATTTCTCTAAATTAGTCAATTGGTGTTATATTAAGGGCTTGAAGTGGTATTAAATAAATGGTTTTACAATAAAAATCAATCACATAGAACTTTTGTGACAACACCTTGAAACAACAAATTTTAAGAATATGACACAAAAATAGTCAATCACCATTTTCTCGATTAATTTCTAGAGTAATATTTTGTTGCAAATTTCTTCTTTTTTTTTGGGGGGGGGGGGGTCTTAATCACATGCATCAAATAAATGGATTCTATTGAAAAATAATAGAAGAAAATCAAAGATAACATTCAGTCAAATTATTGAATATGATATTTAATTAACAATTTATCTACAAATTTAATTATTGGATAAAATGTAATAATACCATACAATCTATACAGGTCATCCCGGGCTGTGACATGGCAGAAGTGGTAATCGGAAAAGGTGCCGCCATTACAAAATTCAGGATTGGTGAAGAAGCCTACAGCAACATACAAGACTTCAACAATGGAGAACATTAAAATAACTTAGAACATTGGCACAGTTGATAGTGGTGGAAGAGAGTACTCAGTTGCAAAGAAACCAATGTGGCTTACGTTCGAGGAGGCGGCAAGCTTGCCGTTGGCGTTCAAACCACCGTGGAGGGCTTTGAAACAGCGAGATTCAAGGAAGTCCAAAACGTGATTAGTGGTAGGTGGAGCATGTGGTGTAGGATCTCTGGTTGTTCAGTTGGCTAAACATTTGTATGGAACTTATTGTGTTGTGGCCACAACAAGTACACCTAAAGTTGAGTTTGTGAAGCAATTGGGTGCAGATAAGGTTGTTGATTATAGGAACACAAAGTATGAAGACATTGATGACAAGTTTGATTTTTTTTTTTTTTTTAAATTTTTTTTTTTAAACTTCTTCGATAATAAAGTGAAGTCTTTTCTTTTAGTTTGATTTTTAATTTTATAAAGTATATATTTTTAATCATCTAAGACCAACAATGAATATTATTTTTGAAAATATAATTTAATATGTTAATATTTAAGAATGCTTTTTCAACATTTAAAATTATAATATTAACAATTTTTTTTATAACGGTGTTATGATTAAGTCACTAAAAAGTCACATTATATATTAGTTTTTTACAGTTCTTTTTTAATTAAGTTAATTATTTGTGTGTGTGTGGGTTTTTTTAAAATACTCTTTTTAATCCTTTGTAAATTAAATATTACTCTTTGGATTGAAAATTCTCTTAATATGAGTAATTAATTAAAAAAAAAATTACAATATTATAAATTTAGGAGATAAAGTATACTAAATTTTTTAACATTTTGATCAAAAGAAACCCTATGCTGGCTGGCTTTTATATTTAACAGATTGATAAATTGAGTTGAAGTAATAGTTAACATGATTATCGTCCATATTAAATCCTATCATGTCTTAAATGTAAGACTTAATTTGAGGGTAAGTTTAGGTATTAAATGTAAGACCTTTTTTTCCCTCTATTTTACTTGTTATATTTATCATTTTTCTTTCAACTAATTTGACTAACTTATAAATCAATATAATCTCTAATGTTCCACAAAAATATTTTAGAGACATGTCATCACATATTATAATTAAGTAATTTATCTTACTTCAATAACTTTCTCAAATTAAATAAATAATTCTTATAAGATAAGATTAGTAATTTTATAATTTTTAGGTGATTGCAAGAACTCGTTTGTAGTGGTAAAAGATGAAGGAGTTATTATTGTTATAACATGGCCTTCATCACATGCAAGGGCAATTTATTCAAGCTTGACAGTTTCTGGTGAAATCTTAGAGAAACTAAGGTCATTTCTTGAGAGTGGCCAATCACGTGCCTCAAGCATTTTGGTATCTTGAAACAGGGTGGGCTTGGGGAAAAGTTGTCACCTCCAACTTCCGTTCTTACCAATAAAACTTTTCTCTTATAATTTTATTTAAAGATTTGATAGTTGATATATCACAATATTACCGTGCATCTGTAACCAGTTACACTTAATGAGATAGGGCTTATTATTGTTGCATTCATGCATTGTCATTGGCTTATATGTGTGTGTCTGTGAAAATGTAAAATTGAATTTAATAGTAATTTTAATAGTCGAATCCACATTTTAATATGCACCTTATCCTTTTTTACATCTTAAACAGTGAGCTTTTGAGATTATTTTTCTTCAATATTTTCTAAAGGCTTGACAATAAAATAAGAATAAGTAAGTTTGGATTAGTGCAGTTCATTTGGGTTGGGCTAAATCCATTACGTAAATGAAAAAGCCTGGGAGTATGATTGGGCTTTTCGGCCCATTTCATACCCTAAAATCAGAGAAAGACTAGAACTGTAGAAGCCCAAATGGATATATTGAAAAAAACTTTTTGCGGGATTTTATAGATATTATCAATTTTAATTTTAATCAAAGACATAAATATTGTTAAAATTTTGATTGAAATTTTTTCCATAATATGAATCCATAATTATTGTATTTCATACTACCATTAAGTGGCTGGAGGCAGCAAGCTCGATCAATACATTAATTCAATTGTGTGCCATACAAATAAAAAAACAATTATCATTGAATTAAGGCAAAATACACACATAAACAATATTTTAGGCGCGGGCACATTCATGCTATAACACATCATATACGTATTAATTCATTTAAATGCAATCAAACAAACTAGAGGCTTCTCCCTGTGCGATTCAAAGTTGTGTATTATATTATGTAAATTTTAAAATACAATCATAAAGAAATATCTCTTGTCTCAAAATTTGTGATTTGTTGCACTAGTAATTTTTTTTTTTTTTTTTGGTTAGTTCATTTTATTAAGTGGTGTAAGTTTTCAAAAACAGACCAAGTATTATTATTATTTTTTTTTTGGGTTTTCCGAATAATCATATGGGTGGTGGATGTATAATTTTTGAAAACAAATAAAAAACCCATGGATGTGCAGCATAATACTATAAGTTACATACGGCAGGAAATTTGAAAACTATACTGTTTTATTTATAGTTCAATATCAACAACCCATGGTTGGCACATTATCTAAAATGAGGCACGCTTTTCATATCTACAAATAGTGTAGCTTACCATCAATATACATATATGTAAATAAATTATACAAGGCAGGGAATGTCAAAGCTACATTGTTTTATTTATAATTTGATTTGACTCGTTCATTTTCCGTTTTCTTAAAAATCCTACACATAAAATGAAGATTTTAAAATAATTCTTCATTTACCTTCTATCAATAAGTTGCTCCTGCCCATTCAATCTATATCTTTTTCGTCAGCTTTTTTTAATTGATTCCCTCAGGAAATGTGAAAGCTACAATGTTATATTTATAAATATTCCTACTTCCCATTCCACTTCATTCACCAAATTTATAACTTTTTTTTTTTCAAAGCTTCCTTTTCCAGGAAGGATAGTTTCCAATAAAAATAGTTAATTAAAGGGGATATTAGTTAATTAAAGGGGATATTTTATGAAAACCAATGGACTTCTTTTGCAAACAACTAACTTAATTGATGTATTAATCTTTACAAATCTGTCGTCGAACTCCAAAAATTAGGATCAGTACCTTATTCTTTCCTGCCAACTCGAACATCTAACCACTTGGTTAAATGCACCGTACACAAACCAAACGGCTGGAAGTCCTTTTGGCAGGACCAGTACCTTATTATTTTCATTATAAACACATAACAAATTTATCACTATGATAACGCATTAAGAAGATGAAACTATTATTAAAATGTATAACAATAAATGGCGAGTGAGGACGAGAGGGCGAAAGGCGAGCGACCGGACGGAGATGGGAAGGGGCACGGCAACGGTAACGGTGGAGGCTGGGGTCGGGGGAAGTTTGTCTTTGGTAGTGGAGGAGGTCAACCACATAATGGTGACAAAACCCAGGAGAGTAAAGGGGTCGGTAGAAGACCCGTGTCTGTCTCGTATCGAGAGAAGCTCTTGGCGCCAGGTGGCCTTGGTTTCCTGGTGAGCCATGATGAAGCTGATGATATTGTTAGTGGGTGGAAGGGATTTTTTGCCAAGAAGCATGCAGGGGAAGAGACGAGGGAAGGTGGGGATGGAGAGGATGATAGTGACGAGGATCTGGGGGGTGCCGCAGGTAGTAGCTATCTGGTCCTGTCAGTGACGTCTGAACAGTATACAACATGGTGCAAACTTGGATGAACTCTCTTATCATCAAGGTCCTGGGCTGGTCGGTACCAAAGCACGTGGCCGATGGATCGCGTCCGTCGTATGTGGAGCCGAGCGCCTTTGAAGGTTGTGCCTCGAGTCATGAGTATTACATTGTCTCTTTCTCTAGCAAGGAGGATCAGGATTATGCTTATTATGAAGGGCCTTGGATGATCGATGACCATTACCTCCTAGTGCAACGGTGGAGACCGAATTTTAACCCCAGGAAAGCAGATTGCCAGAGGAAGGTTGCAGTTTGGGTTCAGATCCCTGACTTGCCTTTAGAGTTTTGTACGGTGGAGTCGCTTGGAACTAATTGGGAATATGATAGGGAAGATAGTTAAAATTGATCGCTTTACATCGATTTATGACAAGGGTGAGTTTGCTCGTATTTGTGTGGAGGTAGATCTTCTGAAGCCTCTACTACCGGCGTTCTTGTGTTCGAGGAGGATAAGCAACTGGTTTATGAAGGGCTACATTTGGTTTGCTTTAGTTGTGGACGGTATGGGCATGATCAGGCGAAGTGTCCTAATCGCGAGAATGAAACAGAAGAAAATGTGATACAGGAGGACGTGGGGGGTTCAGGAGGTCAGGTGAATACAACGGTAGTAGGGAAGGACCCTGGGAATGGAGCAGGTAAGGTCGCTAGTCAGAATAGTGATCAAAGTATGAAGGAGCCGGTTGAGGAAGTGGGGGCCGAGAAAAATCTCCGGCCGCCGGCGAGAGAAAAACAGTACCACCGCTACTACTTCCGGTGGTAAGACACCTCGGTCCGCGAGATGGTGTTCCACCGGGATATACGGAGGATAGCATCAGACGTGGTTGGACCTAAGGATAAGGCGAAGATAGGGGGAGTTGCGAAGACTGGGGGAGTAATGAATGGGGGATCAGATATTTCGCAAGGCATTAAAAGGCATGAGGGGAATAAGGCAGGATTGAAGGAATCAACTCCTTTAAGGCGGGATAGCGAAAAATCCGGGGTGGGATTTTGGGGATATCAAATCAAATTGTCGAGATATTGGGAAAAAGAAATCGAGTGGATTGAAGTAGGGTCAAAAAGAAAGAAGCAAGATGGGCCTAAGGGCTTTGGGAAAGAAAATAAGCCAAGGCCCAAACCAAAAGCTAAGCTCATGGTAAAAAGTGAAGCCCAGTCATTAGAAATGAAGAATGCCTTCATGACCCTCCAATCGTCCTCTGCTCATAATGCCGTGACAATTCCCGTGACGTCATGTGATGCAAACCGTGACAGCTCTCCTTGTGCGCAGAACCCGAGACAAATGCGGGACTCTATGGACGCTGGGGATATGATAATGGGTGGAATAAATGTGGTGCCAGCGGCCTTGAACTTGGAGAACAATGTTGTGGATAATTGTTTGGGCAATGGATTAAGGCCTGCAACTACTACTCAGTTTTAAATGAATGTTATGATATGGAATTCAATGGGTACAGGCTCGAAGTCATTTCCCATCCTAGTACGTGATCTTAAAAAACATTATAAACTAGATTTTTTGGCTATTATTGAAACTCGTTCGGACAAGAAAAAGACTGAGAGGTGTATTCGAAAAATAGGGTTCAGTGATTATGATTTTACTGCTGCAGAAGGCTATAGTGGAGGGATATGGTGCCTTTGGGATGGAGCATCACTTAGGATTGAGGTAATCGAAAAACATAAATAATATATGCATTTGAGAATGGTGAACTCTAAAAGGCAAAGTTGGTACTTAACAAGTAGTCTATGCGAGCCCAAATCGGTGTACCGACGAATCTTGTGTCTGAGCTTTTCCGCTCAATGAAACTATCCGGGGCCCATGGTGTATTGGGGGTGATTTTAATGCTACTATTTTTGCGAAAGAGAGACAATCCTGTGCGGTGAATAAGCTATCTTCAGATCGGGAATTTTGTAAGTGGGCGGAGGATATGGAATTGGTGGACCTAGGCTTTGATGGACCAGATTTTACATGGAAGCGTGGCAGTACATCAGCTCGCTTGGATCACATCTTTGCGAATGCGGATTGGTGTGCTAGCTTCATGGATGCGCAGGTACTTCACTTACCTAAATTTAAATCTGATCATAGACCCTTACTGCTGAGAGTGGAGAGGCCACTAAGCCATGATCAAGGTCAGCGTCCTTTTCGTTTTATTGCCTCATGGATCTTGCATGACTCATTTAGTCCGCTGGTTAAGAAGGAGTGGGACTTGGCTAATGAGTGGGTGGGGAATATTGAGAACCTTACCTATGCGTGCCAAAAATGGAATCGTGATGTTTTTGGACATATTGAAAATAGGAAAAATCAAATCCTTTGTCGGATGGATGGGGTTAGCCGTGTGATTTCTAGTAATGGTGGGTCCCAATTTTATGAAGAACTCCAGAAGAGTCTATGGTTCGAACTGGATGAGGTCGTAAGTCAGGAAGCGTTGCTGTGGGCCCAGAAAGCAAGAATTAATTGGTCAGTTGATGGCGACCGTAATACTCAATGGTTTCATGCCTGTGCAAATGGCCAAAGAAAGTAGAATAGAATTGATGCGTTATGCATTACGGAAGGGGAATGGTGTTTCGATACTGAGAGGATTAAGCGGCATGTGGCGGAGTATTTTTCTCAATTGTTTACAGAGGAAATTGAGGAGCGCTCAGTCTTATCTTGTAGTGTTACTTACCCGAAGCTTTCGTAGTTACATCACAATATTTGTCAAAGGGAAGTTGGGGAAGCCGAGATTAGGGACGCTTTGTTTAGTATGGGTGGTCTCAAATCGCCAGGCTCGGATGGATTTAATGCTTTATTCTTCCAGCACCAATGGGAGACGGTTCGGGTCTCGATTTTGAAATTTGTTAAGCAGGTCTTTTTGTCACCTGGGAACATTGAGGATGTTAATGGTACTCTACTAGTTCTCATCCCAAAGACTGATAACCCAGAGACGTGTAGGGATCTTCGGCCTATTAGCCTATGCAATATCATTTATAAGGTGGTCACAAAGATAGTGGCAAACCGCATGAAAGGCTTTATAGCTCATGTCATTTCACCTAACCAGTGTAGCTTCGTTCCTGGCCGCCATAGTTCAGATAATATTGTTGTTGCCCAGGAGGTGATTCATTCTATGAGTAACATGAGGGGCAAGAAGGGGTTCATGGCCATCAAGATCGATCTAGAGAAGGCTTATGATAAGGTGAATTGGAACTTTCTTCTTCAGTGTTTGAAGGAACTGCATCTTCATAATAATATCATCCAGGTGGTTGAGAAATGTATCGATGATGACAAATATCCAATTATTGTGGAATGGGAGGAAGGCTGAATCCTTCAAAGCGTCAAGGGGGTCAGGCAGGGGGATCTATTCTCGCCCTACCTGTTTGTGATATGTATTGAGAAGTTAGCTCATATGATTCAAGAACGGATGGAGGGTATGAAATGGAGACCAATTCGTCTTACGAAGAATGGTCCACCAATTTCGCACTTGTTCTTTGCAGATGATATCATTTTGTTTATCGAAGCTTCCTCCAAGCAGTGAGATGGTTCGGCACTTTGGCACAATTTTTCTTGTTCAGGGGTAAAGGTCAATGCGGCTAAAACTCAGGTTTTCTTTTCCAAAAATGTGATCCATAATAGAAGAATAGAGCTTAGTACGACCCTTGGGTTCTCTCTCACTCCGGATCTTGGTAAGTATCTTGGAGTACCCCTTCACCATAAGAGGATTGGGAAGGATTCATTCCAGGGAGTAATTGACAAGGTGAAGAAAAGGTTGAATGAGTGGAAAGCTAGCTCCTTCTCGCTAGCTGGGAGGGCCACACTTATCTCCTCAGTGTCCTCTCGCTATTCCCGCTATACCATGCAAACGGCTTACTTTCGAGCTCCGGATTGGTAAGCCTTGGATAAACATAATAGATCGTTCTTGTGGGGAAGCATTGCGAAGCGCCGTAAGACGTCCCTAGTTGCTTGGGATGAGGTGTGCAAGCCGAAACGGAAGGGTGGACTGGGATTGCGACATGCGAAGTACCAAAATCAGGCATTTCTTATGAAATTGGGTTGGCATCTAGTTACTAACAGAGAGGATCTCTGGGTTAAAGTCATTCGAGACAAGTACAAATGTGGGGATGACCTTCTCCCTCGTGTTGACACAACACGATCTGGATCCAACATTTGGACAGGCATTAAAAAGACGTGGGATAAAGTGTTTGGAGGGATTGAAGTTAGTAATGAGGGCTCAAGCGTGAAATGGAAATGGGAGCGAAGTGGTGAGTTCTCGTGAAATCAGATATAGGGTACTTTCAGGGGATATAAGGGAGCAAGGAAGGGACTGGGGACGACTATGGAAGGTCCAAGCCCCCGCTCGCTGTAAGATGCTTCTCTGGTTGGTTGCACGATAGGGTTTACTTACAAATGCAAAACGAGTGCAACAACGACTAGCGACGGACCCAGGTTGTACTCTCTACGGTGCAGAAGTCGAAGATACGCTACATGTATTTCGGGATTGTCCACTCTCAAGATCATTATGGAGGAAGGTGGTGCCACATGAGAGGTGGAGCAGATTTTGTGCCTTGAATATGTCAGAATGGCTATGGTGGAATGTTAGAGGATAGACAGATGCAAGCAATGAGTGGGTCTCTCGGTTCGTTATCTTATGCTGGTGGATTTGGCAACAAAGGAACTTGTCCATCTTTGAGGGGAAAGCAACTTCGAACGAGACAATTCTTGCTAGTGCTTGTGCCATGATGGAGTGTATGAACGCTACAAATGATCGCCTTGCGGGACTCCGCATTCAAGGCGCTACCTTAGCCCCTGCTTGAGAAAGCTGGTGTCCACCGGAGGAGGGTTGGGTGAAAGTCAACGTAGATGGAGCATATTCCAGGGGCACTAACAAGAGAGCTTGCGGAGGTCTTATTCGAGACTCGACTGGGAAATTCCTCAAGGGATTCATACACCCTCTTGAGGATGGAGATGAGCTTACAGCAGAGCTTTGGGCATGCTTTATTGGCCTAATGATCGCACAGACCTTGGGGGTACATCAAGTATGGCTGGAGACGGACTCGACAGAATGCCTTGATTTTCCTTGGCCGTGAACATGGTGGTAATCATAGGGACGCTCGGCTCATCACCGACGTCCAAAATTTGCTCCACATGGATTGGCATACAAAGATTACATATATTCCTCGATTGGGCAACTCAGCCGCGGATTTCTTAGAAAAGAAGGGCCTTGAAGCGGGGTTAGGGCATCATGAGATTTATGAACCATCTACAGAGTTGAGGGTTATTTTATGTCATGATTGTAATGGGAATTATCCCATAGGTGATAACTGAGGTGTCTCTTTTATATATATAAAAAAAAGATGAAACTATTCGCCAAATTGGAATGGCGAAACCGTTGGTTAATTAGCAACTGTAATATTTGATACCTAAGAATACAAAAATCTCCGACAAATATGCTTACCCATGGGAAAAAGCATCTTATTGTTCTTCCTTGAATTATTTTGGTTTGGCTTAGTTCTCCTACAACACATGAAAGGGAAACAAGATTAAGAATAAAAAAGCTAATAAAAAAGTCATGAAACTTGAACTTCCTCGAAAGCTATGGCTCTTCGTTTCAGTGAACTTGTTGAACGCAGAGGAGACTTGAACTGCACATTCTTCATGTCTGTTTGCTGCTTATCAACATAAGCTCCGCCCTAAATTGGTAGAAGAAAGTAGAAAGCTCACTTTAATTTATGCCTTTCTTGGTGTTATTGAGTTTTCCTTTATTAGCAGCCCTGAAATGTCTCAAGAGCTTCTTGGCTGATTCATAAAGAGGAGAAGAAGCTATCGCTTTTCGTTTTAGTGAAGTTCTTGAAACAATCATGAAAATCCTAGGAGACACGAAGCGAACATTCTCCATGTTTGTTTGCTGCTTATCAACATAAACTCCACACTTAATTATGGAAATATCCGGTGAGCTACATATAACTCGTATGTCCACATCATTCATATCCAGTTCTAAAAAATTATTAAGCCCCTTCGACGCTTGTTCACGAAAATTCTGAAGTATATCAAATAAGATCACATGACCTTGCTTACCAAAAAAGAGTACCACACTACCTTCTCTAACTGCATCGGGCTCGTAAAGAACAGGACCTTCTATCCATGACTTTTTACGACCATTGATTCTCATAAAAACATGGAAGAGTCCTCTCCTTCTTGTCTTTGCTTTGCCTGTTTCAATTGCGATGACAAGACGAGGGAAAACTTTACCACGAACACGAAGCGACAACGTGTCTCCTTTACAACAATAGTCAAACCAATCAGGAAATGCTGTTGCTGGCATAACAATTCCTTTGCAAGAGAATGTATTGCAAGAGAATGTTTTTGCCTGATTTATCAAAACAGTAGAGTCAAAGGTGTTTTCAGGTTTGAGAACCACAAATAAAACAATACTTCCAATTTAGTTATTTGTAGATATCAAATAATTAACTTAATCATCCATTCATGTGAATGTTTTCAATGATTTTCCTATCCTTCTATATGTCTTTAAATGAATATTAATTATTCCCTATGATAATTAGTATAAGAGCTACTTAAGTAATTTGGGTAGGTTAAGACATAAAGTACTCATTCTGATCATAGGATGAAAACCCTTTATATGTGTAATCAATAAGGATATTGTGAACCAAGAACGGAATTGAAAAATAGATTGTATTGAATTAATTCATCTAAAAATACATCAGCCCTATTTATAATGATTAAGATACAAGACCTAATAAAGTCAGTAACCTAACCAACTTAGTTTCATACTAACTGACTCCTAACTATTTACAGGAAATAAACTAATTAAATAATTACAAACAAATGGTTATTTACACTCTAATACCCCCCCTCAAGCAGGAGCATGTATATTAATTATGCCCAGCTTGGAAAGAAGTGTACAAAAAGATGTAGGAGGAAGAGGTTTAGTAAAGATATCGGCCAACTGATCTTGGGACTTTATGGGCAGCAAATGAAGCAGTCCATTCTGCAACTTTTCACGAACAATGTGGCAATCGATATCAAGGTGTTTAGTACGTTCATGAAAAGTCGGATTGGCAGCAATATGACGAGCAGACTGATTGTCACAATACAAAGAAGCAGGGGAATCAGTAGAAATACCAAAATCTCTCAACAAATAAGACAACCATTGAAGTTCACAAGTAGTTGTAGCTAAAGCTCGATATTCAAATTTAAGAGGAAGTAGAGACAAGGTGTGTTGCTTTTTAGAACGCCAAGTAACTAATGCCTGATCCAAAAACCACGAAACCAAGAATAATAGAACGACGAGTATCAAGGCATCCACCCAATCACTATCACTAAAAGCATTTAATTTCATGGTAGATGTGATAGGAAAAAATAAACCACGACCAGGGGCAGATTTGAGATAACGAAGCACCCTATGTGCAGCCTTAAGATGAAGATCAGTAGGATTTTGAACAAATTGGCTTAATTGCTGAACAGCAAAAGAAAGATCTGGCCTAGTGTTAGCAAGATAAAGCAAGCGACCAACCATGGTCCTATAAACAAACCATCATCACCAAAGGTACACCGAATCGAGCAGACAATTTCGGATTACAAGCCATTGGAGTAGCGGTGGTTTACATTCCAAAAACCAAGATCGCCAAAATATCTAAGGCAAACTTACGTTGACAAACAGAAATACCCTTAGAACTGCGAGCAATTTCCAAACCAAGAAAATATTTGGCATCTCCCAAGTCTTTAATCTTAAAGCAATCATCCAAGAAAGATTTCATGTGACTAATTTCAGCCAAGTCAGTACCACTAATCAGAATATCATCCACATACACAAGGATGGCAGTAAAGGAAGTATCAGTATTCTTTATAAAAAGAGAATGATCAGCATGTGAGTGATGATAACCACATGAAATAAGAGCTTTAGAAAGCTTAAAAAACCACTGTCGACTAGCTTGCTTAAGACCATAAAGAGAACGTTGCAACTTACATACTTGATTGGGAGAAGTAAGAGGCAAACCAGGAGGTGGCAACATGTAAACCTCCTCATCAAGATCCCCATGAAGAAAAGCATTGTTAACATCCGATTGTTTAACATGCCAATTATGGGCAGCAGCAAGGGCAAATAAAACACGAACAGTTGTGAGCTTAGCAACCGGAGAAAAAGTATCATTAAAATCAACACCCTCAACTTGAGTGTAACCTTGAGCAACCAAACGACCCTTATACCGATTCAATGATCCATCAGAATTATATTTCTTAGCAAAAACCCATTTACACCCAATAGGACGCTTACCAGAAGGAAGATCAGTCAACACCCAAGTATGATTTTGTTGCAAAGCATCTAGTTCAGCCTCAATAGCTTTCCTCCAAACCTCATGTTTAACGGCTTTAGAATATGTTTTGGGAATATCATCAATAGAAATGGATAAAGCAAAAGAACGATGAGATGAAGACAAATGATCATAAGAGAGAACATGTGAAAGAGGATGATAAGTACCTAGTTCCATAGAATGCGGTATAACGATGTGCACTCAAGAGCATAGTGATAATCATGCAAATATGAAGGTAGTGTTTTGGTTCTAGTGGAACGTCTCAGGATTGGGGAAAGAGAAGGATCAATTGGTGAAGAGGTAGAAGAAAGAGGTAAAGGGGAAGGGGAAGGACAAGAGGAAGATGAAGAAGACATGGGATAATCAAGAGCAGGGAACTCTTGAGGCAAGGAAATAGAAGTAGGTGATGGAGAAGAAGTAAAATGGCTAAAGGGAAAAAGAGACTCATAAAAGAAAACATTTCGGGAAACAGAAATAATTCTAGTGTTTAAGTCCAGAATTAGAAATCCCTTTGTACCAGGTTTAAAACCAAGAAAAATACATTTATGAGCTCTAGGATCAAATTTAGTACGTTGGTGGGTGAGAGTAGAACTAAAACAGAGGCAGCCAAAAACCTTAAGGTCAATAAAATCAGGGCTGTGTTGATATAACATTTCAAAAGGAGATTTGTGAGCCAAAACAGGTGTAGGTAAACGATTGATCAAATAAATGGCATGTGAAATAGCATATGACCAATAAATTTTTGGAAGATGAGCTTGAAACAATAGAGCTCTTGCAACATTTAAAATATGTTGATGTTTTCGTTCAACTTTACTATTTTGTTCAGGTTTCTCTCTGACAAATAGTTTGGTGTAGTATCCCATGTTTATTATAAAAATCAACCATGGTAAATTCAGAACCATTATCAGATCGGATACTTTGAATAGAAACACCAAATTGTGTAGAAACCATGTGAACAAAATTATGAATAGAGGACTGAACCTCTGATTTAGCATGAAGCAAATATATCCAAGTGTATCGTGAAAAATCATCAACAATAGTAAGAAAATATTTGTGGCCATGAACAAGGTAAATGATAAGGACCCCAAATATCCATGTGAACTAAACTGAAAATTTTATTGGATTTGGTAGTGCTTACAGAAAATGGAAGTTTCCGTTGCTTTGCATAATGACATACATCACAACAAGAAAAAGAGGAATTGGAAACAACAGAAGGATGACTTTGATGAAGTGAATACAATGCAGATTTAGAAGGATGTCCTAAATGAAAATGCCAAAGATTAAAAGGACTACTAGTAGGACTGGTAGGCTTGGTGGAGACATTACCAATGAGTGAATTTGCATGTTGTTTCATGATGTAAAGCCCTTCGAACACATCAGCTGAACCAATCATCTTCTTGGAAGGAAGGTGCTGAATGTAACAGTGAAGTGTCTGAAAGGAAACACCACAAGGTAAGCACTGAGTCAATTTTGAAACTGAAATGAGATTAAATCGAAAACAAGGAACAAATAAAACATTATGAATAAAGAGATGAGCTGAAAAACGAACAGTGCCACTATGTCTAGCAAAGACCTTGGACCCATCTGGAAGACTGACAGAAATGGGAGGTATGGATTTATAAGAATCAAACAAATGTGAATGGGAGCATACATGATCTGTAGCTCCTGAATCAATGATCCAGGAGTTGGAAAATAAATGAGGAGGAGAAGAAGAATCCATACCATCACTTGTGACATTATGAACAGAAGCAGAAGGTTGAGAGGATTGCTGATCAGCTTGAACCATAGCAAGCAACCTTTGATATTGGTCAGGGGTGAAGCTGTAGGACTGGTTCACTGTCTTATTGGACTCAAGTAAAGGTTTAGTATCCAAATCAGATACAGTAGCAATAGCATTAACAGAAGCATTGCGAAATTTAAAACCCGGAGGAAAACCATGTTTCCTGTAACATGTGGCCTCTGTATGCCTCGGTTTACCACAATAGGTGCATTGTTTACCAACAGCAGATGAATTAGGCTTATAAGGAGCCTGACTACCACCAGACCGTGGACCAGAAGATTTGTTAAACAAAGTGATTGTTTCAACTGATGGAAATCCTAACTCTCGTTCTTGCTAAGTTACTAAAGAGAAAACTCTATTAATATTCGGTAAAGGATCTATGAGCATAATTTGTGACTTAACAGTGCTAAAACGATCACTCAGTCCTTTTAAAAACCGTATTACATAGTCTTGATCCAGATGCTTTCTATACAGATCAACAACACCACAGTTACAACGTGGAGTACACGAACAAGACATAACAGGGCGAATAACCAGAAACTCATCCCAAAGAATCTTCAATTTAGTAAAATAGTCACTTACAGATAAGTCACCTTGCTTTAAACTCTGAATATCCTCTTGTAAATCAGCTAACCGGAAGACATCGTTCTGAGAATAACGAGCCTTCAGATCATCCCAAACATCACAGGCATGGTCAATCCATAAGATGCTCTGTGCTAAAGTCGGAGAGAGAGATCGAGTAATCCAGGAGAGGACCATCATATTCGACCTTTCCCAAGCAGAGTAAAGCGGATCTGTCTTCTGAGGAACAGATGAAGTAGAATCGAGGAAACAGTCTTATTCTTGGACACAAGCGCCATTCTCATTGCTCTAGCCCAAGAAGGGTAGTTCGGACCAGATAGAACTGGTGAAACCAAGATCAGAGAGGGGTTTTCGTTGGGATGAAGATAATAGGGATGGTTGAGGTTCTGAGTGGAATCGGAAGTAGCACGGGTTGAATCGCCGCCATTATTACCGGCGAGAGAGGGAGACGAGGTCGGATGTGTGGTTTCCATGACGGAGATACCGAAAAAAAATGAAAGAAACTGGCGACACAAACCAGATCGGTGAGAAAACGAACAAAACGAAAGAGAAATTGTTCGGTTGAAACGAAAGAAGAGCCTCAAAGGAACAAAACGATCTGATCGAAGGGCGATCTGATCGAAGGAGACAAGGCAGAGAAGCAACTCAGGTGAAAGCTAGGGTTCGAATGGAGAGAAGGAGTAGTCTCTCGAGGAAGACGGTGAAAAGACGGAAGCGTGAAGGAGGAAAAAAAAAAAATGCTCTGGTACCATATTGTGAACCAAGAACGGAATTGAAAAATAGATTGTATTGAATTAATTCATCTAAAAATACATCAGCCCTATTTATAATGATTAAGATACCCCTAATAAAGTCAAGATAACCAACTTAGTTTCATACTAACTAACTCCTAACTATTTACAGGAAATAAACTAATTAAATAATTACAAACAAATGGTTATTTACACTCTAATAGATAAGCTGGAGAAAGAATTATAAATTTGGGAGACAAAATAAATTGAAGTCTTATATTTAGAACCAAATCTAACCCCTAACAACTTTATATTAAGAATTATAACAGAATGTTGAAATGTTTCTTAACCCTGGTGACTTGGTTTCTATAAGTTCATACCTCCAACATGACAAATGAAAATTATTAAAGGCCTGAGAAATACCTGAGACCATAAACGGCCTAACGACTCAGATGTTAATGATGTGGAATTCCCCGCACTTATGTCTTGCAACTCTGATGGCAGCTCTGGTATGTCTCTAAGCCTCTTGCAGTTATATATTTTCAATATCCTCAATTTAGCACACTCTTTAATACACTCGGGAAGTGACACAAAATCATTTCTTGATAGGTCCAAGTCTTGCACATTTTGGAAACATTTTAGAGTAAGGTAAACATCTTCATCCAAAAGACCACAGTTTTCGAGAAACAAGGTCTCTATGCTTGGGAAACTAATAACCGGTTGGCTCTCTTGCATTAATTTCCACAAAGATTTTCTACCACGAGGCTGAATGTTATCCAACATAAGTGTGCTAAGATTTTGCAACTTCAATAAGCTGTTTGGAAGCTCCCTAAGACTTTTGCAGGAGCTTATAAACAAATCTTCAAGGCCAAGAAGATTTCCAATGGAAGGTGGGAGCTCTTTAATAGCAGTGCTCTCTGCAAAAATACTAGTAAGTCCATCCATCTTTCCTACTATATGTGGGAAGTAGTCAAGACTCTTGCAGCGAGAAAGAAAGAGTTCTTTAAG
Organism: Acacia acuminata; assembly: GCA_019022655.1. Taxonomy (NCBI): domain Eukaryota; kingdom Viridiplantae; phylum Streptophyta; class Magnoliopsida; order Fabales; family Fabaceae; genus Acacia; species Acacia acuminata. The sequence continues at coordinate 1,514,928 of JAFJYI010000171.1, read as the reverse complement.
AGATGGCATGTTGATTTCACGAGGAAAGCTTTTGAGTTTGGAGCATTCACTGACATCTAATCCGATTAATTTACATAGAGATCCCACTGAATCATGAACTTTGATGAGATTACGACATTCGCGAAAACTAAATGTTTTTAAATTTTGACAATTGGACATATCAGGTACTTCTCTTATGAATTTGCACTGTGAGAAATTCATATTTGTCACATATTCAAACTTCTGCAAACACAAAAAATAAGATTTTTTAATTAAAAGCAACCGTCAAGAAATAGGAGAGAAGTTTATAGAAGATAAATAAAAAAATAAAATGAGAGTTAAAGTAATTTATATGTTTATATGACTCAAGAAAATTTGATGAAAGAAAAAAGTACCTGGACTGGCTCATCCAATTTAAAAAGACCTCCATATAACTTGAAACAAACTAGTTTTGGAGGTGAAAAATCCGGTGGTAAAGTCATAGAAGGATATCCGTCCCAATCAATCAATCTCAAACTATTGGGGAGATACTTCGGACCCATTACAAATTGGGTATTTCGAATAATGAGAATGCGAAGATTATTCATTTTCTCAAAAGCAAAACCATTCCACTTTACTTCTTCTTGCTGAGGTGGTTCGAGCATTATTCCTTCAATCTCATTTCCTCCCTATAGTACAAGTTGAGAAAAGTAACATTGTTAGATATTTGATAAATTTGCACAATTTAATTAATGCATATATGGAAATAGATACATTTTTTATTCTTACTAAATTGTTACGAAGCACATCAAGAACATCTTTGTAATACCATAACCTGCTACGTTTATCAGGATATGAGGGTGCCTCCTGCTTAACAATCCTTTTTGCCATTTGTTGTATTAAATCATGAAGGTGCAAGCGACCATTATTAGCAACAGTTATCAGAGATTTATCAACAAGAACTTCAATATAAAACCTTGTCCCATAATAACAAGCTCCTAGTATGTCTTCAACATATTCCAATGGCTCCTCTCTAAAGAAACAAGCAATGTCCAAGAAAATACGCTTAGCACCATCTTGTAAGCTATCATAGCTTACTTTCAGTATATCATGTATTGTTCTCCCTAGGATATGCTTATACTGTTCGAATGTATATATCCATTCCTCTAAGTTCCTGTGTCTCAAATTGGAGCCTATCAATTTTAAAGCCAAAGGTAAGCCACGTAAATAACTTGTAACACCAATGGACCTTCTTTTGTAACCTTTTGGAGGGTGGCTCATTCGAAAGACATGCCAACAAAAGAGTTTAAGAGAGTCATGCTCATTCAACTCTTCATTTCATATGTTTTTTTAATGTTGCGTGCAACTAGAACTTGCTTGTTTCTTGTTGTTATGATGATTTTGCTTCCACAACCAAACCAATCACACCCTCCTGCAAGTTGCTCTAATTGTTCAACTTCCTCAACGTCATCAAGAACCAACAAAACCTTTTTTTGAGAGAGTCTATGTCTCATTTTTGAAATTCCTTGGTCAACACTACCGAACTTGATCTTCTTTTCCTCGAGAATTTCTGATAGAAGTGTTTGTTGAAGGCGAACAACACCCTGATATCTCTTTGATGCTTCTCTAACATCAAACAGAAAACAAGCACCTTCAAAATGGTAGAATATTGAGTTATATATAGCTTTTGGAAGGGTTGTTTTGCCAATTCCACCTGTTCCATGAATCCCCAACATACAAACGCTATTATCACTTTCATCCAAAAGTGACATCACTTCTTCAATACAAGGCTCAAGTCCAACTATGTAATCAACGTTATGGAAGCGCTTCGGAGGTAGCCTAGCATATGCATCTTCAACAATACTTTCAATAAATCCACCTTCGTATCTGCAAAAGGGAAAATAACTTTTTCCTGTGAGGATGATTTTCGCAACGCGTTCTGTTTAATATTTGATGGTCTTTTATCATATATTTTTTAATACAGTCTTGTTTGGATTTTTGAAGGCGACTTCAATATTAATTAGCTCTCTGAGATTTTAACCCCTTTACTATTATATTCTACACCTTTAATCACTTCACACCAACTTTCATTTTAGTCCCTTAATTCGTTTGTTAACAAAACATTATCAAAGGTTAAATTTTAATTTTAATTTTCAAACAACATTGATAATTTTAAAAATCATCATTAATTTGACATGGATAGAAGATGGAAAAATGATTAATTGAGGGATCAAACTAAAATCTTGTACAAAGATAGAAGAACAAAGGTGCACTTTTGCCAACTGCATCATTTAAGTAAATCCAAAGTAATCATGTGAAAACAAAAGGGTCAACATATAAAATCATTTAAACTTCTAAATCGAAAATAAAATGAATATTAAATATAAAATCTTTACGAAGACGTTCTTGTTACAAACTACAAAAAAATGTCTCATTTATTAAGACCGCAAATTTATATACTAATCTTATATTAATGTCCATGATATTATGTTATTCTAAAGCACTCCGTCTTATCTGCTCCTTTACTCCCTCCCTTCCTTTTTATAAGATAGGATTAACTTAATCGTGTTGTTCGGGGAGATAGTTATAATTAGTTAGGTGTAATAAATATGTAAAAAATGAATTTAATTTTTCAAAATTCCCTCATAAATGTGGAAAAGTGAGAATATATTATATTAAGTGCTTTAGTCAAACCTGACAATTAAATGCAATATTGGCATGAGTAACTTTTATAATTGAGTGCAAAATGGCAAGTTTACTAAAAACTTTTGAGACATCACCTAATCTTATCTTATAAAAAAGAGCATGACATACCTAAGAATCGTATCTTATAAAAAGAACATGGGATACCCAACAATCATATCTTATAAAAAGGAATAGAGAGGGTATAATATAGGGAAAATTAAGGAGAAAGACCAAGGAACAGAAATATTAATTAATAAAGACCTTACAAATTGTAATTATTTTGAAGGACTAAAAATTAGAATATAAATAATCAATTATGAAATTAACCCCCAGGAAACTCACTACATTTTCTCTAACCCCATCTCAACTATATAATGGTTAGACATTGATTGAAGTTTCTTTGTCAAGTGTGTCTAACTTTTATTTAGGAATTGATATTCTCGTGATATTGGTGATTTCACTACAAAAAAACCTCAAAAAAAGCCGTGGTAGAATAAACCACAGGTTTTTTTGCGATGGACATTTTCCGTCAGTAATTTTAATTACCCATGGAATTCTATAGGTAATTTTAGTTACCAACGTAATTCCGTGGGTAATTAATTACTTACCCTCGGAATTCTGTGGGTAATTTATGATGAATTTTTTTCCATTGGTAATTCCATGGGTAATCTAAGGTTTTTTTGTAGTGTTTGTTTCAAGAATTTTAAATTTTTGTATTTTCGTTTTTATAATATTTTTTTGGGTGCATCCTGTTTGTTTAAGTATACATATTTCTAAAAGAAACATATTATAAGATTTTTGTGTGTGATTTTAAAGTTTTTAAAAATAATAAAAACCTAAAAAGTGGGAGATAGCTAATTATTCATAGGTTTTAGAGGCTATTTTAATTTGGGTAACTGTAATAATCCAACCGATGTGTACCCAACATAATACCATAAAAATATAACTAAAATACATTGACTGCCGTTCTATTTTACCAAAATTACACAGATCTCCCCTCTATTTTGAAAACGTATATAGACCTCCCATGAATTTAAAATGTGTGTTATAGAAACCTCCCTTATATTTTTGAGATTTCATTTCCATCCACCCAACAGCTAGTTGACCGTTAAGTTTAACTATTATATATTTTCTTTGACCAAAATAGCCCTCTTTCAACAAATGAATAAGCATTTATATTTATACAATTAAAAAAAATTATAATACATATATGTCCAAAATTTTCAATATATTATCAAATTTATTAATTTTTATTATATTAGAAAATTTTAAATTCTTAAAATTTTTATCATATTTATTTAGTATTATTTTAAATGACTAAAAACATATTTCTTTCTTCTTCTTCTTTTTTGTGTGCCACAACATCATGATTAAAAACATACTTGACGTGCATATTTTTATTCACCATATGTTATTAATAGTGTAAATTTGAGATATTATATAACTTATATTAATTTTAAATTTTAATTTCTTAAATACGCTTTCATCTAACATTTATAAACACATTTATTTAAGTATGCATATGTTAAAAGAATTAATCATATTTTTAATTAAGTTTTCTACGTCTATATTAATTAATTTAATCAAGTCTTTATCTCAATATAGAAAAAAAAAAATTAACAGATAACTATTTGCAAATGTAAAAAATTAATTAAGGAAAAGAAAAGAGTCTTAAATTACTTAAACAATTCTAGCCAAAATTAGTGAATTAGTAATGATGAAGGCTAAATTAGTAAATAAAAATCATTTTGTCCCTGCAGGATAGAGAAACATATGACAGATAATAAATGCATATTTAAAAATCATTTTCTTTAATAAGGATAAAATAAGTATAGTTTACCAATTTAAAACACATTAAATGACTTAACAAACATTTCTTTATTTCTGTGTGAATAATTTAACAACATCTTGTATTTTAGACGGAATGGAGTAGTATTAAATGTAAGGACATTATTTACGATTTCATTAGCAAAAGTTAAAATAAATTCACAAGTAAAAAATTAGATTTAAATTATTTGTGTTTTAAATTTGAAAGTTATTTGAAGATTCAATAGCTAAAACTTTTTAATAATTCTCATAAGAAAAATACTGTGAAAACTACAGTTTTATAGCACATTTGAACTCCAAAAGCGAAAGTCACAGATCAAAAATTTCAAACTTCTTCAATAGAGAGCTAACCACCAATTAATTATTTAAAAAAGTTTAATCAGCAGAAGGCTTTCAGAAAATAGCATAAGAAAACCTACCCGCCTTTGAAAAGCCATGCTGATGACAAACTAGCAGCTTCAAACAAAGCAGACTTCCATTTGCGCACTTTCTCCAAGTCATCTTTGAACCTATCTTCATGAGCAGCCATGGCTTCTCCAAAGCTGTTTCTCTGATACTGAACATCGAACGGATCAACCTTGTAAAATATTGCCATAACTATCTGGTTCTTCTCCTTCCTACACCGAATGATGTGAGCCAGTTCATCCAGGCACCAAGTGGAAGTGGCGTAGTTTGTAGAGAACACAATAATGGAAATCCTGGATTGATCTATGGCTTTAAGAAGCGCAGGTACGATTCGTTCCCCTTTACCGAGCTTCTTGTCATCAATGAAGGTGTTAATTCCCTTCTTGCGCAAAGCATCGTAGAGATTCACAGTGAAGGATTTACGTGTGTCTTCGCCCCTAAAACTCAGAAAAACATCATATCTGTACTTGTTGGGTTTGCTCCTAAAGCCAGAGGATGATGTTGCTGCTACTTGAATCGCCATGTTTGTGACAACCAGTGCATGCTACTTGCTATGTGATGGGATTTAAACGATTAAGTACAGCTCAACTTGGGGAAATTTTGTTTATACGGAAATTAATTCCAATAAATTGAATGTTGTCTTTTGGAATCCAATACAGTCGGGTGTCAATGTTGAAAATGCTTTTGAAATAGCTGTAGAAGATGCCTCACTGGTTTTTTGGAACGTAAAAGATGAAAATGCTTGTTACATAAAAGGTGCTTCAATGCTTTCTTTGAAACTGATATGGGACAATCACCATGGAGGGGCTCAAGAGGAATCACAATTAATGAATTTTTTACTAATAGTAAAAGTTATTCATAATAATTTTAGAAATGCATAAAGGTATACACATGCGCTATATAGAAAATGTGTTTTAATGAATATTCTCTTAATGAGTACAAAATCTAAAATAAATATCATGTCTTAAGTGTTATCTTTTGAAAAATAAATTATTTAATAATCATTAACTGAAAATTTTAAATATGAAGCACTGAAACTGTACAGTGCATTCTGGGAAAAAAAAAAAAAAAAAAAAAAAATGTACAGTGCATATCTTGCTATAGTGATGAGTACTGTGGCGCTCATCATTGCTATGAGCATTGAAAGTTTGTAACTAGTTATACTAGAAAGGAACGCATGCTTTTATGGAATAAGAGACGCAATTGTTGGTTTTGAAAACATATAAACAAATTATAAATGAAAATTATCTGATAAAATTATCTGATGCATTCACTAAATCACAGAACTTTTATCAGATTGCAATATTCAGAAAAGTACAATTTCCTTAAATTATGATTGCCAAAATAATTATAAATATTAATCACCAGAAGAACAAGAACAACAACAGAAAAGTACAATTTCCTTAATAGCTTCATAATGCTATAAATATCATTGTAACGTGAATTTCTATAGCTTTTAAATAAGGGATTCATTTTTAAATAAGTTTGTCGAGATATAATCCCATCTCTCTCTCTCTCTCTCTCTCTCTCTCTCTATATATATATATATATATATAGACCTAATCATCATTCTAATTAATTTTAGTTAGCGCGTTCGGATAGCCAGTTTCGTGTCTTTTCGAATCTGATACTCTCAATTATTGAACCTATCAAAGTGAAAATGCTCAGTACTAAAAAATGCTTCTGCATGGCTATTTTTTCCTATAGGAAAAAGAATAAGAACAACAAAAAAGCCTCACTGCTTATTTGATGATATACTGAAAGGACCGACACGATGAGCGGTTCCAAGAAAAAAACGATTGATTAAATTTTTTGCGAATAATAAAAGTAATATCTGTCTATGAAAAAAGTAAGATATGAGGAAGTAAAATTTGAGAGCGGTATTTTTTTCCCTCCAAGGTGGACGAGAGGTATGGATATGAAGGTGCCTAAAATAGGATTGTCCTTTCATAGGAGGACATATGTGTTTTTAAAAAATATCTCTTAAAATAATGTTTTATGTATAACATGTTTTCTTTGGCATTATAATTTCTTTTCTTTTTTTGAAAAAAAAAAATTCTGCCATATTTTATAGTTTGTGAGTTTTTTGGGTCAAATTTGCTATAGTAGGCTAAAATCTAACTTTCATGTTTTAAAGTATAAATTTAACCTCATTAACATTTTATTTTTCGAATTATTCATAGGAATAACAATATTTATGTAAGACCAATTTTTTTAAAATTTTTTAATCACGGACTCAGTGCCATTAATTTTTCAATATATTTTTGTACAAGAAGAAAACAAAAGAAAAATATTATTTATGACATAATATATGAAGAAGACAATAGGTTCGTCCAATAATGTGAAAGCAATGAGGTCACCTTCATAGGCATTAAAAAGAAGGATGGTGCTTACATCAAGTTCCTTATATTGATTATGTTAGTTCTCTAATCACATGTAGCCAATTGTCATATTTTTTAAAATATTATCATTTAATTATAAACCTACATGAAAAAATAGAACACATTACTACAAGTGATTGTAGAACTTGACGTAATAGATATAAGGAATTGAACCTAAGTATTTTAAAGGAAAAAAGAAAGTAAAAATAGAGAGCGTAATGACAAAAATAAAAACTGTAACGAGGTTAAATTTAAATTTAAAATGTTATATACAACTGTCTTAGAGTTCAAAAGGTATTGTATATCATAACCTGAATTTCTTAATTCATATCAAGTGACACATCATCCTCATTAATTTGTTCTCCCAGTTTCTGTAAATAACTTAACGACAAAAGTAACCACAAGGGCTTAATACAAAAAATTAAAACATTGAGGAAGTAAAATTTAAACTTTGAAATGTCATATAATTTATATACAACTCACTAAAAATTCATGATTGTTTCAGATATTTTAGCCTATGTTTTATTGATACATTATCGGTATATGCATGCGCACTCTCTTTGTTACCTATTGTAAGACACATTTTAGATTGAATGATGGCTCATATTATAATTCATCAGGTGATTTATTAGTTGTCTTTTTCCAAGACAGTCCTAATTTAATGTTTGATTCACTTTTTTTTTATATAAATTATTGAGATGTGATTTCTGATTTTAAATATCGTTAAATTTGAAATTATCACCCATTTTAAAACAAAATTAATAGTTTTACCACCTCCTTTTTTATTATAGTGAGATGGTAAAAATGTCATATAATAATACGAATAAGATAAGAGTATTTAATTTTAATTTTTCCCCCAAACTACTGTGGATGGTATAAATTTAAATTGATTGATATTTCATATTTCCTACAGAAACTTCAGCTTAAGTGCGGAACTTTAGGGTCTGCTACTTGGCTTGAAGTCGGTATGGGATGGAGGCTTTCGTAACCTCGAGCTACCATTGAAAGAGATTATTGGATCATCCAAGCCACCATGTTGACAGATTTTGGGTTATCTCATTTTAGTTATTTTTCTTTTTCTTCTTAAAATTGTATATCCATCTTAAATTTAAATATTGGATAATTTATATTTAATATTTTAGAAGATTTTATTGTAAGCATAAATAAAGAAATAAATTTAAGCTTTTAAAATATGATCTATACAATTTATACATAGTTGCAATACAAACAAAAGAAAAAAAATAATTTATAAAATATAATAATAATAATTTTATAAAACATTAAATACGAACCATTCATTTTTTGACATAAGGGTGGAGATGAGATACGAAGAAGAAAATGGGACCCCCCCCCCAAAAAAAGGAGAGGATTTGCTTCTGGTGTAGGCTAGTGTTGATAATGATAAGGGTTGTTTTCTTCTTTCCCTGTATCATAAAAAGTTTATTGGAATCAAGAAAAGGTAACTTTGTTATTAAAGTTGTTTAATAAATATATATACGCTCTCTATGATCTCCCGGTGAGAAATTGAGGAGGACATATTTGGGACTAAAGCATTTAGTGTTATACAAACTCTTGTAAAATGACGTATATTAGGAGTTAGGAGACCCTGAATATCGAGTTATATGTCACGATTCGATTTAAAAACAAATGGAAAACATATGAATATGTTGATGTATCTTGTTTATCCATGTATCTTGCGATTCCAGGAGCAATACAAGGCTACAAGCCAAAATTGCAATAATCGCACAACGCTGACAATTCCTACAAGTCTAGGTGAACCAGGTTGCAAACATAGCAGGTTGGATCTGGCGCAACCCAACTTTAGAAAACCCTTTTTTTGTTCTTTTTTTATTTTGTCTAGATTTAGTTAGGAATTTTATTTTACTTTTATGATTATCCCAGATTTCCTCTCACTTATCCCAATCAAAAACCTATTATTGATTTCTTTTTTCATGCAATGTTATTTGCCTATTAATATCATCCTTAAAATTGATAATGAATCTTATGATTCACAGTGCATTTTGATTTATGATACCAAAAATGTACTTTCTTATTCATGAATCGTATCCCGATTTTATAACTTTTGTTAGGACTAATGTTATTAAACCTGGACCAAATCAGAAACCGCAAATCGGTTGGTAAACCGTTCAAGACAAGCATTAATTGATCTATATTTAAAAAAATTGATTTTTTCCTTAAATTTTCTTTATAATTTTAGGTTAATAACCCTAAAATCTTCACTTTCTCGACCAATTTGGTCACGGGTTAACTCCCATTTGACTCTAGTTTGACCCTTGACCTAGTACCCTTACAGTTTCAAAATGGACCAAAGTGTGATTTTAATAACCTTGGTTAGGACCACAAAATTCCTCTAACACGGTTCTTATGCTAAGGACCGAGGGAGTATATTATTCCTTTTTATTGCATTTGATTGTCCACTCAAAGAGCATCGTATTCTTCCCGATCGTCTGCCAACGAATCAATGTCTCATAGATGTAAACGTAAAAAGAAGAATATAGTTTAAGCACGTCTAAAGGCATACAATTGCATGAAAGGATACACGTACACGTAGTCTGAAATTGCCTTATTTATGAGCTTAAGTTGGAAAAAAGACAAAGTTAAAGAAGAAATATGGAGGAAAAACAGTGGGCATGTTTGTTTTTGTTTCCAAAATCATTTTATATTTTTTTTTAAAAAAAATTTTTTGAAAAAATAAATAAATAAATAAACTGTTTGAATAGTTGTTTTAAAAAAAAAATCTGTTTTCAAAGTGACATGGTGGCAGCTATCTCGATGTTGACGTGTCAGTATTTGAATGTGAATATGATGAGGGCCTTTTTGTCTTTAACCTTGGGGTCCACAATAAAACATAACCAAGGATTGCGTATAGGCAAAAACCGAGGATTGTTCTCTCTTCTCGATGAGCCTTTTATTGAATCCTAGGTAATCTAAATGACATGGAAATGCAATTAAAACAAGGGGAAAATAATTTTGGATTTTCAAATTAATAAACTAAAATAAGAATGCAATTTAATTAAATCCTAACTATTGTTTTTGGTATTTTCTTTAATAAATGGAATGGAGTATGAAATTTATAATGAATGGATGCCCTTGGAAATGAAGAATGTGGTTATCCTCACTCAACAAGTATGGGAGTCAAAACTTCATTAAGTCTTAATGAAAAACCTCAAGATACCACTTGAGTCCAATATCCCCAATTAATAGTAGCTCCTACTACCGTAGCTAACTACTACCTCTTGATATATTGTTTAAAACCCTTAATGTGCAATTAAAATTGGATTAATGCAACATGAGCCTTCTCAAATTTGAGTGCTAACCAGCCCCTCAAGGACACAAATAAATCACATTAACTAGACAATACCACGCTAATCAATATAATCTAATTGTAACCACAAGAAATTCAAACACATATATTTTTCACACTACAAAATTCAATCTCAACTATAATTATCAAACTAACAGAGATAATAAACACTAATCTCAGTTCCAAATTTATACACAATAATTCCTAAAATTAGGCAACCTAAATGAATAGATCTAGACTAATAGAATGATAGAATAACTCCCCTATGAAGTCCATGAGCTCAAGAACACATCCTCATCTCCAAGAACCAAAAGAAATTAGCCTCTCATTGTTTTAAAATACCCACAGCTCAAAGTCTCCCAAACTAACCAGCCAAGAAATTGAACTCGCTGGAATCTAAAATAATTCAATTGAGTGAAGGCAGACTGAAGTAGAGCCACTGATGAGATGGGAAAAGCCAGCTAGGAGACTAACGGAGCAGGGTGGTGGTGAAAAACGACGGTGAGAAGATGGTGGTTGAGGGAGGATATGTGGTCGATGGTGAAGGGGAATGACAAGTGAGAAGTCGCCGGCGACATCAAAGGGGCCAAGGTCAAGATGGTTGAAGGCGATGAGGACGGTGGTGGAAGGAAAATAATGAACGGCGGTGGAGTCGAAGGTGGAGTCGATGGAAAATATGGTGAGGTTGAAGGCTTGAGGTTGCCGACGACGATGGGGTGACGGTGGAGGTTGCCGGTGACGAGGAACTAGACGTGGAGAAGGAAGAAGGATTTAATCTCCCTCCACTCCTCTCAGTCCGGCATGTCGGGTCCCGTTCATTCTTTCAGCTGACCTAGCAATAGTTACTCCCTTGGTCAAAACGCACGCTTTGACCAAGGGACTTAAGTGGAAGAATCAAAAGTTTGTAGAGGGACTGACTTGAAACTTTTGTAATTTAAGTTCAAACTTTCATTTTCAAATTTGATCTAATCTTTTAAAGCTTCTACAATAAGAATAATTAATCAACATCAAATATTCTCATAAATTAAGAGTAATTACAATTTCTTTGACAATTTTACCCTTTTTAGTCCTAATTTAATGTATTTACTCTTAATCTCAATTTATCACAAGAAAGACATTTTAAGCTCAATAACTATAACAAAATGCATTAAAAATCCCAATTTAATTATCAAAAATCATATAAAAATATGGTTCGATCACAATAGTGGATAAATAGCGGCCTCAAAAAATAGATAGAAAAACAAATATAAGAAAACACCTAAAGACTAGTTTGATGTTTTAGTTTTTTAAAAAAACATTTATGTTTTTTTTTTCAAAAACACTTATTGAAAATGGTTTTCTAAAAAAGTCTTATGATTTTTTTGAAAACCAAAAACAAAAATTGTTTTAACAAAAAGAAACAAACAGGCTCTATGCTCCATGAGAACATTGTGTTTAAGCAACCATTAAGCCCTTTCCTTAAAGATCAACACCTGTTGGTGGAACCCCTTTGTCCTTGAGCTCAACTGAAAAGGGGCCTGACACTTTCACCAAAGAGAAGGAGTTCGATCCCGGAGTTGGTCAAGGTGTGGGAGAGGCATCCTAGCTCCTGGGTGCCGAGGTAAACGTCTGAGGGTAATAGACGGCTTCGCCCCCCGCCTAACATCGATAATCTAGAGAAAAGGAGATTTCGCCCGCCCTTGGATCATGGGTGAACACAACCCTTTTCCTAAAATATATATATATATATATACCTGTTGGTGGAACCCACCATATGTTTTTTCATTCCATGTTTTTTCTTGTAAAATGTGAATATATTGAAGAGAAAACTATTTTTATAATTGGTTTCATTATTTGTTTTTTCATTCTCCTATCAATTTTATGAATCAACAAGCAGAGCTCTCCTCTTCCATTTTCTCCTTTTTTTCCTTTTGGCATCTCCCCTCCTCTCTTATATGAAAAATGGATAGTTTAGATTTAATATTTTATTAAAATTATTATTATTATTTTATTAAATATTAAATCTGAACTATTAATTTTTTAATCTAAGGGCTTATATGAAATTCTTTGGGAAAAAGGAAAATGTGTGAGAGAACCCAAGCCTTAATGTTATATATTTTCAATTGTAGGATAATTTTAAATTTTTGGATTTATTGTAGAAAAAGATCTCGAAACTAAGGAAAAATTGAATAAATCAATTATAAATTAATATTAAAATCAAAACTATACTTTAATGGATTCATGTAGTAACTCTATTATGAAAATTATATAAATAATATAGCAAAATAATAAATCTTACAGTGAAATACATTAACTACCCCATTATTTTATTTTAATTACTTAAAATTATTTTTAATTTTAAAATATTATATAAACTTCAGTGGAAATTAACAATTACGTTACACAAGCCACTCATTTATTTTTAAGATAATATTTCCAAACTTTGAACCATGCGGCCCTTAAGATAATAAGGAAAAATTATAATAAAGGACTTAAGAAAAATAATATTTATGAAGAAAGATAATAAAAATGGTAATTATTTTGAAGGACCAGAAATTAAAACATGAAAATAGAAAAACTAAATTAGCCTGTCAGATTTTCTATCTTCCCTCTAACTGAATTTTGAATGATTTTTTCATACTGTGAACTTCTGAACTCTGTTGCTTTGTAGCTCCGATTTTATCAAAACTTGTAATCAAACCAAACCAACCAATTTAGAAGCATTACTTATACCTGGTCACATTACTAAGCCCTCCCTTGATTCCTGGCATGCGTTAGTGAATGTGCAAGAGCATCAAATTCATTTATAGCTCACGCGCTCTCTCTTTGTAAGCTAATCTCTCTCTGTTGTTTTAATATACTCCCTTCGGGTACTAGTTTCTTAATTAATGGCATTCTTCCATCAGAAACAGTTACCGCTGAACTGTTTTGTGCATGCCTCTCAAACAACATCCCTATTGAAACGTAACAAAAAAGTTGAACTGAAGCGTTTTCATCGTTATTTTATTCAGTAGGTGTGCTACGATCAACTTGAGCCCGATCTTAAGTCCGAGAATGGCGCACTATTGAAGCAGCTCAAACTTCTCCGATCCGACGATACTTGAAGTAGCTCAAGATTCTCACCTAAGACAAAATCATCCAAGTTAGAGAGAAGATAGGAAATCTAACTACAGGCAATCTAGTCTTTGTATTTTAATGTTTTAATTTCTAGTCCTTTAAAATAATTACCACTTTTATGATCCTTCTTAATAAATATTATTTTTCTTAGGTCTTTCATTATAATTTTCCCTAAAAATTACGTTACACAAGCCACTCATTTAATTTTAAGATTATATTTCCAAATATTAAACCGCGTGGTCTTTAAATTACAGGGAAAATATCACTTAGGTCCTAAAGAAGAGAAAAATGTCAAAAAATTCCCAACCCCAAATCCCCTATCTTTGATATTAAATACAGAGAAATTTTTTTTTTCAAAAAGTCCCGTTGTCAAAATAGTTTTTCATGTTGTTAAAATAGCTTTTCCTATTGTTAAAATTCTACATGCCGGAGAAAAACTCGTAAAAGTTACAAAGAGGGCAAAAGGCAATAACCCATAGCCAACAATGAAAATTAGGGGAAAACAAAAAAAGGCTAGCAATAAGGATGTATTGTGAATGACAAATTGAACAATCATTAGATATAATTGGATATTTAATTCGTCACATGGGAAAGACGATCATATAAATCCATTTTTTATTAATTAAGAATTGGATATTCAAAGACAATAATATATAATTGGCTATCAATTGTAATGTTTGACACCTTAGAATACAAAGCTCTCCAAAGATGCTTCGACATAGGGAAGGACATCTTTCTCTTGTGCTGTGAATGAAAAATTTGATGTGGTTTAGTTTTCTGTTATGAGTCCCACATCGGGGAGCCAAGCTCTTAGAGTAAGGTTTATAAGTCCATTGGGTTCTCCCTCCTCATAGGCTAGCTTTTGGGGATTGGGCTCTCCCTTTGGGCTTGTGTTCATTACATTGGTGCTTTCATTGAGAGTCGATGTTTCGGAGAGGGCTACCCACGGAGGGTTCTGACCGGCTGGAGGCCGAGTGAAGTGCCGTGGAGTGGAGCCGCCGAGGACGTCGGCTCTTGAGGGGGTGACTATGTTATGAGTCCCACATCGGGGAGCCAAACTCTTAGAGTAAGGTTTATAAGTCTATTGGGTTCTCCCTCCTCATAGGCTAGCTTTTGGGGATTGGGCTCTCCCTTTGGGCTTGTGTTCATTACATTTTCCTACAAGGCGTGGATGGGGAAAACATTAATAATTATCAAACTGACAAAACTTCTGTCAAGTTCCTTACCATCATTATGTACGTTTTGCAATCGCAGTTTGCCATGTGTCATATTTTATCAGTATCATTATTGACCCTAAACCCGACCCTTTTCCCTTGATCAGCTAAAGAAAAGTAAACGCGACCCTTTTCCCTTGCATCACGATCACCATGTATCATCCATGGCATTTTATTACGACCATTGAAGCTCATACAAATTTCATAAAAGTAAATATTGCTTGTGTTCACTTTCCCCATCTTGAATGCCACGAGGACACAAGGGAAATCTCCACTAACACGGAAAGATAATTTCCCACCTTTACAGCAATAGTCTAACCAATCAGGAAATGTTGTTGCTGGCATAACGATTGCCACCTGAAAGCCCTCCTTTGCGTGATTTGAAAATAAGAATAAGAGAATACGCACTTGAAGACAGTATTCTTATTACTTTTGTCCAGGCAAATAGAGACTTTGTGACTGTGATGACTTAATTGAGTGACATTAATTTGTGTATAGAGATAGAAGAGAAGGATAATATTGAAAGCATTTTGAGGAACTTAAAAACAAAATTCTAAGCATCCAATCATTCTTGGTACCTCTAGACATTGGTTTGAGTTTATTGGAGCTTTCTGAATCATCGGAGGTTGAGGTACAATAATGCTTTCCTACGGGGGAGTTTTGTATCTGAATTATATCGTTCTTCTTTACAATATATTTTACTTTTCTATTACTTATCCTCTATGATCGGGATTTATACTTTATACAACTGCTTTTATTAATATATTTATATTTTCGTTCCAAAATTTTCTAATTAGAGATAGGAATGTATCTCGATGGAGAAATTAATGTTTACAAATTATTTTTGCCTACATGGATATTCCATTTACGAATATATTTTAATTACATTTCTCTCTTATACTTAATGTTAATTATTTTGTCCTTAATCGATCTTTTAGGCCAGCATTTACAATCACTTGTACTCAAAAGCAATTTATCTCTACTGATAAAAATTGGCAGGATATTTTCTTGTTATTACGTGCCAAAGACCTCTGTTACTATTGCTTCTTCTTCTTTCCGTAGCTTTTTGACTTAATGTTTCTAACCTATTACTAGTGCTACTCTGTAATTATTCATCTTATTAATTTCATTTTGTCTTTTTCTCCAAAAAAAAAAAAAAAAAAAACATATAGCAAAAGAAAAAGAAAATATAAAAAGGGGTGAGAAAAATTAAACCTGAGTCCATAAAGGGCCTACAGATTCGGGAGTTAATGACGTGCAATTCCTTGCGCCTATTTTCTGCAAAGTTGATGGCAACTCTGTATGTCTCTTGTAATACCCAAAATTTCTTATTTGTCTTAAATACAAATAGATCCTATTTAAAATAGGTGAATATGTGGTCTCAAATTTTGAGATGTTTTTATTCTATTTTTCTAGGTAATTTTTCCTTAGGAATAGGATAACCAATGATTTAATTTATCTTGTTAGGCATCATAAAATACCATAAAATATAATAAATACCATATTAAGCTATGGTTCATGTAGGATTTAAAGGAGCAAGAAAGTGTTGTGAAAACACCTAAATAAATTTAGAGAAGTCAATGGCAATTAAAGACCAACTAAATCTTCACTAAATTAAATAAATTGTGCAAGACTTCACAATTAATCAAAGAACCTTAAACACCAATTGTTATAATTTATTAAGAGACTAAATTTTCTAATACCCTATAATTAATACCTAGTTCATATTTAGTTCATAAAGGGCCATAAAGAATTATCAAAACACTTGGAACAATTAAGGGGCAATTACCAACAATTAATGAGCAATTAAAATTACACTAATGGAATATTTAGTTAATTCTTTACAACTAATGTTAAAGGTCACCAATTAAAGATGTATAGGGATAATTAAAGAGCCAAGAACCAATAAGGGGTTAGGATTAGCATAGAATGGATTGCTAATGGTCATAAATTACCCTAAACACCAATAATGCAATAATCAAGAGTCAATTAAGCTTTTGATTAAGATGCTAATTAAATTCTAATCAAGCTTTGAAAAGTCAACAAATTGCAACTATGATCTAAAGGCCAAGATTTAACCTCATAAAGTTAATCTAAGGGCTTTAGAACAAATTTCATAAAGTGGAATCCATGTGAACCAAATATTAGCCAATGATAGATTTTCTTCTAAATATCATGAGATAAATAAAAACACAAATTAAAAATAAAAGATGGGTGAGGGGGGACGAATTTTTGGGCTGAAAAAGGGGATCAAAAATTGTTTAAAGATTAACAAAACTCACATGCAATATGAGTCATGAGCCAACATTAATACAATGAAGACTTTGGAGGCTAATGGAAGAAGATAAGAGTCCTTTGTCATAAAGCCTCTTAAATATTGGAAGAGGATAATGAAAGAGAAAGATGAAGAGTTGTGCATGTGTGTGTGTGTAGTATGAAGAGAGAGAAATAAGTCAATTCATTAGCCAATGAGAAAATTAAGCATAAAGTAATTAGATTAATTCAAGGAATTAATTCTAGACATAAACAAATGAAAACCTATAGAAACTAAATTGTATCTTGAAATACCTTAACCATAACTTAAATATAAGAAGAGATTATGAACAAGCATAAATCAAGCTTGAGAATGAATCCAACCAAAGCCATTTCCTTAATTTTGCAAATTGATATCAAATGAGAAAAGTAGGTGATTATGGTCTCTAAATGAAGCTAAGGCCTTCAAGATTTCAAAACCAATGAGAAAATATGCATAAAACTTCATTAGGATCCTCAAATAAATTCTTTCCTAGTGATTCTAACTAGTGGTATGCAAGAAGGAAGAAATTGATAGCTTAATTATGAAGCTAAAGCACATGGCAATTTTGGAAGAGGATAGGGTGAGTCATAAAGTAATGGAAGAAGCTAGAAGGGGGTGTGTGTATGGCTAGGATTTGTGCTCCCAATTACCCTAGATCCAATGGTTCATGTTCAAGATGAAAAGGGTGAATAGTGCCATGAAGTTTTCCTATAAATAGGGGCCCTTGGCCCTCATATTCTTCACACCAAAATCAGAGCAAGGCAATCTGATTCTAAGAGTAAGAGAGTGAGTGAGAGCCTTGGAGAAAGGAGGAGCAAGTTCTTGGTAAGTTTTCTAGTTCTAGCTTTAAGTTCTTTAAGTTTTAGTTCTTAAATTCTTAGAAGTAGCTTAAATATGCTAGGATGATTTTATATAGATGTTTTTATAATTAAAATTGCCTTTATCTCGAAAAATTGATGAAGTAGAGATTATGGCAAAATTTCTGGGAGAGATCATGAAAGTAACGGTTCGCGAAATTTCATCGGTTTCGAAATTCTGAAGTCAGCCATGAAAACGCCAGGATTTCATATTGAAATCATGATCACAAAATTCTGAGAAAATTCATGGTTAAAATAGACTTATAGGGATTTTTAAATATGTCAAGATCATGTCAAAATGATTTTTGTACAGAGAGTTAAAATTCCTCAAAGTTAGGCTACGAAATTCTAGAAAAATTCTGGGCAGAGGTTCAAACCTTAAAACCTGGGAGTGATTAGTGAAGTCTGGGCAAAGGTGACTATTTTTACTTGAAAATAGACATCCTAAGGATTCCAAGGAATTTTACGGATCCTCGTTTCGATTTTTGTAGAATTAATTATGATTTTTCAAAGTTAGACAAAATGCTGCCCAGATTTATACCAGCGTTGTTGTACGAATTTTGAGGGAAGAAAGTGAAAAATAGAAGTTGTAAGGGCAAAATGGTCATTAGGGGCCAAAATATCTCTTAGGATATTACTTACGAATTAATAGATGCGATATTACCGTTATAGGATCAGCGTGATCGCCGTACGTACGCCGCACCAACACCGACGACTAAGGTACGGACGCGTATCGTAACACTAACTCGATGTTTACCGTATACCTATATGTGATAGATATGTTCATAGACTGTGACTCGTTTTTAAAAGAATTGTTCATACACATACAGCTTTGTACGGGTTATAGTCATGATAACGCCGTTGAGTTTTCCTAGCGCCGAGGACACGGATGTACACCGTGGCACCGGTGAATAGTGCAGACTGTAATAACATTCATATGCGGTGGCTGTGTTGTTATTACTTGTTTTTATATATGTGAATATAGCTGTGATGTCATGAGATAACTGTCATACATACTTGTACATAAACATGAGGTTAACCGTTACCCGAGGTTCAATGGGTATTGAACCTCGCCTCTTACCATAGCTTCGGATCCGAGTAAACAGACCGAGACAAGGGTAAGCAACGCAGATCTAGGAGCCGACCGGAGATAGTCCTTTTGCTTGTACTTATGAGATTTGAAATTTTTGTACCCGCCATTAAGGCTGATCACATACATTACAAAGGATTTATCGCTACTTTTTAAATACTATTTACTTCCGATGCTTTACTCGATCATGATACCTTGAAAACGCTTTCAAAAATTGGGATGTTACATTTTGGTATCGAGCGCATATCCCGGCACGAATTTAACTATGCTACTCCAAACGGTCTGGTGTCTAGAAAGGTTTATTGTGGATCAGCCAATCGTCACCCTCGCACGGTGAGGCCCCATGATATACACCGGCCTGGCCAGATTGTTTGAGTAACGGAGTTAGGTTCGGAGTTTTCAACTAAAAGCATTTTTATCTGGCAAGAACCTGGCTCAGTTATAATAAACCATTGGTGCCGAAGGCAAGGCTAGTCTATGTGGATCAGCCATTAAGTCACCCTGGCACGGTGAGGCTCCCATGATAGACACTTACCTGGCCAAACGGTTGATTAACTAAGTGAGGCTCTAAGCCATTATCTTAGAGCATCTTTTGAAAACAAGTACTGATCAAACCCTGGTGTTGTTGTGGTGATAAAAGACGAGTTTTCCCTACGTAGATTATTGTGGGAGGAGGAGACGTGTAGCACGTCGATAGCGTCCGTCCCGGAAACATAAGAGTCGATTAAATCCGTAACCGAATTTCCCCGTCCCGAATATCACCCCCGAACAAAGATGCGCCCCAATAAATGAGCCCGAACCCGTAGATGATCCAACCCGAGTACCATTTCAAATCGAGTACCTTGACGAATCCTACAACCCTAGACCAGTGTATCATTTCAAACTAGTATATTAATCAACCAAGCAGTACCACCTGAGCCGTAGATCACCTAAGCCCCGAAAAACCCCTTGTACCCATTCATAACCATAAACCCTCGTAAATATCCCATCCTAAGCTAGTGTAAAATCCTGAACATGTACTTCAACCTGATCAGTTATACCCCACTTTGGAACTTAACCTTGAGCTAATACATCTTTCTGCTCCTGAATATGATATTGCTCCAATAATTGATCCCGAACCCGAATACCCCGATCCGAATATCCTTACCAAACCATATATGATCAAGGACCTTTTTCATTCGCATCCCCGAACGTAGTGGACCCGAACCAATGGCTAGTATACCCTCGAGCCGTAAAAGACCTATAGGATCGATCATTCATCCGTCGATGGTAACCGTGCGTATTTCCAACCGTTTGTTAAGTTACCAAGATGATTCCGAAAGTGAATCTTTTTATAAACCCAACTACCCTGCGATGTGTCGTGAGTACACATAAAGAGCTGATAAGCGCTCTACGAAAGAACTTTCTAAAGGCAGAACATTTTAGGCAACATGTGAACGAGTAGCCATTAGTACGACAATACGGAAACGTTAAATATGACTACAGGTATTAAAGTCAGTTAGTTGTTATGGCGTATATTACCTTATGTGGAGTATGTATTTGTTTAGAAAATTAAGTTATTCCTTAATATGTGTCATTCTTAATAGAAAGATAAGATGACAAATTTGCAAGGAACTAGAGTTCCTAGAGGCCGAGGTAGAGATAGAGATAGAGTTAGACAATCACAAATAAAACCAATTCCAAAGACCTAGAGCAATACTTTTTCATTGGGGTCTTGATCATCGTTATGAACCCGGCATAATCATAATCAAGGCATCATTGAGGGCCATATAGGTGGTCCATTTTGCTCTACCCCTCTAGGTCGCTTTGTCTTCGAGAGATAGTGTGAGATACCTTAATGGTAAGGGACAAATTAGCTAGTATCGAAATACTCTTTATGGAGTATGTACTCAAGGAAGAAAAATCAACTAGTAAGTTGGTACCTAAGTACATGTTAGGAGACATGTCTAGAAAACAAGAGTTCCGTTAACCTCGTTGGCATCCATATTGGTGTTATAATAAAAACTTGAAAGTACATAAGAGGAGAAGTGAGGTTTATGTGGTATAAAATACTAAGTTTGGTTTCCTTATATGCACGATTGTTTTGTTTTAAATGTTTTAGATATATCTTGATAAAACTCAAAAAGATTCCTTTCTTTATGTTGTTGTGAAGAAATATGTCTTACTAAATAGAATTTAAACATCATCATGAAGTTTATGATAAATCAAGCAATGCCTTGTATAAACTCTCTTATCATTTGGACCATTTGCATGATTAGAATCTAGTGTTCTCTAGGTTGACATTGAAAACCTTGTGTGATCATATGCTTGCTGATAAACACGTTTTGTACGATATGAGGTTGCATTGGATATTTGCGCTTTAAGGTTGTTGTTAAAACTTGAAACTTGTATGATTTAATATATTAAGTATGTTACACATATGTTTAAATGCTTACTTTATTTCTGAAAATTTCCAACCAAATATAACTCATAGACAAGATGTTGACCAAATTGTTTGTTCACTCAGAATCTAACTTGAGCATTTCACTTAAATTTTCCAAACTAAGCTAGTTTGAAACTATGTTTTTGAAAGTGATTCTTCTTTAAATTTGTTAAATATTGTTAAGTGCACATTGTTACGTATTTCATTAAAGTTTATGCATGCAATTATTGTAGTCCAACCAAACCTAGCCGTAAGAACTCTAAATGGTGACACTTGCATAGGGTGTTAGAAATATGTTGGAAGTAACACTTAAATAGTTGGTTGAAAGTCTAGGTGTTTTGTGTTAACCTACTCTAAAAAAAAAAAAAAAAAAAAAAAAAAAAAAAAAAAAAAAAAAAAAAAAAAATTTGCATGTCTATTGATGCTATGACTTGTACATCCTTGTGATATTACTTGCTTCATTAAATTATATTTGCAAATCTGAGTTTGAAAATTTTACTTCATTATACAAGAAAATCTTTAACGAGATCAAATTCATGAAAGTGGCTTGGAGTATACTATATTAAGTTCCATTTTATATGTGCACTACCACTCTTTGAATTTTGCTATCACACTTGTGAAGGTCTCGAACCAATAAATATTGTTGATATCATTTCTCTCAAATTACTTGACCATCCATTAACCTTGTTTTAGTAATCTCTCCGTCATAAGTCCGATTGTTAGTTATTGGTGTGTTAAAACGAGATCAGTTTCAAAATGATGCATGTTAAAATTAGATGAAACCCGAGGGATAAACTGGATGTGATTATTGAAATGACACTTGGTTGAATTTTGTGACATGCATTATATAGGGACCCTATTTTGAAATACATTGTACTTTTGATCCATTGAAATTAAGATTTCTTATCACTGTAACATAATGAGATAACCATGCATCATATATCCTTGTTTCATTTTGAATTTTTGATGAGCGTCTTCAAGTTAACATACATGAACTATTTGGCTCGGCAAATTTGAATTTATCTTTGGTGCTTGGTAAGAACAAAACCATAAGGATTAGATTCCTGGATTTTAAAGACATGAAGCTCTAAATATGAAATTTTGAGTGTACACTCTAGTAAATCTGGATTAATTAAGAGTTAGTATTGTTGTTGTTGATACTCCCGAAATCCTACTTTAATACACCACCGTACTAATATGTTGTGTTGAACTCCCGTCCAAACCATTAGATTTCATATATAAGACATAAATTGGAATTTGTAGGTTACCGTAGTAACCGAAGTTGAATTTTTGTCTTATTATTATTTGCATCTCGTTGATAAGTATGAAACATGAAATTTGTAGTAGTATGTGAATTTCATAGAAACTAAATAGTACTTACGAGTCGTTTTGGGTTTCATTGAAACTATTTTCCTTACTTCGTATGTTGACTTCTCCTCACTCGATAAAAATATTGAGAATGTAAAATCCTCATCTTATGTTAGAAGTTTGGCGTAGTGATTATTTTAGCAAAAAAAAGTTTTGTGTTGCAATCGATAATTCTTATTCTTGTGTAGAAACTAGTAAAAACCTTGGAGACCTAAGGAAAAATTGAGTTTCTAATATAGTCTGAGAGCTTGACTGGGGAAAGGTTCAGATGAAATAGATGAGCAGATGCTCAAGATCTAGGTGTGTAAATATGCATAGGGCTGTGTCCCTAGCCCTTAAGACAGTAGAACTTATCACTATGTGAAATGCGAATTGTTATAGTAACTTTCGACTAGTATGTCTATAGTATGTCTTGAGTCCGACAAAACATTTACTGTACCAGGTAGTAGTAGAAATGCCTAAAGCCTGAGGATAATTTCCTAGGTATTGAGGCTAAAATCCCTAGTGCTGTGATAATGAATTGAGCCGAAAGGCCAATATGTGTTAAGCCGAGGGGCTGAGTGGGTCAGGCATTGAGGCCTGCATAACCGAGCACGGTGGGGATGGACGAGTAGGTCCTGTTTTGAATACTATACCCGGGTACAAAATGAATGAGATTAGTATTTGAATATTAAATGCGTGCTAAGTAAGTATGCATAGTATGGGAGTAAACTAGATATCTAGAGTTTTCTCGAATTTATACGATCAAAGGACAAGGGCGTACATGTCGGGCCACACCCTTATCCGAGCGAGAATTGCTTGGGCCACATCTCGATTGACTAGCCCTCCGAACAAATCACGATGGGCACGAGACTACCCCTAGCAAAGACAAAGAAGACGAAGAGCTACGCCGACAAGAGAGGAAGACCTCTAAAGTTCGAAGTCGACAATCATATATAACCGGTGTCGGTAGAACGCTAGAAAGGGCAAAATTAGGACCGCGATACGTAGGGCCATTCGGAGTTTTAACTAAACATGAATCAGTCAGATATACCCTACCCCCGAACTTAATTCATCTCTATAACGTTTTTTTTTCTCGTATCCCTCAGTACGCCAATCAGACCCTGATCGTGTCCTTGAAATATGAGGTATCTTATGATACCACAAGTAAATAGACGCCACGGAGACATTTGGGTGGAAGGATGTCGAATTATGACATGATGACACTTTCTAAGTCTAGCCGAAACGAATTTTCGACTATGAAAAGAAGCGACTTAGGCATAGAAATATCCCGATTGTGAAGATAGTCTGGAAGGGATTGTCTCCGAATAAGACAATTTAGGAAACAATAGTAATTATAGTCAAGATTTATAGACTTGAAGTCTAGTTAGTATAGAGCAAATTTCGAGGACGAAATTTTATTTAACTGGGGAGAAATGTAATACCCAAAATTTCTTATTTGTCTTAAATACAAATAGATCCTATTTAAAATAGGTGAATATGTGGTCTCAAATTTTGAGATGTTTTTATTCTATTTTTCTAGGTAATTTTTCCTTAGGAATAGGATAACCAATGATTTAATTTATCTTGTTAGGCATCATAAAATACCATAAAATATAATAAATACCATATTAAGCTATGGTTCATGTAGGATTTAAAGGAGCAAGAAAGTGTTGTGAAAACACCTAAATAAATTTAGAGAAGTCAATGGCAATTAAAGACCAACTAAATCTTCACTAAATTAAATAAATTGTGCAAGACTTCACAATTAATCAAAGAACCTTAAACACCAATTGTTATAATTTATTAAGAGACTAAATTTTCTAATACCCTATAATTAATACCTAGTTCATATTTAGTTCATAAAGGGCCATAAAGAATTATCAAAACACTTGGAACAATTAAGGGGCAATTACCAACAATTAATGAGCAATTAAAATTACACTAATGGAATATTTAGTTAATTCTTTACAACTAATGTTAAAGGTCACCAATTAAAGATGTATAGGGATAATTAAAGAGCCAAGAACCAATAAGGGGTTAGGATTAGCATAGAATGGATTGCTAATGGTCATAAATTACCCTAAACACCAATAATGCAATAATCAAGAGTCAATTAAGCTTTTGATTAAGATGCTAATTAAATTCTAATCAAGCTTTGAAAAGTCAACAAATTGCAACTATGATCTAAAGGCCAAGATTTAACCTCATAAAGTTAATCTAAGGGCTTTAGAACAAATTTCATAAAGTGGAATCCATGTGAACCAAATATTAGCCAATGATAGATTTTCTTCTAAATATCATGAGATAAATAAAAACACAAATTAAAAATAAAAGATGGGTGAGGGGGGACGAATTTTTGGGCTGAAAAAGGGGATCAAAAATTGTTTAAAAATTAACAAAACTCACATGCAATATGAGTCATGAGCCAACATTAATACAATGAAGACTTTGGAGGCTAATGGAAGAAGATAAGAGTCCTTTGTCATAAAGCCTCTTAAATATTGGAAGAGGATAATGAAAGAGAAAGATGAAGAGTTGTGCATGTGTGTGTGTGTAGTATGAAGAGAGAGAAATAAGTCAATTCATTAGCCAATGAGAAAATTAAGCATAAAGTAATTAGATTAATTCAAGGAATTAATTCTAGACATAAACAAATGAAAACCTATAGAAACTAAATTGTATCTTGAAATACCTTAACCATAACTTAAATATAAGAAGAGATTATGAACAAGCATAAATCAAGCTTGAGAATGAATCCAACCAAAGCCATTTCCTTAATTTTGCAAATTGATATCAAATGAGAAAAGTAGGTGATTATGGTCTCTAAATGAAGCTAAGGCCTTCAAGATTTCAAAACCAATGAGAAAATATGCATAAAACTTCATTAGGATCCTCAAATAAATTCTTTCCTAGTGATTCTAACTAGTGGTATGCAAGAAGGAAGAAATTGATAGCTTAATTATGAAGCTAAAGCACATGGCAATTTTGGAAGAGGATAGGGTGAGTCATAAAGTAATGGAAGAAGCTAGAAGGGGGTGTGTGTATGGCTAGGATTTGTGCTCCCAATTACCCTAGATCCAATGGTTCATGTTCAAGATGAAAAGGGTGAATAGTGCCATGAAGTTTTCCTATAAATAGGGGCCCTTGGCCCTCATATTCTTCACACCAAAATCAGAGCAAGGCAATCTGATTCTAAGAGTAAGAGAGTGAGTGAGAGCCTTGGAGAAAGGAGGAGCAAGTTCTTGGTAAGTTTTCTAGTTCTAGCTTTAAGTTCTTTAAGTTTTAGTTCTTAAATTCTTAGAAGTAGCTTAAATATGCTAGGATGATTTTATATAGATGTTTTTATAATTAAAATTGCCTTTATCTCGAAAAATTGATGAAGTAGAGATTATGGCAAAATTTCTGGGAGAGATCATGAAAGTAACGAAGTTCGCGAAATTTCATCGGTTTCGGAAATTCTGAAGTCAGCCATGAAAACGCCAGGATTTCATATTGAAATCATGATCACAAAATTCTGAGAAAATTCATGGTTAAAATAGACTTATAGGGATTTTTAAATATGTCAAGATCATGTCAAAATGATTTTTGTACAGAGAGTTAAAATTCCTCAAAGTTAGGCTACGAAATTCTAGAAAAATTCTGGGCAGAGGTTCAAACCTTAAAACCTGGGAGTGATTAGTGAAGTCTGGGCAAAGGTGACTATTTTTACTTGAAAATAGACATCCTAAAGATTCCAAGGAATTTTACGGATCCTCGTTTCGATTTTTGTAGAATTAATTATGATTTTTCAAAGTTAGACAAAATGCTGCCCAGATTTATACCAGCGTTGTTGTACGAATTTTGAGGGAAGAAAGTGAAAAATAGAAGTTGTAAGGGCAAAATGGTCATTAGGGGCCAAAATATCTCTTAGGATATTACTTACGAATTAATAGATGCGATATTACCGTTATAGGATCAGCGTGATCGCCGTACGTACGCCGCACCAACACCGACGACTAAGGTACGGACGCTGCATCGTAACACTAACTCTGATGTTTACTGTATACCTATATGTGATAGATATGTTCATAGACTGTGACTCTGTTTTTAAAAGAATTGTTCATACACATACAGCTTTGTACGGGTTATAGTCATGATAACGCCGTTGAGTTTTCCTAGCGGCGAGGACACGGATGTACACCGTGGCACCGGTGAATAGTGCGGCATCGTAATAACATTCATATGCGGTGGCTGTGTTGTTATTACTTGTTTTTATATATGTGAATATAGCTGTGATGTCATGAGATAACTGTCATACATACTTGTACATAAACATGAGGTTAACCGTTACCTGAGGTTCAATGGGTATTGAACCTCGCTCTTACCATAGCTTCGTGATCCGAGTAAACAGACCGGAGACAAGGGTAAGCAAGAGATCTAGGAGCCGACTGGAGATAGTCCTTTTGCTTGTACTTATGAGATTTGAAATTTTTGTACCCGCCATTAAGGCTGATCACATACATTACAGTGGATTTATCAGTTACTTTTTAAATACTATTTACTTCCGATGCTTTACTCTGATCATGATACCTTGAAAACGCTTTCAAAAATTGGGATGTTACATCTCTTATCCTTTTACAGTCATTCACTTCCTGTATCTCCTAATAAGGACACTCTTTAATGCACTCAGGAAGTGACACAAAATCATTCCTCGATAACATTAGGACTTCCACATTCTTAAACCATTTTAGAGTTAGGTGAAGATCTTCATCCAATAGGCTGACATTATCGAGATTCAAGTGTTCTATTTCTTCATAGCTAGTAACTTGTTGGCTCTGTTGTATCAATTTCTTAAAAGATTCTCTCCCAGGAGGGTGAATATATGCTAACTGAAGATCTGTAAGATTTGGTGATGTCAATAAGCTATTTGGGAGCTCCCTAGGATTTGTACAAGAGCTTAAATCTAAACGAGAAATGTCTGCAAGATTCCCAACGGAAGGTGGGAGCTCTTTAATTGCAGTCATTGTTGGCTTGCTGCTGAAACATTAAATAGATCTTCTATCTTCCCTACTATATGTGGGAAGTAGTCAAGGCTCTTGCAAAAATTAAGGTCAGGCTCTTGAAGAGATGCCATGTTGATTTTAGGGGGAAATCTTGTAAGTATTGAGCATTCACTAAAATCTAATCTTTCAAGTTTAGAGAGAGATCCCACTGAATCATGAACTTTGGTCAGATTGTGGCATTTGCTGAAGATCAATTTTTTTAAAGTTTAAATTCGACATGTCAGGTACTTGTGTAATGAATTCACACTTTGAGAAATTCAAATATGTCACGTATTCAAACTTCTGCCAAAAAAAAAAAAAAAAAAAAAAAAAAAAAAAAAAAAAAAAAAAAAAAAAAACACTATTTTGACTAGAATTCGAACATTTAGTTTATCTAAAACACACTCACGCTAATATGCAAACAAACAATTATGATTCAAAAAGTTCTGACATGATTTCTAAAACTCTGTATTATATAGCTAAATTCTTAAAATGTGATAAAAAATTAACCTGTCATTGGATGATAAAAACAATATTTCTTGTTAAAATAAAAATCAATTAATGTTACAGTATTGCTCAATCAATTCAGCCATTTTTATAAAATTAAGGGAATAAATAAAATATTATATAAACTTAATGACCACAGATGTAATTTTGCCTAAAAAAGTTATTGCAGGTGTTAAAAACACAGATATGTGAGAACTCAAGATAAAATAGAAGAAAATTAAACTTAAAGTAGTTTATTCTTGAATCTCAACTGAAAATTATGGGTAATCCAAAGTTAAGTCATAAACAACACCTACTAAAGTACCAATCTTATCTCTTCAAGCAAACAAATGAAAAAAATTCAAATTATAAATCAAATACATTTTGAATCACTGCATTGATTGAATTGCCTACTTTGTTACGAATAATAACAATCGATTCTTATATCATAACGAACAAGAAACCTCAACAATCCATCCAAATTCTTCTCCTACACATTATAACAAACACCTTGTGTGCCTAATTATTTTAACAATTCATCAAATCTCCTAGTGTTCAAATCACTTATCCAAAATATCCGGACATCATATTAAAAGTATTATATCCCTTAAACTAAATTCTTTATAAAGAATCAATTTAACCCAAGAAAATCATGACCACAATTCCAACTTCCTTTTACCTATATCAACCCAATTTGAGTGGCGTTACTTGTCCAAATAAGCTCCTTAGACCTTATTCCAGATTGCTTCAACATCCCTTCCCTCCCATAGACTCACGCACAAGAGATAGAGAATGAAAGATTGAACATACACACTAACACAAAGGCAGTCAAAGAGAGAAAGAGCGCTTCGGACATACCCCATAAAATCAAAACTAGAAGAGGATGACTTGAAATTCTGCACACACACACATAGATGACAACATAACCAAACCCAGACATGGAAGAGAAGTGATGCTCCAGTGAACACTCCGCATCAACAAAAGGTGCAACGAACGACACTGTATAAGAAGAAAAAGGTGGCCAAGAATCCTTAAAAAAATTCCCTATTCAGCCATTGAAAGCGTCGACCAAGAGGAGGAAAAGCAAGTTGAATATAGGAGAAATCGATATGAGCTTCAAAGATTTCTTTCCCCTTTTTTTCCTGCTGTGATCGTTGAAGAAAGGAAGCAAGAGAGGGAGAAAGACGTTTTGAGCTCTGGTGTGTTCTCGGCTCTCAGACTCATTGATGGAAGAAGGAGGAGGTCGATGGTGCTCTCCAAACTTTACTCGGATCAAGATTCTGAGCTCTGGTTTCCACTTCCCTTTCGATTTGGTCTCCTCTATCTCACGGCCTTCTCTGGCTAAAGGTGAAGTCACGATCGTTGGTGGGGTTGTGAATGTTGCCGGCGATGATGGTGGTGGAGGTGGACGTCGCTAACGACAACGATGGTCATGTGTGGTTGGACAGACGATGTTCACCAGCGAAGGCACCGACTAGATTGAACGAGGCTGGGGATTTGGGGTTTCAACCCTCAGAGAAACTTCTACACTCTCTGCTCTCCCTTCTCCAACCTCATTTCGACATTGCAGCTGATATGTTTTTCTTTTGGTAATTTTTTGAGGAAGAAATAAAAAGTATACCTTGCCTTAATGAAGATTCAAACTCAAAACCTAAAGGACCTTTAATCATTCCCAATACCATCAAGCTACAAGCTTTACTTGCACGTAGTGATAGTAAATACTCCCTCCGGTAATTAGGACAACATTTGGGAGTTGATCTTGGTCTTAATTATAGGACATAGTTTTAATTTTTGTCAATTTCCTTTTTAATTTTTGTCAATTTCCTTCGAAAATACCCCTATTGATAATTTCTCAACAATAATTAAACACAATGATAATCTAATAATGCACATATATATTCTATAAAGTAAATAATGCTTGCAACTCATTAATGCCACATACACATCAATTCTACTATTTTTTTGTTTTTTTATATATTAATTTTGAATAATCTTTATCATATTTTTCCCATCGAAGAATGCTACTAAAAATTTATAGAATAAAAGAGAGGAAAATGACAAAGATAGAATATCTCTGTATGATGTGGCACCGAGAAGAGTTGGATTGAAAACTTAATGAAACTACATGAACAAAAAAAATTTGGTGAAAATGTTTCATTAAAATTGTAGGTTTTTAAAATCAAGTCAAGAGAAACAACATTGAAGAATTGCGGCAAGCAAAACTGAAATCGATGGAGACCTGAAACTAAAACCAAAGAAGGAATTTTGAAGAACGGAGTATCTAAAATTGGAACTCAAAATAAGAAACATACATATCGAGATTCCGAGGGTCACGCACAATTTCAACCTCTAAGAGTAGACCAAAAGTTGTTGAGGGAGATCGACGATGCCGAACTATGTGAGAACTCGGATAAGTCGACGATGCTAGACAATGTGAGAACTCAGAGAATTCGTGTGAGGTCGGAGAGGTCCAACATGCGTAGGGGGCTATTGATACAACAATCTTTTCCAATGTCATGTTAAATTTTAAATAAGGGCATTTTAGGAAAATAATTATAATTAACTAATTTAACTACTATCCTTAATCTCTCCAAAATATGGTAAATATGTCTTATAATTAGGACCAAAAGGAGCAAAATATATAAATATCTTATAATATTATAATTTGATAATAATGTTATTATTATTCAAATATCCGGGTTGTTATAGTAACCAATCAAGCGCAACATGAGGCCACGAAACAACCACAAGACGAGGCTATGAAACAAGTGCAAGTACAAGACCCACGAATAACAAGCATGGGAACAAATCCAACAAATATCAAGCGAGCTCAAGGTTAACCATGGTGCCCCAAGGACTAACATGCTGCTATTAGTAACTAGTGCTCGGTATTCGATCCTCTCAAAACATTTTCAAGCATGCTTGGGTCCAATTTATCAAAGCAATGAAAATTTTTCTTTCAATATAATAACAAATTCTCATATCTAATAATTCATAATAGAATTCCCCGGCTTGAAGGTTTACAAAAATCATCTCAAATACTTTTCTTTAGATTCTATTTTGTTGAAAAAATCCTTTTCAAATATCAAGAACTCATGTACGAACATTTCAAATTGCAAAACTATTTCAACATGAAAATTTTTAAAAGATATCTCCAAAGCTTCCTTACCATTTTAGTGAAAAATCATGAATTATACTATGAACTAATTAGGGAAGAAAAAATAGTAATGCATAAAATCATCAATAATACAAAAATGAAACAAATTTGATAAACTTTCATTTGTAAAATCATACTTATAAATATTGTAATTAACATAAAGGCATGTCAAGTAGGAAAATATCATTTATGAAAATTATAATGGGATGCTATTTACTCACCCGGCGCACTCTCAAAATATAATTCACTCTTTCCAAAACTTCTCAAGGCAATCACACTTGTAGTCACCTAACTACCTAACCAATAGAACTATATCGTCACTTCAATATCATTTTTTTAACTTAATATTCTTAAAATTTAAACATCCATCCCAAACCCAAGATAATTTTACTGGCTATTTTCTTTAATAAATTTCATAGCCACAGATCCATAAGTGTAGGAAAGAAGGAAAATCTCTTCCAAAAACATTAATCTTTGGAATTTTTCAATAGTCCTCTTTCCAACATCCCCATGAAGATATGAAGTTATCAAATTCCACACTTAAACAAGACTTAAATTAGATTCAAGTTAATGTGTGTGTGTTTGACCAAAAAAAAAAAAAAAAAAGTTAATGTGTGTGTATGTGTGATTTCTTTCATCCCCATAAAATACTATAGAAACATATTAAATTAAGCCTCCGTTGATCTTTCAAACATTTCAATGAACACCCCGTAGGCACTCAATATTAACCCATAACATTAGCCACACTAACTCAAGATCTCACAACCAAACAATTCATCCAGCAACTCATGATAATCAAAGTTTAAATAACAATCAATATCATCCGACCATACCTATTCCATTAGCAAAAAAATGGTTTACTTAAAGTTTTCTCACTTTCATTGATTGAACCATATTTTTACATGAATTTTGTTCATGAAATGGGGATTTTTAACGTACTTTCTCATAGTTATTTAGTTTTAAATGTATTTCTTGTGATAAATTGTGATTAAGAGTAAATACATTAAATTGGGGCTAAAAAGGGCAAAATTGTCAAAAAAATGTAATTACTCTTAATTATTGATTTTCATGAGAATATTTGATGTTAGATTAATTATTTTGGATTGTAAATGCCTAAAAGATTAGAACATATATGAAAATAAAAGTTTAAACTCAAGTTTTTAAAAGTTTCAGTTTAGTCCTTCTATGAAAGAATTTAAACTTTGCAATTTAGTCCCTGGTCAAAACTCTGCGTTTTGACCAGGAATTAATGAAGTAGGGCAGCTGAACTTTGACATTTATTGATTCAATTAAAACACCAGGACTCCAGACGCAAGAAAGGAAGAAACCCCGACAGATTAAATGCTGAATTTTTTGGTCAAAATTAAATGCCGAATTGAAACACAACGTTTTTATTTATTGAATTTAGGTTAGCTAAAGGAAGTCTGGATCGACCCGTGGATATGGAAGTGGCCCGACACAATGAATACCCAGTTGAGGGGTATTAAAAAACATAGACAGCGCCGCGTACATAGACAT
This sequence comes from Acacia acuminata, assembly GCA_019022655.1. Classification (NCBI taxonomy): domain Eukaryota; kingdom Viridiplantae; phylum Streptophyta; class Magnoliopsida; order Fabales; family Fabaceae; genus Acacia; species Acacia acuminata. The sequence continues at coordinate 1,481,840 of JAFJYI010000171.1, read as the reverse complement.
CTGGATCATCACGCATTCACGACTCCATCCTTCCTCTCCCTTTGGCGCGGCGGTTCTCATCTTCCCCACCTTGTCCGCCGGCGACCATCCTCCGGCCACCACTTCCGGTAGCCACCTTCCTTCTCTAGTCTGCCATAACCACCGACTTCTTCCTTCCCCTCCATCTTCACACCCACAGGCTACATACGGTCCAAACACCAAAGACCACCGTCCTCCACCATCGATCACACTCACCACCACGTCTCCACAATTCATTTCTTCCTTCCTTCTCACACTACATCGCCAGCCTTAACGATTCACTTCCATCTTTCTCGACCTCAACCTTGGCGGACACAAATTTCACCTTCATTCTTCATTTTTTCCAGTTTTGCGATCCAATTGGGATTTTTAATGGTCGTGTGTAGCCGATTTCTCTTGCTTCTTGGTGTGAAGATTTGTGCTTGAGTTCCAAAGCTTCAAAGGGGAGTTAATTTGTTCTTTCTATTAGTCTAGATTTATACATTTAGGTTTCCTAGTTTTAGGAATCATTGTGTATAAATTCTGGAACTGAGATTAATATTTATTGTCTTTGTTAGATTAATAATTGTGATTGATTTTGGATTATGCAATGTGAAGATTATATTTGTTTTAATTTCTTGTGGTTACAATGAGATTATATTAATTAGCGTGTTATTGTCTAGTTAATGTGATCGATTTGTACCATTTGAGGGACTCATGTACTCAATTTTAAGAAGACTCATGTTGCATTATTCTAATTTTAATTGCACATTAAGTGGTTTTTAACAATTTCTCAAAAGGTAGTGGTTAGCTATGTTTGTAGGAGTTACTATTAATTGAGATTATTGGACTCAAGTGGTATCTTGAGGTTGTTCTTTAGACTTAATGCAATTTTAACTCCGATAATCTTTTATGAGCAAGGATAGTCATTTCTTCATTACGAAGAACATCCATAATTCATATTTCATTTTCATACTCCATTTCATTTTATTAAAAATACCAAAAACAATAGTTTAGCATTTAATTTGCAATCTTATTTGAGTTTATTAATTGAAAAATCCAAAACCAATTTCCCCCTTGTTTTAATTGCATTAGCATGTCATTTAGATTACTTAGGACTTAATAAAAGGCTCCTCGAGAGAGAGAATGATCTTAAGTTTGCCTATACGCAATCCTTGGTAATTTTTGATTATGGACCCCAAGGCTAAAGACAAAAAGGCCCTCATCATCCATGCATGATTTATTTTATAACATTTTCACCGTTTTAGGTTTAAATTCTCCTCTCAAGCATTTTATCAAACATCCTATAAAACCTTGTAACTCGTTCCTCTTTTGCCTATAATCTCATATTCAAAGTGAAGATGGAATATCACCTAGAGGAGGGGTGAATAGGTGATTATAAAATTCTTTCGTTAATTGTTCAAGAACACTTGAAACAGAGACACAGAGAAGAACAGAAAGATCGCAGAGATTATCCTGGTTCAGTCTAATTCTTCGACCTACGTCCAATCCCCAGAACCCCTGGGATTTTCACTATCTTTCAAAGACAATTACAATTACACACTGTACTCGGATGATCCTCTTTCTAGGACTTACTCTCCCTTACAAGCTGTAATTGTATACCCACACTTAAGGTTCCACAACCTTAAGATTTTACAAATCAAATAATCAAATAAGTATTTAGAAACTCCTCACGAGTAGATAAAGATAAAAAACTCAAGTACACAAAAATATCTAAGATATTAGCAAAGTTAATGAAATAGTAGATCACAATAAATTCGAATTGAATGCACAGCATTTTAGTAGGTGTGATGAGCACAATTTATACCATGTTTTTTTTCTATATTTTATGACTGAATTGTTTGAAAAATACAAGCTTAACTGCAATCAATCTGAGCAAAAAGGCATTAATTCATGAATATAGGGAACTGAAGGATAAAAATCAATCACATCCTAAACGTGCTAAAAGAGGAACGAGTTACAAGGTTTTATAAGAAGAATGTATAGCAAAGCTGATACTATGCTATAGCGTTCCGATAGCATAACAAAAGTGCAATACAAGGTATCACCGAAGCTATAGCAAGGTAAACGATGCGATGCTATGCGGCATCTGTTCTAATCTTTTGTCAAGATTGTTTCAGGAAATAATTACAGAAGTCGAGGAAAGACAGGTAGATTGCTGACGTAATGGAATAGAAGATGCGGAGGATCGAAACTAAAAGATTTGAAAAATCCCGTAGGATTAGCGAATCAATCTACCGTGATCGAAGATATGATGAATCTCGACAGATTTGGAAAGCCCGGCTCACTGAACTTGCGCCACAAGAAAACCCGATTATAAAAGGGAACAGCAAGCCAACCCTAGAGGAGAGTCAGGCAGAGCCAAAAACGAGAATTCACATTCGGCCAAACTCGAGAGAAGAGAGAGAGAGATTTCACGAGGCACGAGAACTCCGAGAGAACCTAGCATCCTTCTTTGTAGTAAGGCGGAGATAAGAAGACGTGGAGTGGTGACGTGATAGGGCTTCTTCCACACCATCAGAACTTCGTCAAGCTTTTTGTTTTTCTTTTATTTTGATCTTTTGGTCATGGGTCATCTTGTCGTTATCTGTTTTGTGTGTCCCTTGTCAGTCATGAACTAAATTTCCTAAGGCTGAATGAGGATGAATCTTTAAGTTTTGAATCAACCCAGTTGCAAGTTCTTAATTCAATAAATTCAGTTTGCTTATCAGTGATTTAATTACCTTGTCGATTAGCGGAAGCTAAGGACGAGATTTGTGGCCTCAGCTTACTAGTAAGGAGTCGAAGTTAGACCTCTGAGAAACAGTGATTGCTAGGTAAGTTGGTGCAAGGCTTGACCTATTATTGTAGGCTTCAGGAATGGGTCTACCGCTCATAACCAATACACCCTGTTTTGTAGCGTTGATCTAACTAGAAAATTGCCATAGGCATATGGAAGGAGTAAAGTTAGCATTAGAAGTATCGGACGCAGAAGCTTCGATAGACTATAGTGGTCGGTTAACTGAATAGTGTTGTAGTTAGTAGCTATACTGTAGCATTGCGAAAGCTATGCAATATAGATGCTATAACAATGGGTAAAGCAACTGGGGGATTGAGATACTTAAGGGTGATTCCAAGTTCAACCTAACCTCTTACTGATATCTTCTCAAAACTACGCTACTCTTTTTACTTCTGTTTATTAGCATAATCACAAAAACCTCTCAAACCAATCATATTTACTTTCTGTTTGCACAACTATCATAGCAATTGAGCGTCACTTCCCGGTATCTCGCCTGTGGGACGATACTCTACTTACACTTTATTACTTGTTCGATTGGTCCACTTGCCATAAGGAAATCGACCAACAAGGTGGCAGAATTGAATGTGGTGAACTTTTATATCGACTGCCATTGTGAAGCTTTGAATGTAGCTGTCGAGTCTCTTCATATTCTCCTTGGTGGGGCTTCGGGTGCAAGATGGGGCGACAATCGACTCTGAGCAATGAAATACTCATTTACATTGCTAAATCTCATGGCAAAACAATAGCTCAGGTTTTAACTTCAGTTTCCTAATTTTAACGTCTTAAAGTGTTCACTTTTTTGATGATGCATAGCTGATTCTTAGTTTATATAACAATAAAGTTTTTGGTTTTCATATACACACACACCATTCAACCCCACATACTTATACATATATATATACTTTCATATTAGCTTTTAATGATTTGTATGGCTGTTGTGATTTTTCTAATGTGAGAACATGCTAAAGCTTCCTCTATTTTCAGTTCTTAAAAACAGAGATCTATATATATGTAGGACCTAAACCATGTAAACAAGGTTGAAAGCTTACCTTACTCAAACTTGCTTGCAACCATTCAAACCTTATGCCTTCACCTTGTTTTACTCTCGGTCTAACTCTTTCTTCGTCACACACATTCTCCTCATTTCAGCTTTCTTTCTTGCTCTCACTCTCACTTATACGTTCGTCTGCCTCTTATTCTCTCTTTGGCCGAAGGGTTATAATGGTGTGTGATCTGTTGCTAAAGTGAGGAGTGGTTACTGTATCTTTTGCCTCTAAATTTCATGTAAACAACACCGTGATTTCTTGCATGTCTCTCGCTTACCATGTCTTGGCCAAATGAATAATATCTAGGGAGTATATGATATGTCTTTTGTTGCTTTGTTTGAATGGAGCATAATGGGTCGCATGGGTTTTGTTCTTGGGCTAAGGAAGAATGTTTAATAAAAGGAGAATATGGACGCTTAGTTTAATTTGAATGGGCTGAATGACTATTGGATATTAAAGGAGTTGTATGTGCCTTAGTGTCAAAATAATTATTGTACAAGAGAGGAGGTTGGTTTTTGCATGCACGCATATACACATAGATATAGGAGCACGTGGCTTAGTGAAATTGAGAGAATAGTTTGTGAGAATCATACCAAAATTATCCTACTAGATCCTCTTTGATCATATACAAGGCTTTTATTTGCATTTAAGTCCTTTGCTTATTTAATTGCAAATGTTGAATAAATATTAAAAATAAATCCTTAACTCCATATAAGGATTTTTCTTTTTCAATTAATTCTTCTAGGCCATAAAATATCGATTTTATAATTTCTAGGCCTAAATTATTCTTTACTTGAATTTATTTTTTTCTCGAAATATTCAAGAAAGAGAAAGAAGCCATAATTTCCAATAATTAACTTCATAATTATTTTAGGCCAAATTTCACAATAAGTTCCCATTCAATATTTCTAATTTTCAAATTTCGAATTTAGGATGTTACAATATTAAATGCTTTTCTTCTCCTTTTTTAGTCAATAGGGGCAAGAAGGTAATTTGACATTCAAATTTATATCCATGCAGTCCCTACGGAGCTTTATGATAAGGGAAATCACTATGGGACTTTTTTTATTATTTTTTATAGTCTTTGAGATCTAAGTGCGATTTTTCCTTTTTTTTCATGGGTTTCTGTTTTTTTTTTTTTTTTTTTTTTTTTGCTCAGAACAGATAATGATATTACCAAATAAGAGAGTTCCACAAACAGTACTACAACATCAGTAGATACAATACATGTACCAACATAACGAAACAATAAATAGACAAAGAACAACAAAGGACAACAAAAGACTTAGTAGATCCCAAGATCGAACGTGGGAGGCGTAATCATCCACAATCGAATTTATCTCTTGCACATCCAAGGCTAGAACAGACAACAAGGAAGGTGATGGTCGGAAGACCCACCCGATCGGGCACACCTCCTTATAAGCATTCGCCGCCAATAGATCGGCAGCTCTATTACCCCTTCGAGGAACAAAGGATAACTTAAACCCAGCCTTGTTTGTAAAGAAACAGATTATATCATGAAGAATGCTTCTACACTTCCATTCACATAACACTATTGATCTAGCATTCACAAAAGTTACCAAAGTAAGACAATCAGACTCAAACACCACCTTGTCATGTCCCAAATCCAATGCCAACATAAGCGCCTTCTTGAGAGCTAGAGCCTCCGTCATAAAAGCCGAAATGGATTTGAGTTTATCCACATATCCCCACTTGAATGAGCCATAATTATCTCGGCAAATCACACCTACAAACGATTCCCCGCCCGCCACAAAGGCTCCATCGATATTATATTTCAGCCACCCACAACCGGAGGAGCCCAATGATCGTCCAACAATCGGCCGCTCGGGATGTTTTCGCCGAGGACGCCGATCCCATTGAACCCAAATCAATATTATACCGTTAGCACAAGCAATTACAAGAACGGATCGATCCACATGGTTGAATACCTTCTCATTTCGCTGCTTCCATATTAACCATAATAGCCAGCAAATATGAGAAATATCTTTATCAGCAAGAATAGGTAGATTAGTAATCATCAAACACCATGCATTAAAATTATGAACATTAGAACAATCTAATCTAGCCCCCAAGCTACACCCAAACCACACACATCTAGTCCAATAACAGTGAAATAACAAATGCTCTATGCTTTCATCAACCGCCTCGCAGATTGCACACAATTTAATTCTGGAATGTTTTCTGCTATACAGAGCATTGTTAATGGCAACAGCGTTATTTAGGAGGCGCCATATAAATTGCTGGACCCGTGGAATGGTTTTGATGCTCCAAATTGATGTCCAACAAGAAGAGGGGATCACAACCGAAGAGCTAGCCTTCTGCTTTTTGACCACGACCCTTTCCTTGTTTGTGTGGTATCCACCTTTGACACTATATTCTCCATTAACAGCACTCATCCACACTAATCTGTCTTCCAAATCATTCTTTGGAATGCAAATTGCCCTAATAGCCTCTATAGCCTCTGGTGGAACAAGATCAATAATGGGAGCCAAGGACCAGCCGCCATCTACTATGAGATCACACACTCTTCCTTTTGTAATAATATATTCTGTACTATCCGGAGGTTTCACAAATGGCTCAAATCCCGGAATCCATGGATCCCCCCAAACCCGAATGTCATGACCAGTCCCAACTTCCCACCGAAGCTCTTTCTTCAAGAAATCCCTACCATCAATCAAACTTGACCAGCACCATGATGCCTTGTGACCTTTACCAACATCAAGGAATTCATCCTTACGAAAATAAACACTTTTAATTACTCTAGCCCAAAGATCTTGAGGACGAGTCATAAGACGCCATGCTGTTTTTGCTAATAAGGCCTCATTCATGATTGACAAATCACGGAAGCCCATACCTCCTTGCTTTTTTCCCAACGTAAGATAGTCCCAAGCTTTCCAATGCGTACGACCACTAGAAGCATTTCCCCACCAAAAATTAGCAATAAGTCCATGAATTTCCTTGCAAGTCATGAGGGGAAATTTGAAGCGCTTCATGGGATAGATAGGAATAGCTTGAATTACGCTTTAATCAACACTTCTCTGCCCGCCGAAGAAAGGAATTTATAACTCCAACTCTGAAGTTTAAGCAGTACCCTTTCTCGAATATAGGCTAAAGCTTGATGCTTCGTCTTCCCCCATATGCTAGGGATACCCAAATATCTACCAGGGTCTTCGGATATGGGAATCTGTAGTTTGTGCCCCACAGCCATACGTACCTCAGTTGGAGTATTTGATGAAAAAAATAAGCTGGATTTCTCAAGGTTTAGAGCCTGGCCAGATGCATCACAATACAACTTTAGAATCTTCGCCAACTGACCACAGTAGTAACGGTTAGCCCTCATATAAACAAGAGCGTCATCCGCAAAAAAACTATGGGTTAGAACCGGACAGCTGAGGCTCAATTTAATGCCTTTAATTAATCCTGCATCCTGACTTTTAGAAATCATCAATGATAGAACTTCTGCAATGAGAATAAACATATACGGTGATAGAGGGTCCCTGTTTACTATCATCATTACCAGCAAGAGTATAACAAAAAAAAAAAACGATTATTATAACAAAAAATTTGATTTAATGAAGGATGGTTTATGTCAAAAAGTCACAAATGAGAAGAAAAAACCAAAGTGAGGCCTCTTTTCTTTTCTTTTTCCTTTGCATTCAAATGGCAAACTGAAGCTTGAAGATTCAAAATTACACTATCGAAAGTAACCATACAAGAGGTGTTAACCCCTTCTCTACTATGCACGATACCTCTCAACTATGTCAAGACAACCTAGTGTTAGGTATATCTCGTTAACAATAGATATATATTATTGATCACTATTACAAGTCTATTTTTTAAATAATCAAATATGTGAGATGTGGTGAGAGAAAAACATAGGAAACTTGGTCGGAAATAATTTAGCATTTTTTAATTTATACTTTAATATATGTCATGTTAAATAATTATAATATTTAAACTTTTTTTAATAAATATAATTTTCTATAATTACTACTCGGTTCCAATTTTTCCAAAAAAACAATTTTACGAATTTCTAATGCGAGAAAAAATAGTCGCTTCGCTTATGCGGTTGTACCTCTCCATTTCAAAAGGAATGGCAGAGGTCATGGTTATTAAGACAGACTCGAGGTTTGTCAACTTTATAAATTTTCAAGAATACAGGTCTTCTCGATTCTCTGAGGCGTTAAATATTTTGTTAAGAGATAGTGTATTAGATCATCCTTTCAAAGCGGAAATTGAGGCCACACGTCAACTATTATATGGTGATTGGCATGTTGTTTTGTCCCACTCAAATAGGGAGATTATTCAATGTGCAGATATTTTGGTTAAGGAAGCGCATGTAGAAGATATGCAGTTACAGTTAGTCCCAGAAGTGCATCCAAGATGTAGAACTCCATTCATTCTTGGCAAAATGTTTGTTGGGGATGAATTTAGTGTAACATCCCAATTTTCTAAAGCGTTTTCAAGTAGTTTGATCAGAGTAGAGCATTGGAATAATTTAAAAGAGCGAGTATCTGATAAACTTTCACTGTTAGTGTATCTGGTTGCCTTAAACAGCAGTACAATTATCCGAATATTTAAAAGTACGTAATACATATCCAAAAAGAAATTCTCCGACCGAGTCCTCACTGGTGCTGCTTACCCATGTCCTCGAACCTGATTCCTCCAGATCCTGAGGCTATATTAGGAGGTGAGGTCCAATGCCCAATGGACCTCAGGTAACGGTTAACCTCATGCTTAAATATGACAGTATATGTATGACAGATATTCATGGCATTTTAGCAAAAATCAATACATAAGCACACAGCAGATGTATCCCAACAGTATATAAGCACACAACAAATGTATCCCAATAGTACATAAGCACACAGCAAATGTATCTCAACAGTACATAAGCACACAACAAATGTATCCCATAAGCACACAGTAGATGTAAAGTTATCTATCACATATAAGCATACAATAAGCATCGAGTTAGTGTTACGGTACGCGAACGTACCTTTGTCCGTTCGGATTTCAGTACATCTATCAGCTCGATATGTTCCCGGATTCTCTCGGATATCCTATCACAACATTTCCGCATTATTCTTTTAAAAATAATATCCTAAGGGATATCTTAGCCACTAATGACCATTTCACTTATGGTGAGTTCATTTTTCAATTTATTCCCTTAAAATTTCGTGAAAACGCTACTTTCAGCATTTCAAGCAGAATTTCTGCTAACTTTGAAAATTCATAATTAATTCTAGAAAAATTGAAACGAGGATCTGTAAAATTCCCCAGGATCCTTAAGATGTCTATTTTGGAGGAAAAATATTATCTTCTACCCAGAACTTAAGAAAAATTCCCAGTTTTCACATGTTCATCCCTTGCCCAGAAAAATTCCAGAATTTCGTAGCCCATTTTGCAGAATTTTTATCTCACTGTACAGAGCTCATTTTAACATGTTCTTGGCATATATAAAAATCCCTATATGCCTACTTTGACCATGAATTTTACCAGAATTTTTTAACTTCATTTTCAATATGAAATATTGGCATTTTTATCACCGGTTTCAGAGATTTCTACCCGATGAATTTTCGCGAGCTTCGCTACTTTGCTCATAATTTCCCAGAAATTTTGCTATACCATGTGGCTCATCTAATTTTCAAAATATCACTATTTTTGACTATAAAAACGTGATATTAAAATTACTCTAGCATATTTAAAATCAAAGCTACTTCTAACTATGAATTTAAAACTAAAACTTAAAGAACTTAAAAGCTAGAGCTAGAGGACTTACCAAGAACTTTGCTCCTTCTTCTCCAAGACTCTCACTCTTAATTTCACTCTCTATATTCAGATTGCTAAGCTTGTTTTGGTGTGAGAAATGTGAAGACCCAAGCCCCCTATTTATAGTAAAAGGTGATGGCATTTTGGTAGTTATTTCAAACCTACTTCATCTTGCATTTGAGCCCTTAGATCTAAACTTAGTTAAGAAGTTTTAATCTTAACCATTGGGTCTATACTTAATGAAGAAGTTTCAATTTAATTTAAAAAGCATTTCTCTTGATTTTTCCTATTGGTGGATTTCAAATTAAGATTGATTTAAACCTATTTATTTCTTCCACACACATACACAAACTGTCCCCCCCCCTTAATATCAGATTACTTTTGTTTATTAAGGGTTTCCTTGTAGTTTATTCGAGTCCCCCTATTAACTTTGCAATTTTGAACCTTATGACTTTAATTAAAAGTCTCTAATTTCCTGTTTATCATTTAAACCAAATTTCAAAAATTGAGGAAAAGATTTTGGAGATAACCTATCTCAAGCTTAAAATATGCTTGTTCATAATAACTCCTTGTATTTGATCTATGATTAACGTATCTTAAGATACAATTTATTTTGTATAGATTTCCCTTTACTTATGTCTTGAATTACTTCCATTAATTTAATTCACATAGGATTTATGCTAAATTCCTATTGGTGGATCAATTGACTTTTCTCTCTCTTATATACTAGACACACACACACACTCACAACTCTTTTTTCTTATTGGTGGATTTAATTTCACATGGATTAGCTTTATTAAATTAATTGTAAAACCCTTAGATTAGCTTTATGAGGTTTAATCTTGACCTTTAATTTATGTTAATCTCTTATTGGTCCAATTAGTTTCATGAGGATTAAGAATATTTTCTTGATTTATCATTGGCCAATTCAATTTCACAAGGATTAATATTAATTATTGGTTTAATCACAACCATTGGATTTCATTGTGTTTGTTTAGATTAAATCTTCTCCCTTGATTAATTGGTTTAACTAATCATGAAAATTAATGCTTAATTAGGAAAGTATTATTTCACCCTCATTTTATACTTTTATTTTGCCTCTTGATTATTTTGCATAGGTTCTCATTTTATTTATTGTCTTGAGTTTTCACCATGCACACTAGATTTTTCATCTCTTTAGTGGATTTTAAATTATTATCAAATTAAGCTTATAATCTCTCTCTCTCTTGCTTATCCTCTTCCAAAGTCATTAAGAGCATTAATCTCAAGCCCCCAAAGTCTTCAAAACACTCTTATCATCTTATCACTTTGTCCCCTTAATTAATGGCTTGCATGTGCCTTATTTTGCATGTAATTATATGTTTAATATTAACAATTGTATTCCTATTAAATGGCCAAGAGTGAACCATGTATACTCCCTCATTTTGCACATCAATTTTTGTGTTTTAATTACCTCAAAAATTCAAAGAAGGAAGCCTTCCATTGGTTAAATTTTTTTCCACAAGGATTACACTTTATGATACTTAATTAAGGCCTTAGGATTTTAATCCAAGCCTTTGATTTGTGTTGGAAAAGTCCTACCTTCATTAGTGATAATTAATGTGCTCTATTGATATAAAATTAGTGTCATCATCCTTAATTATGTTTATTTCATTAATCACAAAAGTTAATGTTTTATTCTAATTATTGCAAATTTATTTGCCCAAAAGTTGTTGGTAATTTTCTTTAGTTGGAATAAGTATTTCTATGCCATTTAATTGCCTCTCATTATTAAATTAAAACTATGTCTAGTCATGATAATTTTATGATGTTTTATGATCTTTAAAAGAAATTAGAATTTCTGGTCTTTAGCTTATTTAATTTCAAGAAGAAATCACTTAAAATAATAGTCAATAAGCTTCTAAAGTTTGAGACCACATATTCACCTATCTCTAATATGTTTGATTTGCCAAAATATGATATTTATAATAAGTGAGAATTTTAGGGTATTACATTTAGTTCTTTGTCTTAGGTTGTGTGTATTTTGAACTTCAAGCTTACGCTTGCCACTTATATAAAAAAAAAAAAAAAAAAAAAAAGAATGGCAGGTCAAAAAATAATTTAAAACATAAATCAAATGGAGCGTTCGATCGACGAAGCCCAACGGCATGTTTTTTTTGGAGCCTATTTTGTTGATCTCTTTAAATGCCAATTGCTCACAGAGGCTCACCGGAAGACATATTGCTCTGAAATTTTCTTTCACACTCTCTTACTGCTCCTGTTTCTTCGTCAGATCCAGGGTTCGTGACGCGCTCGACTTTATTCCTTTGGCTCTTCATTGCGAAATTGATCGATTGCAGGTGAGCAGCAACTTCAGATCTTATCATTTTGGATTTCGATTTCAAGCTGAATCTAATATTTTCTTCTTCTCACTTCATCGCTATACAAATTGATTTTCATTTGGTGAGGATTTGTACGGTGGTTATACGAGAGTGAAATTCACCGTTTTGATTAAGTATAAACGGTCTCTTTTTGTTTGATATTCATGCGTCCTCGTGCAACAAAATTTTCGTTGTACGAATCACAGATCGTCAAACGATTCTGATTATCGGCTTCGTCGTTTTGGTCTTGGCCATTGCTGCCTCATGAAACCCTTCTTCTGTTCCCATGGCATTTGAAGCCTGCGTCCTATGTTCCGCAATGAGGCTTTCTTTTAGTTATGTGATCAATTTTAGATTCTTCGATCTCTTCTGCTATGATTTTGAGGTCGGTAGGTTGTTCTATATCTTCATCTTCGTCTATTTTCCCATTGTAATTGATTTTTTTTTTTTTGGAAAAACCAAGTTATGTTTCTGTTTGTATCTTTGGAGTAAAAGTTTTTTTTTTATCTTATCTGTTATTTTTTCCCCCAATGTAAAATGGTTCCTTATTATTTTTGGATTTTATCCTAAATTGTTCTCCAAATAATTCGTCTCTGCGATCCAGACTTGCCAACAACTTTTTCAGTTACGTAGATCCCTGCGTCCTGTCTTCCGCAATAACAAGGCTTTCTTTCAGTTTTATGTGATCAATTGTAGATTATCTCTTCTGCTCTATGATTTTGAGTTCATTTGATTGTTCTGCATACAACTATATCTTCGTCTATTTTTCCATTCTAATAGTTCTTTTCAAAAAAATAAGTTTCTGTTTGTTTCTGTGGAGTAACATTTTTTTATCCGATCTGTTCGTTTTTTTCTTCCATTGTAAAATGGTTCCTTATTTGGATATTTGAATTTTATCCATAGTTTAATTCTCCAAACAATTCGTCCTTGAGTTTTAGAAAAGCAAACAACCTTTTCCGTTATCTTCCACAAAGATTTTTTATTTTCATTTTTTCATTAAGTAAATGGGATTTCAAAGTAGAAGAAAATAATTCAGATTTGTGTGCAATGTGAAAAAGGATATAATCGTTATAGATTTTAAACAGATATAAATATCCGATTGTGCTGCTGCTTCTTGATAATTGTCATTGCATTTATGGGTATGCTTGTTACGTTAGCTTCTTATAGATTTAGTATAAATTGGAGAAGTATTCTTACCATGATGAAAAGAAACTAATAGTTGGAATAGAATGTTGAAGACCACAATTTTGGTACTTTTTGTTGACGACAAAATTCTCTAGTTACTAAAAAAACCTGAGAATTTCGGTAGTCTATCGAGAGACTGATATCAATCTTGAACAAGAAAGCTTTATGTGCTGTAATATTTCCATTTTTTTTTTCCATTAGTTAATTAATAATCTCAAATCCCCATTTTTACAGGTTTGATCAATATATCAGGATTCCTAAAAGGCTTTAAATCTGATGCTTTCTCATGTTGGTTCACAAAGTTAACAAGGTCTGAATTTACGTTCAGAGCATTTGATGTTAATTGATAATCTCAAATCCCCATTTTTACAGGTTTGATCATTTTTTTTTTTTTTTTTTTATGTATGATGACATCCTTTCTTTTTTAGGCATTTTATATAATTTTTTGATTGCATTATGACTAATCTTTCTTGCTGGCAATTTCTTTTGTTTTTATTTATCATCTAGCTGCCTTGCTCATTACATTTGCAATTTCTTTTGTTCATCATATAACTGTTTTTGCAATTCATTTAATTTCTCTTCCTTTTTTTTCCAATACTTTTTGACCAAATTCTATTTTGAAAAAAAAATAAATAAATAAAGGATTGAAAAAAAAGTTCTCTGTCCAAAAATCCTGTCTTTTTTTTTCAGTCTATTTTTTTTTTCAATGAAAGCATAATTTGATAAAACAGAACATTAAAAGAATAAAAGAAACAAATTGAAAGAGCGATAAAAGCAATATATAATGATAAAAGAAATTACAACTAGATGATTAAAAAAAAAAAAAAATGCTAGCAGGAATGAAATATGTCTGAAAATCAAAAGAAAAAAAAACCATAAAGAGGAGCAAAATTCTAATTGACCGAGAAGTGTCTGTGTTGCTTATGCATGCATATGATCTTCCCATTTAGTCATAAGAGGGAAGAAAATATTGTCTGGGGGATGTTAAGATGGGTTTGAGTTTGCCAAAAATAATGAGGGGATGAAATTGAGTTGGCCAAAAAAAAAAAAAAAAAAAAAAAAAAAAAAGCTCAAGTTGGATGGAAAGAAACCTTAATACCTCGGGTTCTAATTATAAGATCTAGTTGACTTTATTTGGAGAGATTAAAGAAGCTAAATAAGTCATTTCATATGTTGTGTATTAGGGGATTATATATTACTCCCTCCGGTCCTAATTATAAGAGCAAATTTTGAAGTTGGTTTTTGTCCTAATTATAAAAGTAAGTTTTAACTTTTATCAATTTTTTCCTATAATACCCCTTATTTATACTTTCTCAATAAACGATAATAATTTAATAATACACCTATATATTTTATAAAATAAATAATGTTTGCAACTCATTAATGTCATATATACCTAAATTATACTTTTTTATATAAAATGATTTTGAGCAATTTTTAATGCAATATACTGTACTGAGTATAGAAAATATCAAAATATATTTATTATTTATGATACCTTATTGTAGTTGTATTTAGTCCTACTCTCCTAGTACGTTAATTAAAATTAAAATTGATAGAAAATCCACGTACTGAAAATGCGTATTCCCCTTCCTTTTCATAAAAGCGGTTGTGCACTGGCATTGCAATTGATGACCAGTCTGGCCAAGAAAAAACTTCCGCGAAAAAAATTTAAAACTTATTCATCGTTTTTTCCGTGGGCCCCACCGTTGAGCCATGTTTTGCTGTGTCGGTGGACCAATAACAGGGGCGTGTCTGGCATGCATTGGGCGCTGGCGTTGTATCTCATGGCAAGGGTGTTTTAGGAAAATATACATAATTAACTAATTTAACTTCCTTCCTGAATCTCTCCAAATTCTGGTAATTTGCTCTTATAATTAGGACTAGGGGAGTAGTAATATATTGTTGCCTTTTGCATTTTAATTGCTCAAAAGGCATCGCATTTTTCCACATAGGCGTACCCATTGCGATGTCTTTAGAAGTGAATCAACCTTCGATGTCAAACTAAAAAGGACAACAAGCAGCCGGCACTTTTGCCGTTTTTTATAGGGAAAATGTCAGTGAGGTCGAGAAAAAAATATCAAAATAGTCTCAACATCATATCCTCAATCAAAAAAGTCTTTGAGAATATTTTCATAGGGAAATTTTAACAACTAGTAAAGCTAATTTGATAACAAGAAAAAGCCATTTTGAAAACGAGACTTTTTTGATATTTGAATTCTGTAATTAATATCAAAAAAGTCTTTTTTGATATTAGTTACAGAATTCAAATATAAAAAAAGTTCCGTTGTCAAAATGATAGGAATTTTTTTTTATAGGGACTTGGGGTTGAGACTTTTTTGACATTTTTGCTCTTTTTTAGGACCTCACTGATATTTTTCCTTTTCTATAACAAATTCATCACCATGATAACGCATTAAGAAGATGAAACTATTCGCCAAATTGGAATGGCGAAACCGTTGGTTAATTAGAACCTGTAATATTTGATACCTAAGAATACTAAAATCTCCAACAAATATGCTTACACATGGGAAAAAGCATCTTATTATTGTTCTTGCTTGAAGGGGAAACCAGATTAAGAATAAAAAAACTAGTTAAAAAGTCATGAAACTTGAACTTCCTCGAAAGCTATGGCTCTTCGTTTCAGTGAACTTGTTGAACGCAGAGGAGACTTGAAAATTGCCCATTCTCCATGTCTGTTTGCTGCTTAGCAACATAAGCTCCACACTTAATTGGTACGTAGTAGAAGAAAATAGAAAGCTCACTTTAATTTGTGCCTTTCCTGTTGTTATTGAGTTTTTCTTTATTAGCAGCCTTGAAATGTCTCAAGAGCTTCTTGGCTGATTCACTAAGAGGAGAAGCTATCGCTTTTCGTTTTAGGGAAGTTCTTGAAGCAATCATGAAAATCCTGTTGTTATTTGTGCCTTTCCTGTTGTTATTGAGTTTTCCTTTATTAGCAGCCTTGAAATGTCTCAAGAGCTTCTTGGCTGATTCACTAAGAGGAGAAGCTATCGCTTTTCGTTTTAGGGAAGTTCTTGAAGCAATCATGAAAATCCTAGGAGACACGAAGCGAACATTCTCCATGTTTGTTTGCTGCTTATCAACATAAACTCCACACTTAATTATGGAAATATCTGGTGAGCTAACTTGCATGTCCACATCATTCATATCGAGTTCTAAAAACCTATTAAGCCCCTTCGGCTCCAGTTCATGAAAATTCTGAAGTATATCAAATAAGAACACATGGCTTTGCTCACCGAAAAAGCGCAACACATCATGACTTTCTCTACTTGCATCGGGATCGTAAGGACCATCATTTTCCATCCATGAAATTTTACGACCATTGATTCTCATAAAAACATGGATGAGTGGACTCCTTCTTGTCTTTGCTTTGCCTGATTCAATTGCGATGACAAGACGAGGGAAAACTTTACCACGAACACGAAGCGACAACGTGTCTCCTTTACAACAATAGTCAAACCAATCAGGAAATGCTGCTGCTGGCATACTAATTACTTTGCAAGAGAATGTTTTTGCCTGATTTATCAAAACAGTAGAGACAAAGGTGTTTTCAGGTTTGAGAACCACAAATAAAACAATACTTCCAATTTAGTTTGTAGATATCAAATAATTAATTTAATCATCCAATCATGTGAATGTTTTCAATGATTTTCCTATCCTTCTATATGTCTTTAAATGAATATTAATTATTCCCTATGATAATTAGTATAAGAGCTACTTAAGTAATTTGGGTAGGTTCTATATGTCTTTAAATGAATATTAATTATTCCCTATGATAATTAGTATAAGAGCTACTTAAGTAATTTGGGTAGGTCAAGACATAAAGTACTCATTCTGATCATAGGATGAAAACCTCTTTATATGTGTAATCAATAAGGATAAGCTGGAGAAAGAATTATAAATTTGGGAGACAAAATAAATTGAAGTCTTATATTTAGAACCAAATCTAACCCCCTAACAACTTTACATTAAGAATTATAACAGAATGCTGAAATGTTTCTGAACCCTGGTGACTTGGTTTCTATAAGTTCATACCTCCAACATGACAAATGAAAATTATTAAAGGCCTGAGAAATACCTGAGACCATAAACGGCCTAACGACTCAGTTGTTAATGATGTGCAATTCTCCGCCATTATGTCTTGCAACCCTGATGGCAGCTCTGGTATGTCTCTAAGCCTCTTGCAGTTATTTATTTTTAATATCCTCATGTTAGCACACTCTTTAATACACTCGGGAAGTGACACAAAATCATTTCTTGATAGGTCCAACTGTTGCATATTTTGGAAACATTTTAGAGTAAAGTAAACATCTTCATCCAAAAGGCCACAGGTTTCGAGAAACAAGTCCTCTATTTTTGGGAAACTAATAACTGGTTGGTTCTCTTGCATTAATTTCCTCAAAGCTTTTCTACCACGATGCTGAATAGGCCCCAACATAAGTGTGGTAAGATTTTGCAACTTGAATAAGCTGTTTGGAAGCTCCCTAAGACTGTTGCAGGAGTTTATAAACAAATCTTCAAGGCCAAGAAGATTTCCAATGGAAGGTGGGAGCTCTTTTACAGCAGTGCTCACTGCAAAAATACTAGTAAGTCCATCCATCTTTCCTACTATATGTGGGAAGTAGTCAAGACTCTCGCAGAAAGAAAGAAAGAGATCTTTAAGAGATGGCATGTTGATTTCACGAGGAAAGCTTTTGAGTTTGGTGCATCCATAGGCATCTAATCTGATTAATTTACATAGAGATCCCACCGAATCATGAACTTTGATCAGATTGCGACATTCTCTAAAAGTTAATGTCTTTAAATTTTGAAAATTCGACATATCAGGTACTTCTCTTATGAATTCGCACTCTGAGAAATCCATATATGTCACATATTCAAACTTCTGCAATCACAAAAACTAAGATTATTTAATTAGCAGCAACCGTCAAGAAATAGGGGAGAAGTTTATAGACGATAAATAAATTTAAAAAAAAAAATACAATGAGAGTTAAAGTAATTTATATGTTTATATGACTCAAGAAAATTTGATGAAAGAAAAAAGAGTGAAAAAAGTACCTGAACTGGCTCATCAAATTTAAAAAGACCTCCATATAACTTGAAGCAAACTAGTTTTGGAGGTGAAAAATCTGGTGGTAAAGTCATAGAAGGATATCCCCCCCAATCAATCAATCTCAAACTATTGGGAAAATACTTTGGACTTGTTAAAAATTGGGTATTTCGAACAATGAGAATACGAAGATTATTCATTTTCTCAAAGGCAAAACCATTCCACTTTACTTCTTGATGAGGTGGATCGAGTATTATTCCTTCAATATCCTTTCCTCCCTATAGTACAAGTTGAGAAAAAGTAACATTGTTAGATATTTGATAAATTTGCACAATTTAATTAATGCATATATGGAAATAGATACATTTTTTATTCTTACTAAATCGTTACGCAGCACATTAAGAACATCTTTGTGATACCACAACCTGCTACGTTTATCAGGATTTGAGGGGGCCTCTTGCTTAACAATCATTTTTGCCATTTGTTGTATTAAATCATGAAGGTGCAAGCAATTATCATCAGCAACAGTTATCAGAGATTTATCAACAAGAACTTCAATATAAAACCTTGTCCCATAATAACAAGCTCCTAGTATGTCTTCAACATATTCCAATGGCTCCTCTTTAAAGAAACAAGCAATGTCCAAGAAAATACGCTTAGCACCATCTTGTAAGCAATCATAGCTTAATTTCAGTATATCATGTATAGTTCTCCCTGGGATATGCTTATATTGTTTCAATGTATATCTGCATTCCTCTAAGTTTCTGTGTCTCAAATTGGAGCCTATCAATTTTAAAGCCAAAGGTAAGCCACGTACATAACTTGTAACACCAATGGACATGCTTTTGTAACCTTTTGGAGGGTGGCCCATTCGAAAGGCATGCCAACAAAAGAGTTTAAGAGAGTCATGCTTATTCAACTCCTTCATTTCATATGTTTTTTCAATGTTGCGTGCAAATAGAACTTGCTTGTTTCTTGTTGTTATGATGATTTTGCTTCCACAACCAAACCAATCACACCCTCCTGCAAGTTGCTCTAGTTGTTCAACTTCCTCAACGTCATCAAGAACCAACAAAACCTTTTTTTCAGATAGTCTATGTCTCATTTTTGAAATTCCTTGGTCAACACTACCGAACTTGATCTTCTTTTCCTCAAGAATTTCTGATAGAAGTGTCTGTTGAAGGCGAACAACACCCTGATATTTCTTTGATGCTTCTCTAACATCAAACAGAAAACAAGCACCTTCAAAATGGTAGAATATTGAGTTATATATAGCTTTTGCAAGGGTTGTTTTGCCAATTCCACCTGTTCCATGAATCCCCAACATACAAACGCTATTATCACTTTCATCCAAAAGTGACATCACTTCTTCAATACAAGGCTCAAGTCCAACTATGTAATCAACGTTATGGAAGCGCTTCGGAGGTAGCCTAGCATATGCATCTTCAACAATACTTTCAATAAATCCACCTTCGTATCTGCAAAAGGGAAAAAATAACTTTTTTCCTGTGAGGATGATTTTCGCAACGCGTTCTGTTTAATATTTTATGCTCTTTTATCATATATTTTTTAATATAGTCTTGTCTGGATTTTTGAAGGCGACTGCAATATTAATTAGCTCTCTGAGATTTTAACCCCTTCACTAACGTCATCATTAATATAGTCCCTTAATTCGTTTAAGTGTTTTTCAGTCATTTAAACCCTAACGTCATCATTAACCAAAAAAAAAAAAAAAAAAAAAAAAAATACTGTTATTCAAATTTTAAATGTTAACAAAACATTCTCAAATGTTTAATTTTAATTTTGAAAACAACATTGATAATTTTAAAAAATCATCATTAATTTGAGATGGATAGAAGATGGAAAAATGCTTAATTGAGGGATCAAACTAAAATCTTGTACAAAGTCAGAAGAACAAAGGGGCACTTTTGCAAACTGCGTCATTTAAGTAAATCCAGAATCATGTGAAAACAAAAGCGTCAAAATATAAAATCATTTAAACTTCTATATCGAAAATAAAATGAATATTAGATATAAAATCTTTACGTAGACGTTCTTGTTACAAACTACGAAAAATATGTCTAATTTGTTAAGACCGCAAATTTATATTCTAATCTTATATTAATGTCCATAATAGTATGTTATTCTAAAGCACTCCCTCTTATCTACTCCCTCCATTTCTTTTTATAATATAGGATTAACTTAATCGTGTTGTTGGGAGAGGTAGTTATGATTAGTTAGGTGTAATAAATATGTAAAAAATAAATTTTGTTTTTCAAAAATGCCATCATATATGTGGAAAAGTGAGAATATGTTATATTAAGTGCTTTAGTCAAACATGAGAATTAAACGCAATATTGGCATGAGTAACTTTCATAATTGAATGTAAAATGGGAAGTTTACTAAGGAATTTTTGAGACATCGCCTAATCTTATCTTTTAAAAAAGAGCATGACATGCCTAAGAATCCTACCTTATAAAAAAGAACATGGCATACCCAAGAATCATATCTTATAAAAAAGGAACAGAGAGGGTGTAATATAGGGAAAATTAGGGAGAAAGACTAAGGAAAATAAATATTAATTAATAAAGGCCTTACCAATTGTAATTATTTTGAAGGATCAAAAATTAAAATATAAATCATCAATTACAAAATTAACCCCACCAAACTCCCTACATTTTCTCTAACCCCATCTCAACTATGGGATGGTTAAATATTAATTGATGTTTCCTCGTCAAGTGTGTGTCTGACTTTTATTTAGGAATTGATATATTTGTGATATTGGTAATTTGTTTAAGAATGTTAAATTTTTAAATTTTCATTTCTATGACATTCTTTTTAGGTGAATCCCGTTTGTTTAAGTTTTGTTTTTTGTTTCCATGAAACATTACATATTTCTAAAATAAATATATTACAATATTTTGTGTGTGTGATTTTTTAAGTTTTTAAGAATAATAAAAACCTAAAAAGTGGGAGATATCTAATTATTCATAGGTTTTAGAGGCTATTTTAATAATCCGACGATGTGTACGCAACATAATACCATAAAAATATTGAGTTGCATATAAATGTTTTTTTTTATTTTATCAAAATATATATGGAGATGTCATCAAATTTGATAACAAAATGGTCAGATAGTTGAGCTGAGTTAGATAAGGGTAACTTCATAATTGAAAACTTATATTTTAATTTATAGTCCTTGAAAATAATTACAATTTTTAAGATCCTTGGTAATAAATATTTTTGTTTTCTTGGTCCTTCTCCCTAAAGTTGGTCCAAAATATAAGAGGTTTTTAATGTATTTAATATCTGTTTTTCACTTTTGTTCCTGCAGGATAGAGAAACATATGATTGATAATAAATGCATATTTAAAAATCGTTTTCTTTAATAAGGATAAAATAAGTAAATTTTATAAATTTAAGACAAATTAAATGACTTAACAAACATTTCTTGATTTACGTGAAAAAGTTAACAATATCTTGTATTATGAACGGAATGGAGTAGTATTAGATGTGAGAACATTATTTTGTGATTTCATTAGTAAAAGTTAAAATAAATTCACAAGTAAAAAATTAGATTTAAATTATTTGCGTTTTAAATTTTAAAGTTATTTTAAGACTCAATAGTTAAAACTTTTTAATAATTCTCATAACAAAAATACTGTGAAAACTACAGTTTTATAGCTCATTTGATCTACAAAAGCGAAAGTCACAGATCAAAAATTTCAAACTTCTTCAATAGCGAGCAAACAGCCAATTAATCATTTATAAAATTTTAATCAGAAGAAGGCTTTCAGAAAATAGCATAAGAAAACCTACCCGCCTTTGAAAAGCCATGCTGATGACAAACTAGCAGCTTCAAACAAAGCAGACGTCCATTTACGCACTTTCTCCAAGTCATCTTTGAACCTATCTTCATGAGCAGCCATGGCTTCTCCAAAGCTGTTTCTCTGATGCTGAACATCTAACGGATCCACCTTGTAAAATATTGGCATAACTATCTGGTTCCTCTCCTTCCTACACCGAATGATGTGAGCCAGTTCATCCAGGCACCAAGTGGAAGTGGCGTAGTTTGTAGAGAACACAATAATGGAAATCCTGGATTTATCTATGGCTTTAAGAAGCGCAGGCGCGATTCGTTCCCTTTACCGAGCTTCTTGTCATCAATGAAGGTGTTAATTCCCTTCTTGCGCAAAGCTTCGTAGAGATTCACAGTGAAGGATTTACGAGTGTCTTCGCCCCTAAAACTCAGAAAAACATCATATCTATACTTGGGTTTGCTCCTAAAGCTAAAGGATGATGTTGCTGCTACTTGATTAACTTGAATCGCCATGTTTGTGATAACCAGTGCAACTTGGGGAAATTTTGTTTATAAGCAAATTAATTCCAATAAATTAATTAAATGTTGTGTTCTGGAATCCAATACTGTCGGGAGTCATTTCCTATATTGCTGTAGAAGATGCCTCACTGGTTTCTTTATGATCATAGGACAGTCATAATGGAGTGGCTCAAGAGTAATCACAATTAATGAATTTCTTACTGATAGATTTTTTTTTTGAACAATGCATAAAGGTATACACATGCGCTATATAGAAAATGAGTTTTAATGAGTATTCTCTTAATGTGTACAAAATCTAAAATAAATATCATGTCTTAATTGTTATCTTTTGAAAAAGAAATTATTTAATAATCATTAACTGAAAATTTTAAATATGAAGCACTGAAACTGTACAGTGCATATCTAGCTACAGTGATGAGTACTGTGGCGCTCATCATTGCAATGAACATTGAAAGTTTGTAACTTGTTATACTAGAAAGGAACGCATGCTTTTATGGAATAAGAAACGCAATTGTTGGTTTTGGAAACATATAAACAAATTATAAATGAAAATTATCTGATAGAATTATCTGATGCATTCACTAAATCACGGAATTTTTATCAGATTGCCATATTCAGAAAAGTACAATTTCCTTAAATTATGATTGCCAAAATAATTATAAATATTAATCACCGTAAGAACAAGAACAACAACACACTAGTGCAAAAATAGGCTTTAAGACCTGATTTAAATAGGTATCGTAAGACCGATCTCGCGACCGGTCTTATTCCGCATAGCCTTAAAAGTTTGTAACTTTTAAGATCGGATGAACAACCGGTCCTAAAAATTTAGACCGAACTTTTGAAATATCCGATCTTAAAAGTGTTTCAAAATAATAATAAAAAAAGAAAAACCCAAATGAAACAATCGGTCCCAAATCACCAGATCCGACAACATTTTGAATGCCCCTTCGTCACACGTCGACGAGAACCAAGAGAAGGTTGGAAGCAACACCAACAAGAAAGCCAAAAAAGAAGAGAAGATTGGAAGCAACAACAACAAGAAAAACAAAAAAGATGAATACAAAGTCTAGAAATAAGAAAACATAACAAGAAATAGAAATCATTCACCATGGAAATCGAATTTGAATAAATATAAAATCAGAGATGAAATTGAAGTCCAGATCTACAAAAAAATCACAAGTTAAAGCAACCAAATCTGAGCAGATCCTTTTGTCGATGTCGGCAAAGCTTCAAGCAACCAAAATCAAAGTCCAGATCTGAAAGCAGAGCGGTCAAGGTAGGAGCAAACACTCAAGCAAGAAGAGATCTGGGTTTGATTTTAAGCCGGATCTCGTGTGAAGACGTGGGGAGGAGCTATAGATCGAAGAGGAAGGAGCCGCCGCCCGTAATCCTCGGCGACGCTTGTGCCGTTGCCGAGGATTGGAGTTGATGCCATCGCAAAAACCTCAAGCATCTCACTCCAACGCTGCCAAGGATTTGATTGTTTGGCTCTTAGAATAACTTACGAAGATTGCGAGTAGGTTAGAGGAAGATGATGTCATTCTTGTCAAGATTTGACCCGTGAGGCTCTTGGGACACTCGTTGAATCTATAACTAAGCAAATGTTATATCACCAAGAAGACAAGCACGCCACACTTAACGAGTTTAACGAATTTAGTTTTTTTCTTTAAATACTTTTAAGACCGGATGTTTGTAAAAAACAGTCTTAAAAGTATATTTTTAAAAAAAAAACCAGATCCTTTATAATCCGGTCTTAAAAGTATAGTTTTAAGACTGGATCATTTATAATCCAGTTTTAAAAGTGTTCTATATATTTACGAAAATTGTAATCTGGCCATACTTTTAAGACTGGATTATAAAGGACCCGGGTTAAAATATACTTTTAAGACCGGTTATAAAGGATCCGATCTTAAAATATACTTTTAAGACCTTTTTTACAAACATCCTATTTTAAAAGTGTTTTATATATTTGTTGGAAATTCAGATTTAATTAGTTAGCATATATGATTATATTGTGCAATTATCTTAATTATGTTGTTAGAGAGATTTTAGGAATTAAGTTAGCAGATCATGGTTTTTGAATTTCGTAATTATATTCCCGATTGTAATCATCTTAATTAAGTTGTTAGAGAGATTTTAGGAATTAAGTTAACAGATCATGGTTTTTTGAATTTCATAATTATATTCCCCGATCGTAATCCTTAAATTATAAGAACTACCTGTGAGAAGATTATTTATTTATTAGCATTTGTATATAATTCCAATTAAGCGAAGGAATAAATCATCGCATTCTCTAGACTTCATCTCTCGATCGGCCTTTCTCACAATATTTACGAAATTGTTATCATCATACTTTTAAGACTGATATTTTATAATCCTATCTTAAAAGTGTTCTATATATTTACGAAATTACCATCGTATATTTTAAGACCGGATCTTTTATAATCCGGCCTTAAAATTGTTCTATATATTTACGAAAGTGCCACTAATCATATTTTTAAGACCGGATCTTTTATAACCCTACAAAAAGTTCTTTATATTCACAAATCACACCGGCCATACTTTTAATACCTCGATTCTCTATAATCCAGTCTAAATGAGGCTGCCTTAAAACTCTCTTTTGCACTAGTGACGTAAAAGAGGAAGGCAAAAGTAGTTTAATTAATTTTAGTTTGCGCATTGAGTTCAATTCCTGCGGAACTCTCAATTATTGTACGTAAAAAGATGCTTCACTTCGGTTTTAAAAAATAAAAAAAATACAAACAAACAAATACCTCTCACTGCTTTATTTGATACCCAAAAGGGACAGACACAACGAGAGGCTCAAAGATAATTCATGACTATTAATTAATCTTTTACGAGTAATTTTTGTAGTAGAGAACAAAGCCTAAAAATAGAGGGAGAAAGCAAATGGCTTGACTAAAAAAAATTTTAAGCCCGATTTTTATGATGTCAAACTTAAATCCACTCACATTTTAATAGGTTCACATTAGGTGTTTGTCTTTATGTACTTGTTACATACTTGTCCTTCTAATTAAAGAGATGAGACATTATCGAGGTAAATAATTCTCCAAATATTCATGGGGTGGTAGCCATTTGGCCGAGGCAAGGGGAATTCAATGAAAAATGGGATAAAAGAAAAAGAGGTAGACCGGTAGGAAGCGTAAAAGCAAAAGCAAAGGTGGGATTTACTTGTTCACGACTCAAAGGCTTCGCCCGTACTTTCTCCACGCTTATTATGATGTCGCTCCTCATATGGAACCGTAGGGGGGCGGCCAATGCCGATCTGGGGCACCAACTGAGGTTCCCGATCTCAAGTACAAAGATAAGTCTAGTGGTGCTAGTTGAGACGAGGACTAGTGGAGATAAGTGCTTGAAGTCATGAGGAAGTTGGGATTTGATAGCTCGTTTCAGGAGGAAGCAGGGGTTTCTCCTCGAGGGATTCGGGTCCTCTAGAAATCACATGATGCTCGTGTTACTATTTTAAATAATTCTTTTCAACATGTTCATATGAAAGTGGTTGCTATGGATCACGTTTTCAATTTTACTACAGATATGGAAGTCCTAGGGAGGAGGAACGTAAAATTCTCTAGGGGTGCCTGGATACTATTGCAAGTCATTCTGTTGACCAATGGGTTGTTGCTGGAGATTTTAATGAAATTGCGGATGTGAAGGAAAAGAAAGGGGGTAGTTCTGCTTCAATTGGTCCGTGTCAGGTTTTCCGGAACCGACTGTTAGAGTGGCAACTTGATGATATTAAGGCGTCGGGAAGTTATTACACATGGATGGGCCCAATGTGGGGTCATCTGGCTCGTGTCTACAAAAAGCTCGATCGTGTTATAGCTAATGCTTCTTGGCGAATGTCCTTTACCAATGCAGATGTGATTAATCTCCCGCGTTATAGTTCAGATCATAATCCTATGGTGCTAAGGTTGGCTGGTCCTCCATAAGGTAAACAAAGTTAGGCCTTTTCGTTTCATAGCCGATTGGTTAAATCACTCGAGTTTCCCGATCTTATGGTCGCTCAATGGAAGACCGGTAGACTCGCTTATTATGTTAGCTCGCCTAGTCTCACCCTTGGGTCATTGGAATAGGAGGTATATGGTAATATTTTCCGATGAAGAATTCCTTAAGCTCGAACTAGAATCACAAAGAAGAAACGTGAGAGTAGTGACTCGCTTAGCAAAGGGGGTTAAAGGAGTTAGAATGTAGAACTTGATTGAATGAGGTTTTAAAGCGAGAAGAGATGTTTTGGTTCCAAAAGTCCCGTCATCAATGGCTAACCGAAGGGGATCGTAATACTAAATTCTATCATCTGAAAACTGTTACTAGAAGGAGTTTTAATAAAATATCCCGATTGAAGAATGAGCACAATGTATGGGTGGAAGATGAGGGTCAACTCAAAAATATGGCCCTTACGTATTTCCAGAGTCTGTTTCTAGATGGGGAGCCCAACCGCAGATGGCTTACTTCTACCTGGCCAAGTATTCCAAGTATGCTACTGGATGGATTGCATCAGATTCCTACAAGCGAGGAGGTTCAGAGTTGTTTGTTTAGCATGCGAAGTTACCAAGCCCCTGGTAATGACGAATTCCCTGCAATGTTCTTCCAGAGACAGTGGAGTGTGCTTCATCATCAGATTATGAGTTTGATTATAGATGTTTGGCATAACCCGTCTCATATTCATTTTCTAAATGATACTTTGATTGCTTTGATTCCTAAAGTGCAGTGCCTACATTTATGTCTCAATTTCGCCCATCTCTTTATGCTCGGGCTTGTATAAACCGATCACCAAACTAATTGTGAGGCGCTTGCAACCGATAATGGAGATTGTGATTTCACCTTATCAATCCAGTTTTGTCCCCAATAGGCAAATTCATGATAACATTGTCATTGTTCAAGAACTGATTCATTCCATGAACAAAATGCGAGGGAGGCAATTTATGGCAATTAAGGTTGATTTAGAAAAGGCATATGATCGTGTGAACTGGAAGTTTTTACAAAACACTCTTGAGGAAGTTGGCTTACCATGTTCTACAAATGACTTGATTATGCAGACTGTTTCTACCTCATCCTTCAACATTTTATGGAATGGGGGTAAAACTTCATCGTTCCAGAATTCTAGGGGTATCGATGTGGCGATCCCATTTCCCCCGTACTTATTTACACTAGCTATGGAGAAACTGTCTCATATTATATCTACTACTGTAGTGGTGGGCTTTGGACCCCTATTAAGGTGGGGCAAGGAGGACCACCGGTTTCTCACTTGATGTTTGCTGATGATCTGATGTTATTTGCAGAGGCAAAGGATAATCAGTTGGAGATTGTTATGAAGTGCCTATCTTTGTTTGAACAGATCTCAGGTTTAAAGGTAAGCATGGAGAAAACCGTCATCTATTTCTCCAAGCACATTGATGAGGAGTTGGCGAGTGTTCATTGAGGCTAAGAATGGCTTCAAGAGAGTTAAAAATGTCGGAAGATATTTGGGGGCTTGGATGGTACATGGGCGTGCAACGAAACAATGCTATCAACATATTGTGGAGAAATTACGGAGAAAGCTAGGTGGGTGGCAAGCAGAAGTTCCGTCTCTGCCGGCGTAATAACTCTTGTCAAGTCGATTATCTACTATTCCTTTATTTCATATGCAATATGCTAGGCTCCCCCTGAATGTTTGTAATGAGATTGATAGAACTCAAAGGAACTTCATTTGGGGTGATTCCCACCTTCATAGAGCTCATCACCCTTTAAGTTGGAATGTGTTGACTAGCCCTAAGACCATGGGAGGTCTGGGTTTAAAATCGGCCGCAATTATGAATGATGCTATCCTTATGAAGTGTGGTTGGAGGTTCCAAAACGAGCGATGCCTTATGGGTTCGTTTTTTACTTGGGAAAGTATAAGGTACAAGCCGGAAATTTGCCAATTCTCAAAACAGTTGTTCACCGTTCGGGCTTCTCTTTGTAACATTA
The DNA here is from genome assembly GCA_019022655.1 of Acacia acuminata. NCBI lineage: Eukaryota > Viridiplantae > Streptophyta > Magnoliopsida > Fabales > Fabaceae > Acacia > Acacia acuminata. The sequence goes on along the minus strand of JAFJYI010000171.1, from coordinate 1,453,279 downwards.
TTATTAATATGAAGGACGAGGTGGTATGGGAAATTGGAGATGGGTCTCGCTATTTCTTTTTGGAAAGATAAGTGGGTGTCCTCTTCCATTTGTCTTCGGACTATGCAAGTAAGTCCCGTTCTCGCCGAAATGTGAGATTCTCGTGGTTAATAGGTTTGTCGATCGTCATGGCCGGTGGGATCTGCCTTTGCTACACAACCTATTTCCCCTGAACGTTGTTGATCTAATTAGAGGTATGCTTCCACCTTCTTATGATGATGGGCCCGATCGGTCCTTTTGGTTGTCCGGAAACTTATCTCGGTGTTAGTGTTAAAAGTTGCTATCTCAGATTTAGAATGAGTCCGGATTTCAACAATCTGTTATTAATTGTGATATGTGGATAAGGTTATGGAAATGGATGGGACCACCTAGAATACGTATTTGGATGGAATTTATTTCATCGGGCTCCCCTTTGAGGTCATGGATCCGTGTTTGGTCCGGTAACAATGGCCTTTGCCCAATCCGCCTTCTAGAAGCGCAGACCACCTACATGCATTTAGAGACCGGCATGTGGTTCGTGCTTTCTCGGTATGAGGTGGTACATGGTGATCAAGATCATACTTTCTTTAGCTATGATTGGAATGACTCGGGTAACGGATAATTGGAAGAGTGATGGAACTACTCTAGGGGTCTCTTTGGCATGAGGTATTTATTGTCTCTTGGCCGGTTTATCTCGGAAATGGTGAAATGAGTTGATTCACAACTCGCAAGATGCAAATAGTAAATACTGCATAAGGCCCATTCTTGAGCTACTGGGAGTACTAAGATCTGGTATGGACAGATGAGGGCTTCAATGCATAGTACAGAATCATGTTAATGTTCACTGGTCCTTTCCAGAAGATCCTTTTGTGAAACTAAATTCAGACGGGGCATCAAAGGGAGCTGATCAGGCGGCAGCCTGTGGGGGTTTGCTGCGAGACTGTTCTAGTAGGTGGCTTGGAGGTTTTGTTGTTCGTCTTGGAAGGTGTTCAGCGATGCTAGCTGAGTTCTGGGGAGTTTTGAGAGGCTTAGAGATGGCTTGGGAGGCAGGTTGGAGGCATGTAGTTGTTGAAAGTGACTGCCAATCAGTCATTGCATTACTATCCATCCAAACAAGGTAATGCAGCTCGTGAGTCCCATTTGGTGTCTCGGATACGAGCAATCACTCGCAGACAGTGGGATATACGTTACAGCCATGTTCTAAGGGAGGGCAACCAAAAGCGGGATTGGGCGGCCAATTTTGCTTTGACGCACATGGAGTCTCCCGATGGATCCCATTTCTCGATCCCCCGTCGCTCTTTCTTGTTTCCTTGTTGCCGACTTGCGGAGTACAAGATGAGAGAGACGTCGAGACGTTAACTCCTTAGTTTCTTAGTTTCTTTCACTTGTTTAGTTTTTTCAGTTGATTAATTTTCCTTGTATCAAAAAAAAAAAAAAAAAAAAAAAAAGGATGAGACATTTTTTATATACATTATTTATTATTTATATATTTTATTTATTTAGATTAAATTATATTTTGCTTTTGATTCTTTTTTGTTTTTTGCATATAGTATCTTAAATTAATTAGTTTTCAGGATGCCGATGTTATAGGACAAATATTTCGAATCCAAGATTGAAAACTAATTAATTTAAAATATTGGGTGAAAAAAAAATTCATAAAAACAGATATATAATTAAGGAAACAAACATGTTAAAAAACACGTAACGAAGAAGCATCTCGCTTTCCATTTTGGCATATTGGGGAAAATCCTTTCGAGGGACCTTTTTGGCAAAAAAAAACCCAAAAAAGGACCTAAGAATCGACCATCCCGTAAAGATCCCTTGGTCCTTTTTTGGGTTTGTCGAATTTTGGTGAGTTGTAAATGAGACCGATATAGTTGTTAACCAGGACCGATATTATTGTAAATGAGACTGATTTAGTTGTAAAAAAATTGTTGTAAATGAGACTGATGTAACATCCCAATTTTCGAAAACGTTTTCACGGTATCTTGATCAGAGTTGAGCATCAGAAGTAAATAGTATTGAAAAGTAACTGATAAATATCCACCGTAATGTATGTGCTTTTAACAAATAACAATTTTTTTTTCAAATATTGATATCGTAAAGTACATGTTAATAGGACTTTCTCCAAATGGGTTCCTACATCTCGCCGCTTACCCTTGTCTTCGATCCCGTTTACTCGGATCCCGAAGCTATGGTAAGAGCCGAGGTTCAATACCCATTGAACCTCGTGTAACGGTTAACCTCATGTTCATGTAACAAGTATGTATGACAGTTTATTCATGATATCATAGCAAAATTCACATATGAAAGATAATAACCGAACACAGCCACTGCATATGAACGTTATTACAGTCTGCACTATTCACCAGTGCCACGATGGCCTATCGTGTCCTCAACGTTAGGAAAACTCAACGGCGTTATCAATACCGTAACCCGTGTACAGCTGTATATGTATACTCAATAATTTTTAAAAACAGAATCTCAGTCTATGAATACAACCATCACATATAGGTATACAGTAAACATCAGAGTTAGAGTTACAGTACGCGTCCGTACCTTCGTCGGTGTTGTCGGTACGTTGACGGTCAGGCGGTGATCACGCGTATCCTATAATGGTAATATCGTATTTATTAATTTACAAATAATATCCTAAGGGATATCCTGACCACTAATGACTATTTTGCCCTTGCAACATTTATTTTCCACTTTGTTTCATCAAAATTCGTAGAACAACGCTGGTACAAATCTGGGCAGCATTTTGTCTAACTTTGAAAAATCATAATTAATTCCAAACAAATCGAAACGAGGATCCGTAAAATTCCTTGGAATCCTTAGGATGTCTATTTTCAATTAAAAATAATCACTCTTGCCCAGATTACACGAATCACTCCCAGGTTTAAAGTTTTGAGCCTCTGCCCAGAATTTTTCCAGAAATTCGTAGCCTAACTTTAAGGATTTTTATCTCCCTGTACAAAAATCATTTTTACATTTTCTTGACATATTTAAAAATACCTATATGTCTATTTTAACCATGAATTTTCTAAGAATTTTGTGACCATAGTTTCAATATGAAATTCTGGCGTTTTCATCACTGACTCCAGAAATTCCGAAACCAATGAAATTTCGCCAGAACTTTGTTACTTTGATGATTTTCTTCCAGAAATTTTGCCATAACTTCTTCTCCATCAATTTTTCAAAATAAAGACAATTTTGACTATAAAGACATGTAAATAAAATTATCCTAGCATATTTAGGATCTAAGCTACTTCTATCTAAGAATTTAAGAACTAAAACTCAAAAAACTTAAAGCTAGAACTAGAGAACTTACCAAGAACTTTGCTCCTCCTTTCTTCAAAGCTCTCACTCTCACTTTCTCTCTATATTTCAGATGTTGCTTTGTGAATTGGTGAGGAATTATGAAGACCCCAACCCCCTATTTATAGTAAAAGTCCATGGCACTATTCACAACCCCTCATCTTGCATTATGGCCATTGGATCTAGGTAAATTAAAAGCACAAATCCTAGCCCTTAGAACCCTCAAATCTGACCCCCCTCTCTCTCCTTGATCCTCTTCCATTTTCTATCCTAAAGTACAATATCCTCTTCCAAAAACTTTTTGCAAAATATCCCATGTGTTCTAGCTTTTTCCCAAGCCAACTATTTTCTTTGTTTTTCACTAGACAAAATTTATTTGAGGATCTTGATGAAGTCTTATTAAAATTCTCTCATTGCTTTTGAACTCTTGAGATTTTTAGCTTTAATTAGAGACCATAATCTCTCATTTTCTCAATTGGACACAATCCTCAAAAGTTGAGGAAATAGCTTTGGTTATAGTCAATTTCAAGCTTGAATTATGCTTGTCAATAATCTCTTCTTACATTTGATTTATGATCAATGGATCTCAAGATACAATTTATTTTGTATAGATTCCTCTTTGATTAAGTCTTGAATTAATCCTATTGATTAATCTAATTAATTCATGTACAATTTTCTCATTGGATGATTCCTTGACTTTTCCTACTAGGCTCACAACATTAGCACTCACAACACTCTTTCTCTTTCCCATTTATCCTCTTCCATGGTCATTAAGTCTCTTAATTAAAAGTACATTATCCTCTTCCATAATTTATGACTTGCATGTGCTCAACTATCTTGAGTAATTCTTTTAATTGATTACTTCAATTTCTTTATTCAGTTTTTTTGGTGTAAAAACTGTGCACTTTCCTCTTTTCTCTTCAAATTTTGTGTTTTAATTACTTCATACTCATCTAGAAAGAATTCTCTCATTGGTTAATTTTTACTTCACAAGGATTACACTTTATGATACTTAATTAGGGCCTTAGGATTTAACTTTATTATATTTAATCCAAGCCTTTATTTTGTGTTGGGGAAATTCTACTACTTTTGTTCATATATTATGTGCTCTTAGGATTTAAAATAAATGTAATTATCTTACCTCTTTAAAAGAGAATTTTCGCCACATATTTAAGATAGGGAAGATTTAATTAATCTTGGCTAAAATCTCTAAGATAGTGTTTTTAGATGTTATAAGGCTCAATTGATAGGTTGCTATATTAATTATGATCATTAGGAATTATCTTTATGCTAATCTTGGGTTTTTATTAGCCTTTGATCGCTAATTAATCTTATACATTTCTTAATTATGCCTTTTTAATTTAATTATTAATTAATTACGAAAATTAACATAAATATTTTAATGTTTGCAAATTTAATTGCCCATTAGTTGTTTGATAATTTTCTTTAATCGGAATAAATATTTCCATGTCATTTTAATTGTCTCTCATGATTAAATTAAGACTATGCTTAGTGATGATAATTTTATGGTGTTTTATGATCCTTAGAATATTTGGTCTTTAGCTTATTTGATTTCAAGAAGAAATCACTTAAAATAATAATCAATAAGCTTCTAAAGTTTGAGACCACATATTCACCTATCCCTAATATGTTTTATTTGTCACATTTATAATAAGTGAGAATTTTAGGGTATTACAACCGATTTAGTTGTAAACGGGTAAAAAAAATTGTTGTAGACTGATTTAGTTGTAAATTTTTAATGAATTTATCCTAGAAAAGGACCAAGTGGCCTTTTCCGGGATTGTCGATTCTTAGGTCCTTTTTTGGGTTTTTTTTTGCTAAAAAGGTCCCTCGGAAAGGATTTTCCCGATATTGTCGAACGATGCAAACTAGTTTCAGCTAGAAGTGAAAAGACACACCACTCAAAAAAGTAGAAATAGATCTCATAGCTATAGGTAGCTAGGAGGAGTGAAAAGACTAAACATAAAACACAGAATATCTCATAGTAATATATTATTCCCTTTTGTGTATCATAGTTACATCAATTCCAAATAAAAGGCATACCCATTATTCCGATGTCTGCCAGAATTTTAGAAGAACACCCAGCTGGCTCTGTGCCATTTTATACGGGGATTCCATGGATGTACAATATAATAGTATAATAATATGTTATATCTTTTATTACATAAATTGCATACGGCAGAAAATTTGAAAACTACAATGTTTTATTAATAATTCATTAATTGCCCTTATTTTTTAAATTATTTTATATATTTATTTTGTATTTATAATATATCAATTAAAATTTATTAATATATAGGGAAAATAACAGAAAAAGAAGTTTGAAATTGCAACACCTCAAAATAGGTTTGTTACTAATAATTGATAAAGTAATGACAAGAATTAATAAGTAATTCAGAACTTATTTTATTAAAAATACTTGGTTTAAGATTTTACAACTTTAAAGTTATTTTTCTATCATTTTCCTTAATATATAAACTCCTATACAAACAACAATGTTAATTCGATGTGGAACAATTGGATGTTATATGACATTAACATAGAATAAAAATTAAAAATGAAAAAAAAAAAGAATAAATATTAAAAACAATCTTTTTGGTAGCTTTATATAAAATATAATATCACTAAAAATGAAATTAAAGAACATTTTCAGGAGTTTATGTGCATGTGGATCCACTTGGCATGATAATAAATAACAATGAACGATTTTAACAATTCTACAAAGATTATATAATAAATTCCATTAAGAGATGAATGATAAGATATGCCATATTATTTTCATCTTCAACATATATAACAATTCACTATAATAACGCCTAAAAAATGATCAAACTAATCGTCACATTGGAATTGACAAAAAGTGGTAAATAAGCAAATGCAATATTTGATTCTAACAATACAAAAATCTCCAAAGATGCTTCCCCCTTTGGAAAAATCTGCCTCTTGCTCCATGAATAAAAATTTTGGTGTGGCCTAGTTGTCCTGCAGCACATGAAAGAGAAACAAAATTACATGAAAGAAAAACAAAATTGAGAAAGGGAAACAAGTGGTGAGCAACATGCAATGATAAGTTTTGATGTAGGAAATCGCGATAAGACCATTTATGTTGATCATTTGTCATTGAGATTTTTTTGGTGATTATTATATTTCATTCCTTCATTAAAACCTCATGGTGATTTTCCCTTTTTACGTCCAAAACCCTAATTTAATGGCATGTGTTACAGTGTGCTAGTGACAATTACTTAATTATTGACATTTGAACAGAAATGTTAAACCGAAAATAACAAAATAGAAAAGGCATGAGAAACACCTAAGACCATAAACAGCCTGAAGAATGGGTTACGTAATTCCCTTTACAAAAAGGTCCCGTTGTTAAAATGGATTTTTATGTTATCAAAATAGTTTTATTAATTAATAAAATGTCCTTAAGAAAATCTCGTTATAAAAATGACTTTTCATATTGTCAAAAATAGTTATAGGTACGTAGGAGGAGCCAAAAGACTAAACGTAAAATACAGAATATCTAATAGTAATATATTACTCCCTTTTGCATTTCATTTCCCACTCAGAAGGCATCGCATTCTTCCATATATCTCATAGTTACGTGAATTCCAAATAAATGACATACCCGTTATGTCGATATCTGCCAGAATTTTAGAAGAACAACCAGCTGGCTCTGTGCCATTTTATACGGGGCATCCCATGGATGTACAATATAATAGTAATATAATAGTATGTTATATCTTTTATTACATAAATTGCATACGGCAGAAAATTTGAAAACTACAATGGTTTATTTATAATTCATTAATTTCCTTTATTTTTTAATATTTTATATATATTAATTTTGTATTTAAAATATATCATTAAAATTAATTTATTAATACATTAAATTATTAATATATAGGAAAAATAACAGAAAAAAGAACTTTAAAATTGCAAAATCTCAAATAGTTTTATTGTTAAGAATTGATAAGAAATGATAAGACGTTTTAATAGGTAATTTATAACTCATTTTATGAGAAATACCTGATTTAAGATTTTACAATTTTTTTTTTAAATCATTTTTCTTAATATATAAACTCCAATGCAAACCAAAAAGTTGATTCGATGTGGAACAATTGGTGGTTATATGACATTAACATAGAATAAATATTAAAAATCAACAGAAAAACGAATAAATATTAAAAATAATCTTTTCGGTAGCTTTATATAAAATATAATATCACTAAAATTGAAATTAAAGAACATTTTCACGAGGTTATGGGCATGTGGATCCTCATGGCATGATTAGCAATTAACTATTTTAACAATTCTACCAAGATATATAATAAATTCCGTTAAGAGATGAATGGTAAGATATGCGATACCATTTTCATCTTCAACATATATAACAAATTCACTGTAATAACGCATAAGAATGATCAAACTAACCGTCACATTGGAATTGACAGACAGTGAAACAGTGGTGAATAAGCAATTGTAATATTTAATTATGACAATACGAAAATCTCCAAAGATGCTTGCCCATTGGAAAAATCTGCTTCTTGTTTCATGAATAATAATTTTGGTGTGGCTTAGTTCTCCTACAGCACATGAAAGGGAAACAAAATTGAGATTAATAAAATTAAAAGTCATGCAGGATCCTAATCTTAAAAATTCAAGACTTGGAAAATTTCCAATAGAAGATGGGAGGTCATAAATAGCACAGCCTTCTGCATAGACATACTTAAGAGGATCCAAGTTTCCAATGATATTTTGGAAGTAGTCAAGACTCTTGCAATTATAGAGATTAAGCTCTTAAAGTGATGGCATTGGCATCTTGATTTCATGTGGAAAGCTTGTAATTTTGATGTATTCACTGACATCTAATTTGACAAGCTTACTGAGATCCCACTGGTCGAATCGTGAACTTTGATCAGACTATGACATTTACGAAACCTCAATGTTTTAAAATTTTGAGATTGAGACATGTCAGGTACTTCGGTGATAAATTCAGTCACTGAGAAATCCAAATATGTCAAATATTCAAACTTCTGCAAGACAAAAATTAGATTCCTCAGTTGACTGTGACTAGTAAGAGATATTCACTCGGATTGGTTCAAATGAAGGATTGGAATGGAATTAAATTTGGTTACCATGATATAACATTAAAAATGTTTCAATGAAAGTTATTTCTTTATATTTGATCAAATACATAATAAAAGTGAAAGGACGTGAATATCTTTCACAAAAGAAAAAGTAATATAACTTGGATGAGCCAACTAGAAGAACCAATATCTTTTAAAGTTCAATATTCCAACCTTCATTTGATCTATCTTACGTATTTTTTTACCATAATTTATAAATTTCAATTATAACTTTATATTGTATATTCAGATAATCGCAAGTTGTTAAAATTCTAAATAATTTTTTTTTTCAATTAGAGTTATAATTCAGAGTTATAACTGTTTTACGGGCAAAGCCAAGGGATGTTGGTGAGGCCACTTGAATCGCCATATGGTTGCAATTATTGCAGTGGTGAAGTTATGTTCTGAGGTTCGAAACTAAGGTTTTGATCCTTCAAGACGGTAGGAAATTAAATTTGTTAAAAGCTGCCGGTCCTTAATTCTATTTCATTGGCTTGTTGTGGTGAAGATAGATATTATGTTCTAGCGATTCAAGATTAGTGTGTGAGGTCATATATACACACATACATACGTATATATATGTGTGTGTACATATCTATATCTACACAAACATACATATATGTATATATATATTATGTTAATTTAGGTTGATATAAGTGTTTATAATATTTATTATAAATAATGTTCTTTATAAAATGATTAAACAACAAATATAAATATAGTCTCACCCATTAATCGAGAAAATGGGTCCCAATAATGGTGCAGGAGGTTTTTTTTTTTTTTTTTTTTTTTTTTTTTTTTTTTTTTTTTTTTTTTTTTTTAAAAAAAGCTTGATCGACAGTGGTGCAGAGGATGAAGCCTCCTATAGAGTAGTAATAAAGTGTAGGCAAAACTCACTTTTATAATTACCTCAATATCTCAAGAAAGATTAGTGGAGGATAATTTTGGGACGTAACATTTATTTTGTGTGTGTGTGTAAAGAGAGGGCGGTGTGGGGGAACGTAAGATTATTTGCCCCTACCATATTTGGAATCACCTATTGCTCCTTGATGAATCTTGTTTTACCTGAGAAGCAAATGACAGATAGACTTGCATTAATCTTAATTTTGAAAGAATGAAAATAAAGGAATAAATGGCCTTACATGTAGTTTGATGGCATAAAAGCTTTCCTATGAATGAAAGGTTACGACTTCAATCTTGTAACTTCATACCTTAATACCTACCTTTCTAATTCCAAAAAAAAAAAAAAAAAAAAAAAAGAATAAGAGGGCAATATTAAATACTTGATAGTTAATAGCTTCATAATGCTATAAATATCATTATAACGTGAATTTCTGTAGCTTTTAAATAAGGGATTCATTTTTAAATAAGTTTGTCGGAGATATAATCCTCTCTCTCTCTCTCTCTCTCTATATGTATGTATGTATGTATGTATGTATGTATGTATGTACGTATGTATGTGTACCTAATCATCATTAGTTCTAATTAATTTTAGTTAGCGCGTTTGGATAGCCAGTTGCGTGTCTTTTCGAATCTGATACTCTCAATTATTGAACATATCAAAGTGAAAATGCTCAGTACTAAAAAACGCTCCTTCAAGGCTGATTTTTTCCTATAGGAAAAAGAATAAGAAAAAGAAAAAGCCTCAATGCTTATTTGATGATATACTGAAACGACCGACACGATGAGCGGTTCCAAGAAAAAAACGATTGATTGAATTTTTTGCGAATAATAAAAGTAAGATCTGTCTATGAAAAAAGTAAGATATGAGGAAGTAAAATTTGAGAGCCATATTTTTTTCGTACAAGGTGGACGAGAGGGATGGATCATATGAAGGTGCCTAAAATAGGAATGTCCTTTCATAGGAGGACATATGTGTTTTAAAAAAATATCTCTTAAAATAATGTTTCATATATAACATGTCTTCTTTGGCATTATAATTTTTTTTAAAAAAAAGAAATTCTGCCATATTTTATAGTTTGTGAGTTTTTTGGGTCAAATTTGCTATATATAATTATATATATTAGGCTAAAATCTAACTTTCATGTTTTAAAGTATAAATTTAACCTCATTAACATTTTATTTTTCGAATTATTCATAGGGATAATAATATTTATTTAAGACCAATTTTTTTTTTAAATTTTTTAATCATGGACTCAGTGCCATTAAGTTTTCAATATATTTTGTACAAGAAGAAAACAAAAGAAAAATATTATTTATGACATAATATATGAACAAGACGATAGGTTCTTCCAATAATGTGAAAGCAATGAGCTCCCATTCATAGGCATTAAAAAGAAGAATTGTGTTTACATCAAGTTCCTTATATTGATTATGTTAGTTCTCCAATCACATGTAGCCAATTGTCCTACTTTTAAAATATTATTATTTAATTATAAACCTACATAAAAAAATAGAACACATTACTACAAGTGATTGGAGAACTTGATGTAATAGATATAAGGAACTTTACTTAAGTATTTTGAAGGAAATAAGAAAGTAAAAATAGAGCGCTTAGTGACAAAAATAAAAACTATAAGGAGGTTAAATTTAAATTTAAAATGTTATATACAACTGTCTTAGAGTTCAAAAGGTATTGTATCTTATAACCTGAATTTCTTAATTCATATCAAGTGACACATCATCCTCATTAATATGTTCTTCCAGTTTCTGTAAATAACTTAACGACAAAAGTAACCACAAGGGCTTAATACAAAAAATTAAAACATCGAGGAAGTAAAATTTAAACTTTGAAATGTCATATAATTTATATACAACTCACTACAAGTTCATGACAGTTTTAGATATTTTAGTCTATATTTTATTGATACATTATCGGTATATGCATGCGCACTCTCTTTGTTTCCTATTGTAAGACACATTTTAGATTGAATGATGACTCATATTATAATTCATCAGGTGATTTATTAGTTATTTTTTTCCAAGACAGTCCTAATTTAATGTTTGATTCACTTTTTCTATAAATTATTGAGATGTGATTTCTGATTTTAAATATCGTTAAATTTGAAATTATCACCCATTTTTAAACAAAATATTTTTACCACCTCCTTTTTTTATTTTTTTTATTATAGTGAGATGGTAAAAATGTCTTATATTAATACGAATAAGATAAGAGTATTTAATTTTAATTTTTCCCCCAAACTATTGTGGATGGTATAAATTTAAATTGACTGATATTTCCTACCGAAACTTCAGCTTAAGTGCGGAACTTTGGGCTCTGCTACTTGGCTTGAAGTCGGTATGGGATGGAGGCTTTCGTAACCTCGAGCTACCATTGAAAGATATTATTGGATCATCCAGACCACCATGTTAACAGATTTTGGGTTATCTCATTATTTTTCTTTTTCTTCTTAAAATTTTATATCCATCTTAAATTTAAATATTGGATAATTTAGATTTAATATTTTAGAAGATTTTATTGTAAGCATAAATAAAGAAATAAATTTAAGCTTTTAAAATATGATCTACACAATTTATACATAGTTGCAATACAAACAAAATAAAAAATAATTTATAAAATATAATAAAAATAATTTTATAAAACATTAAATACGAACCATCCATTTTTTGACATAAGGGTGGAGATGAGATACTAAGAAGAAAATGAAAAAAAAGAAAAAGAAAAGAAAAGGAGAGGATTTGCTTCTGGTTTAGGCTAGTGTTGATAATGATAAGGATTGTTTTCTTCTTTCCCTGTATCATAAAAAGTTTATTGGAATCAAGAAAAGGTAACTTTATTATTAAAGTTGTTTAATAAATATATATACGCTCTCTATGATCTCCTGGTGGGAAATTGAGGAGGACATATTTGGGACTAAAGCATTTAGTGTTATACAAACTTTTGTAAAATGACTTATATTAGGAGTTAGGAGATCCTAAATATCGAGTTATATCTCACAATTTGATTTAAAAACAAGTGGAAATTAAAACATATGAATCTGTTGATATATCTTGCTTATCCATGTATCTTGTGATTCTAGGAGTGATACAAGGCTACAAGCCAGAAATGCAATAATCACACAACACCGGCAATTCCTACGAGTCTGGGTGAACGAGGTTGCACACATGGCATGTTGGATCTAGCTGTTGGGATCCGTACACGCAGCGGAATTAAAACTTTACGAATCCCTTCTGAGGATCGCTCAACAGCGTTTAAATCAAGATTGAAGGAATCCGAATCGTACCTATGCCGAACTGGTGTGAGTCTTGTTCTATTTGAACTGGTGGGCTACTTTCTCAATCGCCAGGTCGACTTTTCGAATTGCCATCCTCTACCGGTATCCACACGAATAACCTCGAACACGGTTGTGGCAGCGTGCTAGCACCTTCGAACTGTGTCTCTCTCTCTCTCTCTCTCTCTTCGCTCTAGGGTTTCTCGTGGCTTTCTAATACGCTTGACAAAAATCCCGTAGGTTTTTCTAAACCCAATAGGCGTATTATATTCAAAATTAATCCTAATTAATTTTGAAATTCGAATTTTTGAATCTGATTAAAAAAATATTAATTAAATCTATCTAATAGATCTAATCTAATTTATTTATTTAATCCGAATTAAAAGCCTTCGATTTAATTTATCTCTATAACTTAAATCCGAGAAATGATATCTATCCATTTAATTAAATATGAGATACTATATCTCAATTTAAATTAAATAGATATATGATATCTTTATTCAAAAATTAAATGTGAGATATAATATCTCTATTTGTTTTAGATATTTAATTTATCAAATAAATTAAATACAAAACAAATATTATATAATAATATTATAATCTTCATTAAATAATAGTATTATATTATTTTCGAATTTAATATATATATATATATATATATTCATCCTAGATTAAATTCAATATTTATTAAATCTTAGATATATCTAAGATTCAATGAATCCTGACACTTTTGCTTATGTTGAGCTATTCTTATGTGTGACCCCGCAGCCCACATGAGATTGGCAAAATAATATTGTACTAGCCCACAAGTCACAAGCAAATTCTAGCAAGACATTGTGACTACCCAATTCATATGGGGATCGATGATACGATACAACCTATCCTACAACCATGTCACGTCCCTTTTGTCATGCGATAATTTGGTCAAGGATGAGGCATGGATAATGTCAACTTCCCTCGTTCTTAACCATTACTTTCGATTCTCGAGTAGTCTAATAATTGAAATGGAAACTCCTTTCCATTGTAGTATGGCCATACATTTCTCGACTCACTCATCGAGGGGTCCAGATATCTCTCTATAAATGTGAGGGACAAATTCCATTTTGACCACTCATGCACATTCCTCTGCATGGAAACCACTGATCCCGATCCAAGCCTTTATCATCACCCAGTCAAAGGTGACTTTTGACTAGGTCAAAGATCAGTGGCTCATCATGTAGGAATAGGGCGTCGTGACGCGGTTATACATGAGATAAGCTTATGACTAAATCCATGCAAACTTTCTCATAGTAGGTCGGTTCAAAGACCTTGTACTCTTACAAGTGCCCACAACTTTGATTCATATCTCCATACCTCGTCAAAGTCATACTGGTCTTATCTCATCTTCGCTCCCACGTAGATAACCGACTAGGGACATTTAGGATAATCTATAAGATATATCTAGGGATACAATTATCAATATAAACATGCAAATGAAATGATAACTAAAAGAGAATACTTTAAATAACATAAATATCTAAAGTACAATGACTTGCCCCTAGGCATAATTTTCAACACTAGCGACCCAACTTTAGAAAACCCTTTTGTTTTCTTTTTTTTGATTTTTTTGTCTAGATTTAGTTAGGAATTTTCTTTTACTTTTATGATTATCCCAAATTTTCTCTCACTTATCCCAATCAAAAACCTATTTTTTTATTTCTTTTTTTCATGCAATGTTATTTGCCTATTCATATCACCCTTAAAATTGATAATGAATCTTCTTATTCATAGTACATTTTGATTTATGATCCCAAAAATATCCTTTCCAATTCATCAATCGTATCCCGATTTTATAACTTTTGTTAGGACTAGTGCTATTAAACCCGCACCAAATTGGGAAACCAAGAAATCGGTCGGTAAACCGTTCAAGATGAATTAACCGTCTATATTTGAAAAAAATGATTTTTTTCTTAATTTTTCTTTATAATTTTATGTTAATAACCCTAAAATCTTCACTTTCTCACCAATTTGGCCACGAGTTAGCTCCGTTTGACTCGGTTTGACCTTTGACCTAGTACCCTTACCATTCAAAGGACGGTGTGATTTTAATAACCTTGGTTAGGACTACAAAATTCCTCTAACACGGTTCTTATGCTAAGGACCGAGGGAGTATATTATTCCTTTTTATTGCATTTTTGATTGTCCACTCAAAGAGCATCATATTCTTTATTGCATTTGATTGTCCACTCAAAGAGCATCATATTATTTATTGCATATTGATAGGGCAAAACTTTATAGCCTATAACTCCGCAAGTATACGGGCCGTATCAAGTAATAAAGTGATAAGTGATAAGAAAAGTATCGTTCCCACGAGGACTTCGTATCACAAACTTCGGTTAAGCATTAATTTTACAATTTTGATTAAGTTGAGAAAACCAAATTGAATTTAATTAAGATAAAAGAAAATCAAAATAAACAAACCACCACAATATTAAAATGAGCAACCCAGAGTCACTGATCCCTTATTAGCTTCATAAACCTTGATTTCACTAATTTAATTACCCTTAATATCAATTTTGTCAATCTCGAGTATAAATAGCTATAAGTGACTGTCGGTCCACTTACAACCCTCTCTTGAGTAAACTTGTTATGTCTAACATAATTACTCAAGAGGCAACAAAACTCGAACACACTCTTCAATAATTATATGTGGCCATTAGGTATATGTCTATCCTAATCGCAAATTAGATTAAAATCTAATCCCATATACTTAATCTCAGAGCCTAATTAAAATCCCTTTCGTCAAGGTAAATCCTAATTCTCAAATTCATATTTAATGATGGCCAGTCACTAAACAGATAAAGCTAAACAAGATTAAGTAACCAAAATTAATATTAATTATAACTAATTAATAAAAACAAAGTCCAATCCACACATATAAGTTCAAAGTTCCTCTAGATTGCAAAGAGAAATTAGCCAAACATGGCTTTAACACAAATCCAGAATAGCACAGAAAATTCCAAAGTCAAATCATCACAGAAAGCAAAGGCAAATGAAGACAATTAAGACAAACAGCCCCTATTTGTGCCTCTGATTCCTCCTTCTCTTCTCAATCCACGAAGAAAACGCAACTCGCTGTGCTACTCCCTGAAGTTCAGGTGTTGAGTAGATGGTGGTGGATGATGGTCGGTTGCCGGCGACGATGGTGATGAGGGCGAGGGTCGCCGGCGAAAATGGTGTGGAAGGTGAGATGAAGATAAGGACTTGCGGTGCTCTGTTCTTCCTTTCCTTGTTGCTGCTCTGTTTTCCCAGCAAGAATAATGACGATGAAGCTCCTCAAAATAATGCCGCCTCTGATTCTTTTATATCCTTCAAGTCGTGGCTGCCTTAGGGTTTTAATTGACTCAATTGATTAAAAATGATTTCAGCCCAAAACGTTGTCGTGCTCTCCACTCTATAGCTACACTGTGCGAGTGTGCGTCTTTTCTTTAATTTAGGCCTTCAAATCTTTCCATCCGTGGGCCCACTTCAATTCAATTCAATGGAAACAATTGCCAAAACGCGTACGTGGCTGTGGAAAAAAAAGAATTAGTAATACTAATAATAATAATAATAATAATAATAATAATAATAATAATAAAACTGATTTTTATTTTTAAACTTCTAAATATTACTATTTATTTCCGTAACTCAAAAACTTTTATTTTAAATTGAAATCCCCCAAATAATGTATCCAAATTGATATACCTTAAAATCCCAATAAAATCTTTTCAAATTAGTAACAATGACTTCTCAAATATATCAAAATATATATCAAATCTATTAAAAATGAGAAGTCATCACATATGATTGTCCACTTAAAGAGCATCATATTCTTCTCGATCGTCTGCCCACGAATCAATGCTCCATAGATGTAAACGTAAAAAGGAGAATATAGTTTAACGACGTCTAAAGGCATACAATGCATGAAAGGATACACGTACACATAATCTGAAATTGCCTTATTTTTGAGCTTAAGTTGGAAAAAAGACAAAGTTAAAGAAGAACTATGGAGGAAAAACAGTGGGCATGTTTGTTTAATTTTTTTTTTTTAAAAAAAAACAAGTTTTAAAAAAATAAATAAATAAACAAACTGTTTGAATAGTTGTTTTAAAAAATCTTTTTTCAAAATGATGTGGTGGCAGCTATCACTGATGTTGACATGGCAGTATGTGAATGTAATAGTGGATAAATAGCAGTCTCAAAAAATAAGCAATAGAAAAACAAATATAAGAAAACACCCAAAAACTAGTTTGACTTTTTAGTTTTTTTTTTTAAAAAAAAAAACTATTTTTTTTTTCAAAAACACTTATTGAAAATGGTTTTCTAAAAAAGTCTTATGATTTTTTTTTTTAAAAAAAAATGTTTTAATAAATAGAAACAAACAGGCTCTATGCTCCATGAGAACATTGTGCTTAAGCAACCATTAAGCCCTTTCCTTAAGGATCAACACCTGTTGATGGAACCCACCATATGTTTTTTTGATTCCATGTTATGTCTTGTAAAATGTGAATATATTGAAGAGAAAACTATCCTTTCAATTGGTTTCATTATTTGTTTTTTCATTCTCCTATCAATTTTATGGATCAACAAGCAGATCTCTCCTCTTCCATTTTCTCCTTTTTCCCCCTCAGCATCTCCCCTCCTCCCTTATATAAAAAATGGATAGTTTAGATTTAATATTTTATAAAATTATTATTATTATTTTATTAAATATTATATCTGAACTATTAATTTTTTAATCTAAGGGCTTATATGGAATTCTTTGGAAAAAAAGGAAAATGCATGAGAGAACCCAAGCCTTAATGTTATATATTTTCAATTGTAGGATAATTTCAAATGTTTGGATTTATTGTAGAAAAAGATCACGAAACTAAGGAAAAGTTGAATAAATTAATATTAAAACCAAAACTATACTTTAATGTATTCATGTAGTAACTCTATTATGAAAATTATATAAATATATAATATGGAAAAATAATAAATCTTACAGAGAAATGCATTAACTACCCCATTATTTTATTTTAGTTACTTAAACTTAATTTTAATTTTAAATATAAACTTCAGTGGAAATTAACAATTACGTTATCACAAGCCACTCATTTATTTTTAAGATAATATTTCCACACTTTGAACCGTGTGGCCCTTAAGATAAGAAGGGAAAATTATAATAAAGGACCTAAAAAAATGATATTTATTACGAAAGATAATAAAAATGGTAATTATTTTGAAGGACTAGAAATTAAAACATTAAAATAGAAAGACTAAATTACCTGTCAGATTTTCTATCTTCCCTCTAACTGAATTTTGAATGATTTTTTCATACTCTGAACTTCTGAACTCTGTTGCTCCGTAGCTCCGATTTTATCAAAACTTGTAACCAAACCAAACCAACCATTTTTCAATTTAGAAGCATTACTTATACCTGGTCACATTCCTAAGCCCTCCCTTGATTCCTGGCGTGCGTCAGTGAACGTACAAGATCGTCAAATTCATTTATACCATTGAAGCTCATACAATTTCATAACAGTATATATTGCTTGTGTTCACTTACCCCATCTTGAATGCCACGAGGACGCCTGGAAAATCTACACTAACACGGAAAGATAATTTACCACCTTTACAGCAATAGTCTGACCAATCAAATACATATTCTTATTACTTCTGTCCAGGCAAATAGAGACTGTGACTGTGATGACTTAATTGAGTGACATTAATTTGTGTATAGAGATAGAAGAGAAGGATAATATTGAAAGCATTTTGAGAAACTTAAAAACAAATTTCTAAGCATCCAATCATTCTTCTTGGTACCTCTAGACATTGGTTTGAGTTTATTGGAGCTTTCTGAATCATCGGAGGTTGAGGTACAATAATGCTTTCCTACAGGGGAGTTTTGTATCTGAATTCTATCGTTCTTCTTTATCATATATTTTATTTTTCTATTACTTATCCTCCATGATCAGGATTTATAGTTTATACAACTGCTTTTATTAATATATTTATATTTTCGTTTCTAAATTTTCTAATTAGAGATAGGAATGTATCTCGATGGAAAAATTAATGTTTACAAATTATTTTTGCCTACATGGATATTCCATTTACGAATATATTTTAATTACATTTCTCTCTTATACTTAATGTAACATCCCATTTTCAAAAGCAGTATATATATTTTTTTCATCAGAGTAGAGCATCGGAGCGATTGAGTAACGATATTTACATTCAAAATGCCGTAAGTCCGGCGATTGACGATAGCGGTACGTTATACCGAGTGTTTTCAAAGTAAATAACAAAAGAAGAAGGTCTTCAGCTGAGTCCCTATGCGTGCCGCTTGCCTTTCTCCTCGATCCTCGGTCCTCTTGACCCTGACGCTATGTTAAGAGCTGAGGTTCAATGCCCATTGAACCTCAGGTAACGGTTAACCTCATGCTTATGTAATAGTTATGTATGACGGATATTCATGACATCACAGCAATATTCACATATGAAAGATAATAACAAAACACAACCACTGCATATGAATGTTATTACGGTCTGCACTATTCGCCGGTGCCACGACGGCCCATCGTGTCCTCTCGCTAGGAAAACTCAACGGCATTATCAACACTATAACCCGTGTAAAGTCAGTCGTATGTATGACAATAGGTGATCTAAGCCCCATAATTTAGTCACGAAACTGGCCCAAGACCTAGTCTTGTCCATCACTTCATGAAAACATCTATCACATATAGCATACAATAAGCATCGAGTTAGTGTTACAAAGACGCGCGAACGTACCTTTCACCTTGTAATGGCCAACATGCCCGACCTTTGAACCCGACCCGCACTTCCCGGATATCCTAACATATCACCATAATACTTAGAATAATATCCTAAGAGATATTTTCACCTCTATTTACCTCTCTACCCTTGGTGGATTTTTTATTTACAATTTTGCCCTTACATTTATTTAAAAACGAAATACTGAATTTTCTGGGCAGATTTTGCATCAACTTTGAAAAATCATAATTAATTCTAGCAAATACGAAACGAGGATCTGTAAAATTCTCCGGACTCCTTAGGATGTCTATTTTCAAGGAAAAATACTTGTATATACCCAGAATTTATGAAAAATTCCCAGTTTTCATTTTTCTCAACGTTGCCCAGAATTTCGTCCAGAAAAATGGCCTAACTTCAACTGGTTGTATCTCTTTGTACAGGAATCAAAACGCTACATATTATATATATTCGGAAAGCCCTACATATCTACTTTATTTATGGAAAGTTTCGTGATTTATGGGCTTCATTTCCAACATAAAATATTAGCATTTCTTTCGCTGTTTGCCCAGAAATTTTACCGAAAATTTCGCCAGAACTTCGCTACTTTGATCTTTAACTTCCAAGAATTTTGCTCCACAATATTTTCCACCATATTTTCGAAATAAAGACATTTTTAATCATAACAACATGAAATCAAAACTTCTTGGAAGATTTAAAGATCAAACTAACCTTTATACTAAGAACTACTAAGAACAACTAAGAACTATAAAACTAAAGACTAGAAACTAAAAACAAGCTTACCTCTTGAAGACTCTTTCGCTACTCCCTCCTCCTTCTTGCTTCACTCCATTCTTGCCTAGAATGGTTTTTGGTGTGAAGAGAATGAAGAGGGAAGCCCTCTATTTATAGGGAAATGGTATGGCATTTTGGTAGTTTTTCCAAACTTAATTCATCTTGAATATGAACCCTTGGATCTAAACTTAGTAAAGAAGTTTTAATCTTAACCATTGGACCCATACTTAATGAAGAAGTTTCTTCCAACTGAGTCTTCAGTTTTACTTTAACGAAATTCATTTTTGGTTGCCTGATCAATCACTAATACTTTTAAATTCTGAGTATGCTTTTTTATTAGCAGTTGAATATCAAGATTTATGGTCTAATTAGATTCCCCCTGGTTGTACTAAGCTTATTCTTCAACGTTTGCAAAAATAGCCTTTACTAGGCTTACTTTCGAGGTTAAATTATGTGGATTCAAGATAAGTCCTTATATTTTTTCCAGGGTTCCTACTTCTTCACAACTATTTAAATTTGTATAAATTCTCACTTTATTTGTTGTTTTGGGTTTTTACCTTGTGTACATCGATATTTACTTGGATTTCAAACCATTATCCAATTTACTCTAGGATTTCAAACTTTATCAAATTTGCTTAATTTTCTTTTTCTCTCTCTTGAATACTAGACACACACACACTCACAACTCTTTTCTCTTATTGGTGGATTAAATTTCACATGGATTATGCTTTATGAACTTCTACTGATAAAGTCCCCCGTTCGGTGTTCTAATCGCGTAATCTTAGAAAATCTCAAAAATCCAGGAACACAGCCTTGAAGTTCTATTCTTCCTCTTTGGAAATATCTGAGTTAACTAAATTTTTGATCCCATTAAGGGTATTCCGTTGTCATTGAACATTTTCGCAGACATCACGTCCGGTTCTGACGTAAATTACTTCGGGTAATGCCAAATTCGAGACAAAATCCACCTGGTTCATAATATGTCCAAGTTGTTTTCTACTTAGTTCAAGGATTTCAAGTTACGATTTATTTTCCATTGGTTCTCACTTTTCTTATCTGCCCTTTGTTTACAAAATATCTTTTCATCTGATCCCTTATTCGCCCCCCTTTACTTTAAATGACTTCCGCTAACACCAACTTCGACAAAAATTCACTTGTTTGTAATATGTCCCGACCTAAGAAACTTAGTTCATGGTTTTCTAGATAGGATTTAATTTCTATCGGTTCTCATTTATCCAACCTGGTTCTTCCACAAATATCTTAATTATATTATTATTTAATTAACAAAATATCATGATATTATCTTTGAAAAACCCACAACTCAAATTTTGGTTTTCTCTTCCCTTTATTATTATTATTTTTTCTTTAATTTATCTAAATTAGCTAGAAGCTTAATTAGAGCCTTAATCCCATGATTAGCAATCTTTTAGGATTTAAGGGTTTTCATGTTCTTAATCTCACCAATTTTTCTTAATCTTTTTTTAATTGATTAGCTAGCACACTTTATGCTAATATTAGCCATAAACACTTAATTTAAGGATTTTCCATAATCTACCTTAAATATTATCTTGTTCAGCTTAAACAATTAGCCATTAATTACTTAACTAATCACTTTCTAATTGTTGATAATTTTCTTAATTAGGATTAATCATTTTCTCACAACTATTTCATTGACATTGGTATTTTATGTCCCACATATCATATTAAAAATCATGGGCCAACTTATGCTCCCCAAAATTATATTTAATTTTGCCTCATTATTTTTCAAGGGAAATAATCCCAAAAATTCCTAAAATTAGAGACAACATACTTTCTAATTTTCAATAAATATTTTATTGCCTCTTGGGATTTATCATAATATTTTCAGGGCATTTCATGGCCCATAATTGCATTTAGGGATTTTGACACTTTAATCCCTCTAATTTCATTAGAAATTTCCCTAGACAATAGAATAAGTATCCTACAAGGTTTTAAAACCACATATTCACCTATTTCCAAATAGGTATTATTTGCTAAAATATAGTATTCCGGATATAGATAATTATCCTGGGTATTACACTTAATGTTAATTATTTTGTCCTTAATCCATCTTTTAGGCCAGCATTGACAATCACTTGCACTCAAAAGCAATTTATCTCTACTGATATAAATTGGCAGGATATTTTCTTGTTATTACGTGCCGAAGACCTCTGTTACTATTGCTTCTTCTTCTTTCCATAGCTTTTTGACTTAATGTTTCTAACCTATTACTAGTGCTACTCTGTAATTATTCATCTCATTAATTTCATTTCGTCTTTTTCTCAAAAAAAAAAAAAAAAATACAGCAAAAGAAAAAGAAAATATAAAAAGGGGTGAGAAAAATTACACCTTGTAACATCCCAAATTTTGAGATTGGGAAATTAAGAAAATTGTATGGGAATTTGTTATGGAAACTTGGCCTGAATAATTATAAAGATAATTATTGGAATGTGAGGCCTATTTTCCTTGAATTTCGGAGAAAAGAATTATGGAGGTTAATGGCCTAGAATAATTTCTGGAGTTTATTTGCTAATCTAGTGCCAAAATTGAGAAGGGGTAAAGTGGTAAGTTTATTTCCCCAAGCTTGCAAATGAATTTTGGGAAAAGGCAAAGCTCAATTTAAAAAGACAAGGATATGTCTAATTAGAATTTTGGGAAAAGAATCATTGAATTTTAATGTCCCATATTAGAAAGAAAAGGAAATATAAGGAATAGTGGTATTAAGCGTGGGGCCTTATGCATAATGTTTCAACTTGGTTAGTAGTCGGACAAGCAAAGATGCATCATCTTATTTTCCTCAAGCCACGTGCTCATGTATATACATATACATGCAGAACCTTTATCAAATAAAGTAAGCGAGCCACGTGAAAGCCAAACTCCTTTGGTTTATTTAATTCATTTAGCAAGACAAGGCCCATATACTTAGAACCTATCTGATCAAACAATATTTTTACATGATTTTTAATAATTAAATTGGGATTTTTAATACATTTTATCATAGTTATTGAGCTCAAAATGCATTTCTTGTGATAAATTGAGATTAAGAGTAAAAAACATTAAATTAGGACTTAAAAGGGCAAAATTGTCAAAATAAATTTAATTACTCGTAATCATTGATTTTTCTGAGAATATTTAATTTTGGATTAATTATTTTAATTGTAGATGCTTGAAAAGGTTAAATTAAATTTGAAAATGAAAGTTTGAACTCAAGTTTTAAAAGTTTCAGTTTGGTCCCTGCTCCAGAACTTTTTTAAATTTTCACTGAAGTCCCTGTGGCTAAGCTGTGCGTTTTGACCATTGGCAATTAGGTTTGAAATATGTTTCAGCTGGAGGAAAAGAAAGAAAACGCGTACAGAACCCAATATAAAGAGTTTTTAACTTTTGAGTTCAGTCCCTCTGCAAAACGTTTTAAGATTTTTCACTTTGGTCCCTAACCTAAACTCTGCGTTTTGACTAATCTAGGGCAGCTGACTTTCTTTGATTCAATTAATATTCATTCAGACCTAGCTGAAGGCCGAAGAGGCAGTTAAGGGAGAATATATCAGAGAGCACAGCGCCGCATTCAAGATAGACACCTATACGCGATTCTCAACTCCTTCCTCTCCCATCTTCTTCCACAACACACCTCTGTCGCCGGCGGTCTCCACCTCCACCACCATCACCGCCGGCGACCTTCCACTCTCTCTCTCTCTCTCTCTCTCTCTCTCTACATAGGCATGCTATGTTTCTGAAATTTCTGATTCGTTCCATGAGTGTCTTGTGAGATTTGAACAAGTTCCTGCAACCTTATGTTCATGGGTGGCTGATTCCTTGGCTTCTTGGAGATGAGGATTTGTGCTTGAGTTCCAAAGCTACAAAGGGGAGTTAATTTGTTCATCCTATTAGTCTAGATTTATACATTTAGATTGCCTAGTTTTAGGATTATTGTGCATAAATTCTGAACCGAGATTAATGTTTATTGTCTTTGTTAGTTTGATAATTGTGATTGATATTGGATTTTGCAATGTGAAGATTATACATGTTTTAATTTCTTGTGGATGCAATGAGATTAAATTAATTAGCGTGTTATTGTCCCTCAAAGAGCACAAATCAACTACATTAATTAGACAATAGCATGCCTATGTAGAGAGAGAGAGAGAGAGAGAGAGTGGAAGGTCGCCGGCAGTGATGGTGGTGGAGGTGGAGACCGCCATGCGGCAGAGGTGTGTTGTGGAAGAAGATGGGAGAGGAAGGAGTTGAGAATCGCGTATAGGTGTCTATCTTGAATGCGGCGCTGTGCTCTCTGATATATTCTCCCTTAACTGCCTCTTCGGCCTTCAGCTAGGTCTGAATGAATATTAATTGAATCAAAGAAAGTCAGCTGCCCTAGATTAGTCAAAACGCAGAGTTTAGGTTAGGGACCAAAGTGAAAAATCTTAAAACGTTTTGCGAGGGGACTGAACTCAAAAGTTAAAAACTCTTTATATTGGGTTCTGTACGCGTTTTCTTTCTTTTCCTCCAGCTGAAACATATTTCAAACCTAATTGCCAATGGTCAAAACGCACAGCTTAGCCACAGGGACTTCAGTGAAAATTTAAAAAGTTCTGGAGCAGGGACCAAACTGAAACTTTTAAAACTTGAGTTCAAACTTTCATTTTCAAATTTAATTTAACCTTTTCAAGCATCTACAATTAAAATAATTAATCCAAAATTAAATATTCTCAGAAAAATCAATGATTACGAGTAATTAAATTTATTTTGACAATTTTGCCCTTTTAAGTCCTAATTTAATGTTTTTTACTCTTAATCTCAATTTATCACAAGAAATGCATTTTGAGCTCAATAACTATGATAAAATGTATTAAAAATCCCAATTTAATTATTAAAAATCATGTAAAAATATTGTTTGATCAATTCCCCACACTTAAACCTTTGTACTCCTAAACAAAGGCAATTGAGCACAAAATTCTAAATCCAAATCACTAATGCACTTGAAGAATGAGCAATTTCATAATTAGAAAGCAATGAATTAATTAATCAAATTCCTCAAGCCAACACTAGTGATAATCAAGTGATGTGAAGAAATTAGCTGACTATACAATCCAAAATATTAAAATGAAGCACAAGAGGACTCAAAGGTATTAGTATTTCACTCATCTCTCCTCATTGGAATAATTTCACTCCAATTCACTTAGTTAACCCCCTTACCATAAGCTTGTAACAACTCTAACATCTCCACTACTAATAGCAATTAATGAAATGAATCAAGAGGACTTTAAAGGCTTGTAATGTTGGATGAAGGCTAAATGGAATGAATTAATGAAAAAAATGAATAGTTGATATGCAAGTCAAAGTTAACAAGCAAGTTCATAGTATCTAAATAATTTAACAAACTTTTGCCAATTCTTTTGAAAATTCATGAACAAATGCCTTCTTGGTATTTCTTTTTTTTTTTTTCTATCAACCAAATATTTTTTATGGTTTTGTTTTGTTTTTTGTTTTTTTGTTCTTTTTTTGTTTTTTTGATAAACTTGGCATTTGAATGTACACATTGTTCAACTCTCTCTCTCTCTCTCTTTTTTTAATTGGTAATTTACTTTTGATTTTTAGAAAACTATGAACACTATGAATAATGACATGCATACAACATAGGAATGACTCAAAATGGGTAGCAAATGGTAGATGCATGTAAGTTTGTGTTTGGGTGAATATGGTTTAGAATTGAATGCCTCTTTCATTTCCATAACACTAATGCAAATTTTGTTTTGAAAAAGAGTTGAAAAAAGTTCTAGAAGGTGAAAAACCAAATGAACATGCACACAAGAGAAGAATTTAAGGCTCAAATATCCTTCCAACAAGGTTTTTCTCCAATGCTCACTCTAACACAATCAATTGCATAGTAAGCTAACCACAAAACATCTACTTAACTATTCCAAGTGCTAACCTTACAAAACACAACCAATCAAAACATTGCAATCAGTTAGAATTAATGCTCAACTTCTAAATGCACAAATGATATAATAACTCTTTCTTTCTTTTTTTCAAAATGAGGAGTAAGCAAAAATCCAATCGTGGGTTCATTTCTCTTCCCATTCACTTGAAGAACAAATCATGGTTTTGAAAAGTTGCCAAAACACTAGATCTCATGAAAGTTCATAGAATTTCCCACAAATTAGACACTTCCAAAGTGGTCGTTCTTGAAAAAAAAAAATTCTAGTTTAAGGCATTTTCTCATTTGAAAACAACCAATTAATTGGGATTCAAAATGTATTCCCCTCCCCCACACTTAATCAACACATTGTCCTCAATGTGAAAAATCACTCTAAAGAGAATGATAAATAAGTTAAAATTCAAGGCACAACGGTAATTAAGTAGGGTAGTGACCAAAAAGATGCAAAGCATACATAGGGGATTTTATTCTGCTTACTAAACTAAATTACTTCTACTTTTTCTACTGGATTGTGTCCCTCCCCCACACTTATCTTCCTCACACAACAATTAAGCACAAATAATCATATGAACTAGGAAGACAATAGTGACGAAAGAGACAACCTTTGTTAGAGTATCTTGAGTCACTTAAAGGAGAAGTTCTCATCCCGGATGAGAATCATGCATTTGTCTTTGAAAAATTCTTCTCCCGCATTGAATGTCCTTGGTGGAGGTGGCTCAGGATCAATCGGAAGAGGCCCAAGAATATACGGTGGATGTTGGTTCCATCGATGACCTTTCCAAGAATGTGCCTGTAAAGAAGACAAGTAACCAGCAGTATCCCATCCGAAAATAGAAACATGGAGAGATTTCAAGTGAATTAAAAGTATTTTAGGAATCAAACTCTCCAAGTAACTATCACATCCAAGGAAATCAATATTACTCCCATCGGTAGGAGTCAAACAAGCGCCCATTTTGAAAATTCTCTTGTGTTTGCAAAAGGGAAGGTGCGAATCCAACTTAGTGTTGGGGCACACCACATCATCATTGCAATCACAAGAGATGGAAGGCAAAAGAGTGGAAGAAGAAAGAGAAAATTTCAAATTATTACCACCCAAAACTTTTGAATTTTCAAAAGAATCATTTTCTTTGTCTATATCGGGTGGCAAATCACAAGAAAGAATCATATGGAAAGATCCATTTCCATTTGTAATATCATCAGTCAAAACAATTGAATCTTCCCTGATGAAACTATCATGCAATTCATTGGAATCAAGAGAAATATCTGTTTCTTGGCTGTGGTCTTTTTCACACAGATCAACCACATTGTCATCCATGCAAGATTCAACCTTTTCACAATTGACATGCTTACTATCATCAATAGTACAAGAGAGTGTATTATGATCAATGATAGAATCAACCACTTCATTAAATGCTTTCTTTTGAAACTCAACAAGCAAGTGGTTTTTTTATGATAACAATCTACACATATTTGATATTCCGGACAAGAACATGAAAATATTTCATTCAATTCATCACACACATCCCTAGTACTATGAAGAGCACCATCTTCCATATTTTCAATTCGATTTCATTTAATTCTCTCATTTACCAATTTTATAAAAATACCAAAAACAATAGTTTAGCATTTAATTTAATTGCAATCTTATTTTAGTTTATCAATTGAAAAATCCAAAACCAATTTCCCCTTGTT
Organism: Acacia acuminata; assembly: GCA_019022655.1. NCBI lineage: Eukaryota > Viridiplantae > Streptophyta > Magnoliopsida > Fabales > Fabaceae > Acacia > Acacia acuminata. The sequence goes on along the minus strand of JAFJYI010000171.1, from coordinate 1,425,392 downwards.
TTAATTGCATTTGCATGTCATCTAGATTACTTAGGACTCAATAAAAGGCTCCTCGAAAGAGAGAACGATCCTAGGTTTGCCTATACGCAATCCTTGGTTTATTTTTGATTGTGAACCCCAAGGCTAAAGACAAAAAGGCCCTCATCACTATCCAGCGCATTGGTAGGGCAAAATGTTTATAGCCTATAGACTCCACAAGTGCACGGGCCGTATCAAGTAATAAAGAGTAAGTAAAGTATCGTTCCCACGAGGACTTAGTACCCACAACTTCAGTTAAGCATTAATCTCACAATTTCGTTTAAGTTGAGCAAATCAGATTAAATTTAATTAATAAAAGAAATTAAAACAAAAATTAATATAATAAAAACTACCACTAATCAAACGAGCAACCTAGGGTCACTACTCCCTTATTTGTTTCCTAGATTTTATCCCCACTAAATTAATTTTGACTTACCCTAATCGCCTAATCTAGAGTATTAATGTCCATAAATGCCTTCCAGTCCATTTATAAACCTATCTTAATTAACTATGTAATGCCTCACACAATTAACTAAAATGCGTTTTAGATCGAACTCACCCTAATTTGATTATGCGGAGCTTCTAGGTATATTCCTATCCTAGACGCAAATTAGATTAAAACCTATTCCTTATTAAATTTAAATCTAATTCCACATTATTTAATCCCAAGGTCAATTTAGGATTCCCTCTTCCAAGTTCAACCCTAAATCCCCAAAACATGCTCAATGGTGATCAATCAATAAGCAATAACAATAAAGATAAGATTAAATAAACTGAAATAAATTAAATCAAAAATAATTCGCGGGAATAATCTCTAAGTCTCAAACAAGTTCATAGATCCCTAGGTTGAAAAGAAAATTTAGCCACACATGGCTAAAATCAAATTCATAACAAAGACTTCAGGTTTAAAGAATAAAAAGAACTGGGAAAGAAAGCTTCTTCGTCGCCTCCACAGTCCTTCCGTCTTTCCGTGGAGATGATGAAGACTTGCTCAGCCGCTGCTCCTCGTCCCTGCCTGCGTGGTGTCTCGATCCTCTTGCGTCCGGTGCGCCTCCTTTTTCTTTTATAATACATGAAAGATAGATTGATTGGTTTTTTTGGCTTGCGTCGTGATCTCGTTTCCGTTATATCTCGATGCCATATCCCAATAATCTCCAACAATTAAAACATCTTGCTTCGTGTGGGGTCCACGCGTCTCCTTCCTTCAATTAATAATTATATGGCCTGGGTCCACGTTGGGCCATGATCTTCTTCTTCTTTATCTATCTAAATCCCATTTTGATACAATATAACAACATATTATATTAGAATATAATATAATAATATATTATATTATATCTTTTCAATTTAATTGTTGCCGATGTTTATTGTCTTTCCTATATTTTCTCCTCTCTTTGATCACATAATATCTCCTACAAAATAAAATAGGATATCAATAGATTTTTCGATATAATATTCTTTTATCCTATATTTAATTAAAAGATAGATAAATATATAAAAGATAATTAAATAAGTATAATATTAATAAATTCAATCCAATATATCTCAAAATCTATACTTATTTAATTGTAAAATATATGCTTATCACGCATATACTCCCTCAGCCTGCTATTCCTCCTCGGCCCAGACATTGTTCCCACATTCCATTTCTTTTTCCTATTCCACGTGCTCCAAAGACTCACATATTCTCCGATCATTTTCTACTTCTCATTGCTAACGGCCAGAGAATAAAAGAAAGGAACCGAGGGATTACATAGCACTTGTTGCATACGTTTTAGGACAGATCATCAAGCTTATGCAACCTCCACTTCCCACTGTTTGTCTTGGAATGCAACTAGTCAGCTTCCATACTCCACGCCTCTCTTGAAACTCGGCGTGTCATAATCCACACACCACTGTCTTCTGCATTCTTACATTTGCAGCAGTCCACGCTCTATGCGTTTTGAACCTAGCAACTCATGCGCACATCCTCCCGCCGTTCATCTGCTAAAACGCATAGTGAGACCGAGAGAAAGCCAAGACGAAAGTGTGAGGCAAAGACTAGATGGAGAGTGTAAGAGTGAGAGAACGCTGAGAGTGAGTCTGAGAGCACAGAGAGACATAGAAACCGAGCATGAATGTCGGAGGTTCGGCCTGTCCTCATACCATTCTGATTCATTTTGGCCTCCACAAAAACAGAAAACGTAGAAGTGAGAGCGTGAAGAGAAATGAAACCGAGAGGAAGAACTGTGGCTCATTTCTCGCACGAAAAGAAATGCAAACGAAGGAGAGTCATAGAGACCGAGGGTGAGCAATGGAAGAAAGACGGAAGCAAGAAAGTGGAGGTAGACGAGAATGCTGGAGATGAGACCGAGAGGGAGATGAAGGTGAAAACGAGAGGAAAAGAGTCTGAAGGCGAAGGAAACATCAAGTTTATTTGATTCTTTCGGCCTTTCAGCGAGAACATAGAAAAAAGAGATGGAGAAGCTGAAACACCACGCATGCAGACTTCAGTTCGAACAAGGTAATATTTTCCCAACCTTGTTCTCTCCATTTGAAGCTTACGTGACGTGGTTATGATTCTGCTAGACTGCTGCTCTGATTTTGATAGCCGAAACAAAGAACGTTGGAAGTCAAGTGCATGCATGTGGTTCTGAATTGGTTGAAGTTGGAAGCTTAACGTTGCATGCATGTGCTATGTCTTCTGAATGGTCTCTGCTGAACCATGGCTTTCTGTTTCGAGGTATGAATAGCTGAACCAAGTGCTTGCTATTCCTAAGTATAAAGCCTTGGGTTCTCTGGAATCAAGGAGCACCGAATGCTTATGGTTCTATTTTTGGTGATGACCGAACATACCATTTGGGGTTGCATGCACGTCGAATATTCTGTTTTTGAGTGCAGAAACAGAGTCAAGGGCGTTTGCTACAGTGAAATCGTAGATGAACAGTGCATATGTTACTGTAGCATCGTCTGCTGCAAAACTGAACTTGCTGCTGGAATAGTGAACTTCGAGCAAGGTAAAACCAGGGCAAACGAACTCTTTTGACCCTGAAATTTTGTGGATATTTAGTACACATCATGATCTTTAATATGAGCTAAAGAACACCCAAATCCGATGTGTACAATGAACGTTATGAATTTCCAAATTTCAACAGAAAAACTGAAACACTGTCAGTTTTCAGAATGAATAGTGGTTTTCGGGATCAATTTTGAAATAGTAAATGATCTTGTTTCGCTGTGAAATTTCCCAGAAATAAACTATATATACCAAGGTTTAATTTGATAGGTCATAAGCCTTAATCAAAGTTGTATCCACAGAGATACGAATTTTTGAAATTGACCTATTAGATTGAAACGTTTTTCTGGACAGTGAAGAAAGAATGAAAATCTGGGAATAATACAGAAGAGAATAAGTCTAGTGATTATTTTTACATGAAACTAGACTTAATATGTGACAAATAGAAATTTGAACCACCCCAATCGAAGTCATGTAGAATTATTGATGATTTTTTGAAGTTAGGCCAAAATACTGATAGCTTTTGCTACCATTCGAAATTAAGAAAGGAAATGGCCAAAGTAATAAGAATAAACTCCGATAGTGTAAGAAAGCCTATGAGGCAAAGATAGCCCATTAGGTATTCATTTTTCTTGGCTCTAATATTATGACAACCTGTTTAGGGCCATGAGAAGTCAGGAACGAAGAAGAATGAAAACGAATGGAAGATACTTAGCCTCAAGCAACTCCGCAGTTGAAAGAGAAGGTACAACCGGAAGACATAGGCTAAGGTAGTGGGCTTACCCTACTTGCTTGTATTGATATTTTGCTTGTGTGATGGTATGCGTGATTGCTTTACTTGCTTGTTTAACATATTTGAATTGTTGAAGTTCTGTTTCTATTTATGCTATGGCCATGAGTATACTTTATGAAGCATTGAAGCATGCAGAAATGTCATTCTGTTAACATGAGCCTATGTAAGGCAAGCATATCATACACTAGCATTTATCTTACATGCATTTTTCGGTATTGTTTGCTACTGAGATTCCCCAGAATCTCACCCCCCACAAACAACCATTAGGCAGGTGAGCACAATAGAGAAGTGCTGCCCGAGATGCCAAAGGGAACGTTGCTTGAAGATGGACCAACAGAAGAGAATGCTTGAAGTTGCTGTATTTAAGAATGAGCAGAGCAGAGAGCAAAGACACCCTGATAGAGCTATGACGATGGCCCTGAAGAATGTTGACGCTTCTGTACGAATAATATAGGGCCGGGTGTCTAATTTTTGAGTATTTGTTTGGGAACGCTTCCGCATATGCCAAATAAAGAAGATCCAAACGGGTTGTTAGAATCGCACTATCCTCCACCCGAAAGGGCGAGGCCGGTAGGGGCGTTACACACCCGAGTCCATAAAGGGCCTATAGATTCGGGAGTTAATGACGTGCAATTCGTTGCGCTATTTTTTGCAAAGTTGATGGCAACTCTGTATGTCTCTCATCCTTTTACAGTCATTCATTTCCAGTATCTCCAAATAAGGACACCCTTTAATGCATTCAGGAAGTGACACAAAATCATTCCTCGATAACATTATGACTTCTACATTCTTAAACCATTTTAGAGTTAGGTGAAGATCTTCATCCAATAGGCTGACATTATCGAGATTCAAGTGTTCTATTTCTTCATAGCTAGTAACTTGTTGGCTCTGTTGTATCAATTTCTTAAAAGATTCTCTCCCAGAGGGTGAATATATGCTAACTGAAGATCTGTAAGATTTGGTGATGTCAATAAGCTATTTGGGAGCTCCCTAGGACTTGTAGACGAGCTTAAATCTAAACGAGAAATTTCTCGAAGATTCCCAACGGAAGGTCGGAGCTCTTTAATTGCAGTCATTGTTGCTGAAACATTAAATAGATCTTCTATCTTCCCTACTATATGTGGGAAGTAGTCAAGGCTCTTGCAAAAACTAAGGTCAAACTCTTGAAGAGATGCCATGTTGATTTTCGGGGCAAATCTTGCAAGTATTGAGCATTCACTAAAATCTAATCTTTCAAGTTTAGAGAGAGATCCCACTGAATCATGAACTTTGGTCAGATTGTGGCATTTGCTGAAGATCAATTCTTTTTTAAGTTTAAATTCAGACATGTCAGGTACTTGTGTAATGAATTCAAACTTTGAGAAATTCAAATATGTCACGTATTCAAACTTCCGCAAAAAAAAAAAAAAAAAAAACACACACACACACACACACACACTATATTTTTGACTAGAATTCGAACATTTAGTTTATCTAAAACACACTTACGCTAATATACAAACAAACAATTATGATTCAAAAAATTCTGACATGATTTCTAAAACTCTGTATTATATAGCTAAATTCTTAAAATGTGATAAGAAATTAACTTGCCATTGGATGATAAAAACAATATTTCTTGTTAAAATAAAAATAAATTAAATGTTACAGTATTGCTCAATCAATTCAGCCGTTTTTATAAAATTAAGGGAATAAATAAAATATTATATAAACTTAATGACCACAGATGTAATTTTTCCTAAAAAAGTTATTGCAGGTTTTAAAAATACAGATATGTGAGAACTCAAGATAAAATAGAAGGAAATTAAACTTAAAGTAGTTTATTCTTGCATCTCAACTGAAAATTATGGGTAATCCAAAGTTAAGTCATAAACAACACCATATACTAAAGTACCAATCTTATCTCGCTCTTCAAGCAAACAAATGAAAAAAAAATCTCAAATTATAAATCAAATACATTTTGAATCACTGCATTGATTGAATTGCCTACTTTGTTAAGAATAATAATAATCGATTCTTATATCATAACGAACAAGAAACCTCAACAATCCATCCAAATTCTTCTCCTACACAATACACATTATAACAAACACCTTGTGTGCCAAATTATTTTAACAATTCATCAAATCTCCTAGTCCTCAAATCACTTATCCAATACTTTCCGTACATAAATTTAAATGTATTATATCCCTTAAACTAAATTCTTTATCAAGAATCAATTTAACCCAAGAAAATCATGACCACAGTTCCAACTTCCTTTTACCTATATCGACCCAATTTGAGTGGCGTTACTTGTCCAAATAAGGTCCTTAGACCTAATTCCAGATTGCTTCAACATCCCTTCTCTCCCATAGACTCACGCACAAGAGATAGAGAATGAAAGATTGAACATACACACTAACACAAAGGCAGTTAAAGAGAGAAAGAGGGCTCGGACATATCCCATAAAATCAAAACTATAGGATGACTTGAAATTCTGCACACACACATAGATGACAACATAACCAAACCCAGACATGGAAGAGAAGTGATGCTCCATTGAACACACCGCAGCAACAAAAGGTGCAACGAACGACACTGTATAAGGAGAAAAAGGTGGCCGAGAATCTTCAAAAAAATTTCCCTATTCAGTCATTGAAAGCGTCGACCAAGAGGAGGAAAAGAAAGTTGAATATAGGAGAAATCGATATGAGCTTCAAAGATTTCTTTCTCCTTTTTTTCCTGCTGTGATCGTTGAAGAAAGGAAGCAAGAGAGGGAGAAAGACGTTCCCAGCTCTGGTGTGTTCTCAGCTCTCAAACTCATTGATGGAAGAAGGAGGAGGTCGATGGTGCTCTCCAAACTCTACTCGGATCGAGATTCTGAGCTCTGGTTTCCACTTCCCTTTCAATTTGGTCTCCTCTACCTCATGGCCTTCTCTGGCTAAAGGTGAAGTCACGATCATTGGTGGGGTTGTGAATGTTGCCGACTATGATGGTGGTGGAGGTGGACGCCGCTAGCGACGATGATGGTCATGTGTAGTGTGATGGACGATGGTCACCGGCGAAGGCACCGACTAGATCGAATGAGGCTGGGGATTTGGCGTTTTAACCCTTAGAGAAACTTCTACATTCTCTGCTCTCCCTTCTCCGACCTCATTTCAACGTTGCAGCTGATATGTTTTTCTTTTGGTAATTTTTTGAGGAAGAAATAAAAAGTATACCTTACCTTAATGAAGATTCAAACCCAAAACCTAAAGGACCTTTAATCATTCCCAATACCATCAAGCTACAAGCTTTACTTCAACACATAGTTAAAGTAAATACTCCCTCCTAATTAGGACAACATTTGGGAGTTGATCTTGGTCTTAATTATAGGACAGTTCTAATTTTTGTCAATTTCCTCCAAAAATATCTCTATTGATACTTTCTCAATAATAATTAAACACAATGATAATCTAATAATGCACATATATATTCTACAAAGTAAGTAATGCTTACAACTCATTAATGCCACATACACCTCAATTCTACTATTTTTTTTAATAAATTAATTTTGAATAATCTTTGTCATATTTTTCCCATCGAAGAATGCTACTAAAAATTTACTGAAAAAAGAGAGAAAAATGACAAAGATAGAATATCTCCGTATGATGTGGCACTGAGAAGAGTTGGATTGAAAACTTAATGAAACTACATGAACAAAACATTTTTTTGGGTGCAAATGTTTCATTAAGATTAAGCATTTTTTTTTTTTTAAATCTGAAGTCAAGAGAAATGACATCGAAGAATTGCGGCAAGCAAAAAACTGAAATTGATGGAGATCTGAAACTAAAACTAGAGAAGGAATTTTGAAGAATGGAGTATCTAAAATTGGAACTCAAAATACGAAACATACATATTTTGATTCTGAGGGTCACACACACTTCCAACCTCTAAAAGTATACTAAAAGTTGTTGAGGGAGATCGATGATGCTGAAGTATGTGAGAGCTCAAAGAAGTCGATGATGTCGATCGTGTGAGAGCTCGGAGAAGTCAACGATCTTTGGACAATGTGAGAGCTCGGAGAATTCATATGAGGTCGGAGAGGTCCAACATGCGTAGGGGCTATTGATACAATAATCTTTTCCAATGTCATGTTAAATTTTAAATAAAGGCATTTTAGGAAAATAATTATAATTAACTAATTTAACTACTATCCTTAATCTCTCCAAAATATGGTAAATATGTCTTATAATTAGGATCGAAAGGAGTAAATATATAATTATCTTATAATATTATAATTTGATAATAATGTTATTATTATTCAAATATCTCGTGTTGTTATAGTAACCAATCAAGCACAACATGAGGCCACAAAACAAGCACAACATGAGGCTATGAAACAAGTGCAAGTACAAGATCCACGAATAACAAGCATGAGAACAAATCCAACAAATATCAAGCGAACTCGAGGTTAACCATGGTGCCCCAAGGATTAACAAGATCACTGCTAGTAACCGGTGCTCGCATTCAATCCTCTCAAAACATTTTCAAGCATGCTTGGGTCCAGTTTATCAAAGCAATGAAAATTTTTCTTTCAATATAATAACAGCTCATATCTAATAATTCATAATATAATTCCCCAACACGAAGGTTTACAAAAATCATCTCAAATACTCTTCTTTAGATTCCATTTTGTTGAAAAAATCCTTTTCAAACATCAAGAACTCATGTCCGAACATTTCAAATTGCAAAACTATTTCAACATGAAAAATTTTAAAAGATATCTCCAAAGCTTCCTTACCATTTTAGTGTGAAATCATGAATTATACTATGAACCAATTAGGGAAGAAAAAATAGTAATGCACAAAATCATCAATAATACAAAAATGAAACAAATCCAATAAACTTTCATTTGTGAAATCATACTTATAAATATTGTAATTAACATAAAAATATGTCAAGTAGGAAAATATCATTTATGAAAATTATAATAGGATGCTATTTACTCACCCGCGCACTCTCGAAATATAATTCACTATTTCCAAAACTTCCCAAGACAATCACCCTTGGAGTCACCTAACTACCTAACCAATAGAACAATATCGTCACTTCAATATCATTTTTTTTTTTTTTACTTAATATTCTTAAAATTTAAACATCTATCCCAAACGCAAGGTAATTTTATTGGCTATTTTCTTTAATAAATTTCATAGCCACAAATTCATGAGTGTAGGAAAGAAGGAAAATCTCTTCCAACAACATTAATCTTTGGAATTTTTCAATAGTCCTCTTTCCAACATCCCCATGAAGATATGAAGTTATCAAATTCCACACTTAAACAAGACTTAAATTAGATTCAAGTTAATGTGTGTGTGTGTGAGATTTCTTTCATCCCCATAAAATACTATAGAAACATATCAAATTAAGTCTCCTTCGATCTTTCAAACATTTCAATGAACACCCCGTAGGCGCTCAACATTAACCCATAAAACAAGCATCTTTGCCACACTAACTCAAAATCTCACAACCAAACAATTCATCCAGCAACTCATGATAATCAAAGTTTAAATAACAATCAATATCATCTGACCATACCTATTCCATTAGCAAAAAAATGGTTTACTTAAAGTTTTCTCGATTCCATGCATGATTTAGTTTATAGCATTTTCACCGTTTGTTTTAAATTCTCCTCTCAAACATTTTATCAAACACCATATTAGCACTCCACTTTACAAGCTTTCGAGCATAATCTTTTTAAAATCACAATCCCACGTTTCATATATTAGAACTGCAATTGCAATCTTAAATAATTATCAAAAGCCTTATGCAACTCAAACCATTTACCAATTGGAGGAATAATTAACCATCCTTTCCAAGCGACACAACAAATTAAAGAAGGGAAAACAATATTCTCTATATGCTTAGACATTAAAACATTCGAAATCAAAGAGGAAGAAGCTATTCATACACACCATGTACAATACAAGCACAAGCAACCAAGGAGAGAAGTGAAGACACAATCTGTCCCCACCCTCAGATAGCAACGTCGTAGAGCAGAGAAGGCAATGAAGCCACATCACACATTACAACAATGAAAGTAATAATTAACAATACCAAGAAGAGAGGGAGGAGATAGCCTGATAGTGTACATGTTAGAACGGCCCAAGTAACCTAGCTCAAAGCCCACTAGATTAATCTCACTAGTGTATCTGTCATTCTGTTTTATATGTACACTCATGTAACTGACTTTAGTTAGTGTTAACAAATTTGTATCTCTTGCTCACGTGTAACTCAGCTACTTTGTACAAATCCGCCTATATATTGAATATTGAAGTCTCAGCGTTAATTAACTGTAGGAAACTGATCAGAAACGCGGAAGCGTATCGTACCACGCGATGTAGGAAAAGATGAAACCTTTCATCGTTTTGCTTACTGGATATTGAAGAGCTATCCGAAAGATTCTTCACGAACAATCCTTGTCTACGAACAAATCCTCGTATACGAATCAGTCCTCGTGCGATCTATGATTGATCTTCCGCATTATCTCTCGAGGGGGATGAGATGGTTGTGTGGGCAACCGTTCGATGATGAACGTCCGCCTCTAGGTTTTTGTTTCGATGAGAGCCTCCTAACTATTTGTGCGGCCGTATCTTTTCAAGCGACCGAAAGTTAGTTTATATGCTACTACACCCAAGGCCTAACCCTAATCCACATGGGCCTTAGAGTTCTTGGGTTGTAGTCTCAATTAAGCCTTATTGGGCTTAAGTGACCAAAGAGCACATTAACCCAACAATCTCCGACTTGCTCTTTAAGATACTAACTTGAGTTCGTAAACCCAAGACCATATAGCCCATAAGCCATCATCATCGATAACATACCACATCCCTTGTCTCAAGCTAGCCCGGGGACCCACCATTTGTCATTCATCAAGGCTCATGATAATCTACGAAGATTATCTAGTTCGGTGCTACTCCACTAAAAGCCGAACGTGATCTCCAAGAACAATGACACTTATAACAAGAATATGCACCGCCCCTTTATAGAATGTCTATAATTTGATTGACTAGTTTTCTCGTAACCCAATCAATTATTTATTCCCTTGACTTTGATAGTTTCTCTAATGGATTACATGCACCGGCCGTGTCTTCAATATCCAGTAATCAAAACATATCAAGGGGACATTTCCTATAAATTCCTTGTTGTTTATCTCATAAACACCGATAACCAAATAGTCTCAATCCCAAAAAACCGAGTTGTTGGCCGTCATATAGATCAAACCTCACCCGTTGGTAAATCAAAGAATGAAAACTATTCGACTACCTGTTTAAAATAAACTCGGATTAAGAGCAACTACATAACTATAGTTATCCGGAGATTTGATTCCTTATGACGAAAGAACAAGCTTAATCAAATCTCTCCTTGATCCATTCAATGTGAGCATTAACTCACACCAATGTTTTATAATGATTCGGACAAAACCATTTCATAAAACATTGCGCCTAAATAAAGTGCCCAACTTAATTTAATAGCAGTGAATCATTTCATCAATTGTGATAACCTATGACCATGTCCTCTATGAAAGTATTCATATGATCATATACTCCACAATTGATCCGACCTTAGGGTTTGTAAATAGTGTGCAAAATAAATGAAAAAGAATACTCCATTTATTAACATTCGGAAAAGAAATGCAATGTCATAATGTCATGCTCAAAAGCACAAAATAACAAAGTAAAATAACAACCGCCTAAAGCTATAGCAAATGAATCCTCCTAAGACCCATAGATGAAACATGCCTCTCGAACACATGCTCGGGCAAACTCTTAGTAAAAGGGTCGGCGAGATTCTCGTCTCGATGCTATCTTTGCTACCACCGTATCTCCTCTTTTAATTATTTCTCGGATCAAGTGGTATTTCCTCTCTATGTGCTTCGTCTCTTATGACACCTTGGTTCCTTGGATCAAGCGCTTACCGCCCCACCGTTGTCACAAAGAGAGTGTGATAGGACAATTTATACCGTATCACCCGAAGGTCCGTTAGAACTTCTTTAACCATGCAGCCTTCCTTTGCCTCGGGCCTACATACTCGGCCTACGTGCGTAGTCGAGCCACACATGTTTGTTTTACACTTCTCCAACAAATGGCACCGCCATTAAGGGTGTACACATATCCCGAGGTGGATTTTCTTGAGTCAATATCTCCTTGGAAATCTGAGTCCGTATAACCAATGGTTTCAAGACTCCCACTTGAGTAGACCAACATATAATCTCTCGTTCTCCGTAGGTACTTGAGTATATGTTTAACCGCTACCCAAAGTTGCTCTCCGTGGTCCGATTGGTACCGGCTTACTACTCCCACTCGCATAGCGATATCCGGTCCGGTACATAGCATAGCATACATGAGACTACCTACTCACCAAGCATAAGGTATCCTACTCATGCGTTCTCTGCTCGGGAGTTTGAGGAGATTGCTTCTCATAGAGATGAATCCCATGCCTCGAAGGGTATAATTCCCTCTTTGAATTCTCCATGCTAAACCCGGCAAGTATTTTGTCAATGTATTGAGCCCGGGATAATGCCAAAACCCCGTTCTTCCGGCCTCGCAAGAGTTTAATACCAAGAACATAATTGGCTTCCCCCAGGTCCTTCATATCAAAATGTTTGCTCACCCAGTTTTTTATGCCCAACAATACCTCTCAGTATCATTTCCGATAAGGAGTATGTCATCCACATAAAGTACCGTAAAAGATACCGCATTACCTTGGATCCTTTTATACACACACGGCTCATCGACTTTTCTCAAAGCCATAAGACTCAATGGCTTGATCAAATCTCGATGTTCCATGATCTGGATGCTTGCTTAAGTCCATAAATGGACCTCTCGCAACTTGCATACCATTTCTTCTTGCCCTTTGGCTATAAACCCTTTTGGTTGCTGCATATAGATTTCCTCTTCCAAATTTCCATTTAGAAAAGCGCTTTGACATCCATCTCGCCAAATCTCATAATCAAGATTGGTCATAAATGTGACTAAGAGAATCCGAATAGACTTGAGCATGGCAACAAAGCGAAAAGGTTTCATCATAATCCACTCCTTCTCTTTGGGAGTACCCTTTCGCCACCAATCTAGCTTTGAAGGTTTCAACCTTCCCGTCCGATCTTCTCTTTCTCTTGTAAATCCACTTACACCCAATGGGTCTTACCCCTTTAGGCGCATCTACAAGAGACCAAACCGAGTTGGAATACATAGAATCCATTTCATGATTCATAGCCTCGAGCCATTCCTGAGCATCAACATCTCCTAGTGCTTCGTCATAACTCGTGGGATCACCATCTTCTGCGATGATGTCATCCTGATTTGACTCACCCAACAAGAGATATCTTGCAAGTTTACAAATCAATCTCCCACTACGACTTTGTCGTACTTGATGTCGTGCATCTACAAGGGTCCACATTTTGTGGGTTGACAACTTCTAGATGAGGACCCTCATTAAGTGGATCAACTAATTCATGATTTTGTTCTTCATTTAGTTGAACATCATGCTGAACTTAACTGGTTCCCGTCTCAGTTCCTCGTATGTTCGGATACATTTTCCCCTCTTTGAACAACCACAGAACAAAAGCCGGAACCCTTGAGGTTGAGGTGAAACTTGATCCGAGACTAGCTCATCAAGAATAACCTTACTTCTTGGCTTATAGTTTGTCATATAGTCCTCCTCTAAGAAAGTCACGTGAGTGCTCACTATGACCTTCTTTTCTCTTGACTATAAAACAACCAACCTCTGGTTCCTTTAGGATAGCCTACAAACATGCATACTTCAAGACGCGAGTCCATCTTGTCCGGTTTCGTTTCAAGACATGTGCCGGAGCACCCCAAATTCGAATATGATTCATGGTGGGCTTACACCCTTTCCACAATTCTATTGGTGTCTTTGAAACCGACTTGGACGGAGCTAAGTTCAATAGATACATAGCTGTTTCTAAGGCATATCCCTAAATGAATCGAAAGTGATGAATAACTCGAGCATAGATCTTGTCATTTCTAAAAGGGTTCTATTTCTCCTTTCAGCAACTCCATTCTGTCAGGGTGTCCCTGGAGAAGATAATTGCGAAACTATCCCCTCCTTGGTCGTGTAAGACCTGAACTCTCCGGATAGGTATTCACCCCCTCGATCGATCGAAGAGTCTTGATTTGAACACCTAGATGCTTTTTTGCCTCACCTTGAACTCTTGGAATTTTCCAAAGCTTCGACTTGTGACGATCGTACACATGTCCAAATCTAGAGTAATCATCGCAAATGTGATGAAATATCGATACCCGCCTCGGCATGGACATTTATTGGTCCACATACATCAAGATGTACCAATTCCACTGAAGTGTGGCACGTTTTCCTTTGGCCTTGAAAGATCTCTTGGTCATTTTACCCTCTAAACAGATTCACACACTCGGTATCGGCTCAAAGTTCGTGGATTTTAAAATCCTACTTTTGACCAAACCTTGGATCCTGTTAGAGTTAATATGACCTAATCTCAAATGCCAAAGATAAGTTTCATTGGAAACTTTTCTTTTCTTTGACGAATTGATATGCTCAACATTTTTTAATTCAACATGATTAACTTCACAGGGAATAGGACTAAGGAAATAAAGGCCATTAAACTTTACACGTAACAAATAAAAGAAGATGAACTTCTTATTGAAACGAGGAATCAAACTGAACCGTCAAACCATGTTTATCTAAACAACTAACAAATTAAATTCCTCTTAAAATCCGGAATAAATAAACAAACTTCTAAAACCAAAGTTCTATAATTATTAAAAGATAAAACAACTTGTCCCACCGCTAGTGCACACAAGCTGCCTGCTCCAAGCTTCAAATCTCGTTGTCCTTTACTCACCGGCAAGCTTTGTTTGAACCACGCAAAGAGTAGCAAACATGGTTAGTGGCTCCCGAATCAACGATCCATTTGTCATCGTGATTCTCCACTAAACAAGCCTCAATCACATTTAAATCACCCATACCTGGTTTTTTCATTTGTGGGCAATCTTTCTTCCAATGCCCCTTTTGTCCGCACTTGAAGCACTTGCCTTTTGGCGCTTCATTGCAACTGCTTTTGGCAACTAGAGTACCTCGATTTCTTATTTTTCTTGTTCTTGTTCTTTCCCTTGAGTTTCCCCTTAGGTTTCACAGAACTTTCACTAACAAACAATGCACTTCCTTGCTTGACTAGAGTCCGCTTTCGGCACTCTCAAGCTCGTGCATTAGTTGAGCGAGGTCAAGATTCATTTTGTTCATATTATAATTCATCTTGAATTGGTTGAAGTATTCAGTAGTGATTGTAAGAGAAGGTCAACTTTTACTTCTTGTTCAAACTTGATACCATGGTCATCAGCCTTCTTGAAGTTTGCTATCATTGTTAGACAATGATCCCGCACACTTCCTCCGGACATGACCGTCTTGGTGACCAATTCGCGCATTTTGCCTAGCAACGAACCGCTAGGTGTAGCAAACATGGCATCAAGAGTCCGGAGCATTGTTGCTCCACTCGAATTATGTTCATTTGCTCCTGAAGGTGACCGGCGAGACCGGCTAAAATGTAGCAGCCGAACGACACATTCGCCTTCTCCCATCTTTCCTTCTCCCCGCTGAAAACGAGTCCGACTGCATCGACGCATCTCGCAAAGTCGCGGCCGGCATAGGGGTAGTGAGAACAAAGTTGAGCTTTTCATATTGAAGAACAATATCTAAATTGGTTCTCCATTGTTTGTAGTTTGTACCATCCATAGGTTTTTGGCTCAATATTGTAGCTAAAGGATTGAATGAAGACATTTTTCTGAAATTAAGGAAAAAGCACACTAATTACAAAATATAATTAACAACAAACAGATATAGCGCTAGTAGATTCTAATAACTACTATTCGTTTATTGTTTAACAATCCATTAGTTATCTTTACAAGGCTTACGATGGGCAAGATTCTTGTAAAACTAATATTGTTAATTTGGGCCTTCGGCCCATTGCCGAGCCTCGATGGGAGGGTTAACAATTTTACCAAAGTTGAATGTATTTAACCATAGTTTACTTTCAAAATTATCTTTAGTGTCTAAGTGTTGCCGACGATGGGCCGTACAAAAACTTTACTAAAATTTTGAAAATATTAAGGTTTAATCTAGCGAAATCCGATTATCCTTATCCGATGGGGCTTTAGCGATAACCATTTCACTAATAAACCCACAATGGGGCCCGTAGGTTTTATAATTAAAAGCTTAATTTAAAACCTTCACCCATTCAATATTTTAAGTTTAGAATTTTTAATTTCCAAGAATTTGTTCAATTTAGAGTAAATTATTAGGTATCTAAAATCTAGTCATGATTAGCAGCGAGTGTGCGTCACATGACCATTTTAAATAACCCACAAATTACTCCAAAAGGTACAATTCTCTTAGGAAATTTCCTGGATTATTTGTCTAGACCTTAATTCCACAATTATTATTCTAGATTTTAATTTAAAATCATAATAATTGATAATTAATGTCTAGATTTTAATTCCACAATTAATTAATCTAATTATTATTCTAGATTTCAAAATCATAATAAATGATAATTAATGTAGTGGACAATCTAAATAATCCCTCATAATAACTATCATACTAGTCAATTGAAAACATAATAGTTATTATACTATTATGACATGTGATTATGCAACAATATGGCATCTTCCTATTCTATATGGCATGTTATTATACACATCATGGTAATCGTAAATATAATTCATACAATTCAATAAAAGCTTTAAATAATAAAACAAATAACTTTAATCCATGGTTTTCCTAAAAAAATTTTAAAAATTTTACAACTTTGGAATTTCTCTTTTGTCCCGCCCATAGGATTTATCCGAAGCCCCTTCAGGTATCTATGAGCCCAAAAGCCCAAAAACCCAATCCTTGGCTAGAAGCCCTAGGACACAAAAAGAGGAACCCTAGCCTTCGCCTCGCCATGCAAGCGGCCGAAGTCATCTCGGCCTGACGAAACTCCAGGGGAAGCACCGCACGGAGACGATCAAACGGCCGCCGGAAACACCCGAAAAGGGTGGCCCACGCGTGCCCTCACGCGCGCCGGCCGTTTGCCGGCGCGTGACGCCCACGCGCAACCACTTGTGGAGGCGCGTGGCGCGCGTGGGTTGTCCTTTGATGGTGTTCGACCGCCAAATTGTTCGTCTTTCCGTCCTCTTTCCATCCATATATGGTTTGTCCAAATCGAGATCCGAAGTCCACG
Organism: Acacia acuminata; assembly: GCA_019022655.1. Taxonomy (NCBI): domain Eukaryota; kingdom Viridiplantae; phylum Streptophyta; class Magnoliopsida; order Fabales; family Fabaceae; genus Acacia; species Acacia acuminata. The sequence goes on along the minus strand of JAFJYI010000171.1, from coordinate 1,408,355 downwards.
AAAAGTGTCGTACGGTGTTGTTTGCTCATATTCTTCGCGTTTCTTGATCTCCAACTTTTACAGAATTCGAAAAATACATAGAAATTCGAAAGGAAATCATAAAAACAGCAAGGAGGAAACCTAATCATATGAGATTAGCCTCCTTGTTACAAATCAAGAATTACACGAGAGAATCTAACCATGGATTAAAGTATTCATATGATTTATAAACGATAACTACTATGATTCAAATAACAAATATAGAAATAGATGCCATCCCGTCAAAAATTATTTTCGAAGATAATCACATGAAATTTCAAAACTAGGTTCTTTTCCTCATCGCTATTGGCTCTGATGCCAATTGTAGGAAACTGATCAGAAACGTGGAAGCGTATCGTCCCACGCGATGTAGGAAAAGATGAAACCTTTCATCGTTTTGCTTACCTGATATTGAAGAGCTATCCAAAGATTCTTCACGAACAATCCTTGTCTACGAACAAATTCCTCGTATACGAACAAATTCCTCGTGCGATCTATGATTGATCTTCCGGACTATCTCTCGAGGGGGATGAGATGGTTGTGTGGGCAACCGTTCGATGATGAACGTCTCGCCTCTAGGTTTTTGTTTCGATGAGAGCCTCCTAACTATTTGTGCGGCCGTATCTTTTCAAGCGACGAAAGTTAGTTTATATGCTACTACACCCAAGGCCTAACCCTAATCCACATGGGCCTTAGAGTTCTTGGGTTGTAGTCTCAATTAAGCCTTATTGGGCTTAAGTGACCAAAGAGCACATTAACCCAACAATCTCCGACTTGCTCTTTAAGATACTAACTTGAGTTCGTAAACCCAAGACCATATAGCCCATAAGCCATCATCATCGATAACATACCACATCCCTTGTCTCAAGCTAGCCCGGGGACCCACCATTTGTCATTCATCAAGGCTCATGATAATCTACAAAGATTATCTAGTTCGGTGCTACTCCACTAAAAGCCCGAACGTGATCTCCAAGAACAATGACACTTATAACAAGAATATGCACGCCCCTTTATAGAATGTCTATAATTTGATTGACTAGTTTTACGTAACCCAATCAATTATTTATTCCCTTGACTTTGATAGTTTCTCTAATGGATTACATGCACTTTGGCGAGTGTCTTCAATATCCAGTCTTTGAAACATATCAAGGGGACATTTCCTATAAATTCCTTGTTGTTTATCTCATAAACACCGATAAGACAGTACATAAACTTTCTTCTTGAAGTGGTTGGATCTTTTATTTTTCTCCTTTTCTTTATCCATGAATTCTTGTCTGTTGCTAGAAGTTCCTTTCTGGAATCTGTTTCTGAACCCTTGATCCCTCTTATAGAATTTTTTGAATCTTCGAACGAACATAGCCATCTCTTCGTCATCCTCATCTTCCTCATTGGGTTCTTTTTTCTTTCACATTCAAAACAATACCAAACTTTCTATCATCTTTGATTTTATCTAAGCCCTTCTTGAATTTGAGCTTGCCTTCATATTCGATAAGCTTCCAAATAGAGCAGCCAACATTGCATTGATTCTCCACGGGCTTCCTCGATTGCTTTGTGACTTTGGCTTCCCATTCTTTAGTAAGGATATTCAGAATTTTCCTCACTTGGACTGGTTGGTCATATTCCTTTCCCAAAGCAGCAAGTTGATTGATCAGATGGGTGAACCTCAGCTGGAACTCTCCAATGGATTCGCCTGGCTTCATTCGAAGAAGATCATACTCTGTCATAAGAGTGTTGATTCTGTTTTGCTTGACTCCAGCTGTTCCCTCATGAGCTATCTCAAGAGCATCCCACATATGTTTTGCAGAAGGTAGAGTGCAAATACGAAAGTATTCTTGTTGACTTAGAGCACTTTGAAGCAGTAGGACAGCCTTTGCCGTTGAGTGTGACATTTCTTTTGTCATTCTCATCATATTCTTCTTCTAGCTTAGGAACTCTAACTCCACCTTCAGCGGTTGATGGCTCATAATCTCCTCTTTCAAATACTCTCCACACCCCATACTCGCAGCATTCACAAAGACTTTGAACTTTGCTTTCCGAAGGAGTAATGCTCTCCATTGAAACCGGTGGTCTGTTGATAGAAGCTCCATCGTAAGATACCTTCCATACCGATCCTTCTCGAGATGTTAAGCTCTTTGAGAAGACCTTGCTCGATACCAAATGTAAGTGGAGCTATATACCCAAGAGGGGGTGAATTGGGTATTTTAAAATTTTTCAGAAAATGCTCGTTTTGAAGCTATAAAAACAGAGGTAAACAGAGTGAGGAAGAAGAAGCTGGACACAAGGATTTATACTTGGTTCGGTCCAACTCTTTGACCTACGTCCAATCCCGAAACACTCGGGATTTTCCACTATCACTCAATTACAATTACACACTCGTACTTAGGATGATCCTCTCCCTAGGACTCACTCCCCTTACAAGCGTAATTGTAAACAATCGATACACACTCTGTACTCAAGAGTTATCCTCTCCCTAGGACTAACTCCCCCTTACAAGTTGTACTCGATTACAATCGATACACACTCGTAAACGAAGGATGCTCCTCAACCTAGGACACACTCCCCTTTACAAGTTGTACTTTGATTTTCCCAATCTCCAAGTCACCTGACTTGAGATTGTTACAATGAATGATATACACGAAAGAAACTCTCTCTAAGAGTAGATAATGATAATCACTAAGCTCAATGTATCTCAAGATACTACATAGACAAAAACTGAAGAAATAAATATGAGACTTGAATGATTTTCGTCTTCGACAGCGTATCTATTGGAAAAGTTAATGCACTCTATTTATAGGTAGAGAACATTAAATGACCGTTGCTTGATGAATCCAACCGTTGTAGGTGATTAGCTTAAGGTCCGGTCATCTTCTCTCTCTAAACTTCGCTAATCCAGGTGTTAATTTGATCTCGGTGTGATTCTCTCGAGAATTTGCCCGTTGGAGATTACTTTGCTTGTTGTAGTAAGCATTCTTTAACGTTCGAAGGCGTGCTCGGATGAATTAGCCGAAAGTAGGTGGATTTGCGAGAGGTGCATTAAATGCACCGAACACTTTTTGCTTTATGGCTTTGACCTTCAATAATCTTCATCTCGATCTTAATGAAATTCACTCAACAAACTTGTTAAACATAGCTAGGAATATGATTGAATGAATTATGGAAGCAATAAGATCAAACAACAATGATTTGCAAATTCGTATAATTCAAAAATCAATTTTTACCGTTGTATACTGGAGTATGTTCATGGTTACTCCAGTATTGCACTGTATACAAGTGTCCATACTGCGGTATTCAATGGGATACTTGAGTATGCTCCTTCCAGAGGCAACCTCAACGTGTCTTGTGTTTGAAAGATAAAACCTATACTTGAGTATGTTACTGGCTTACTCTAGTAAGCAACTTTGTTTGAAAAATCCTTTTGCTAAGTCCAAAATGGCTACCCATACTGCAGTATTGACTTAGTTTGAAAAACTTGGTTGCCATTGGTCCAATACTTGAGTACTACCCATACTACGGTATTGACTTAGTTTGAAAAACTTGGTTTAAGAAGTCCAATACTTGAGTATGGCTACCCATTACTCGAGTATTGACTTAGTTTGGAAAACTTGGTTGTTCTCTGGAAGTCCAATACTTGAGTATGGCTACCCATACTGCGGTATTGACTTAGTTTGAAGAACTTGGTTGCTCTCTGGAAGTCCAATACTTGAGTATGGCTACCCATACTGCGGTATTGACTTAGTTTGAAAAACTTGGTTGCTCTCTGGAAGTCCAATACTTGAGTATGGCTACCCATACTGCGGTATTGACTTAGTTTGAAAAACTTGGTTGCTCTCTGGAAGTCCTTTACTCGAGTATGCATTCCTATACTCGAGTATGCACTTAAGTTCAACAAATTTGATTGCTTTCTTGAAATTATCTCTCACATTTCGAGGGCGATATCTCCCTGGTCTTAACTCTGTTTTGGTCTGTTCAACTCTTGATGGAAAGCTCTTTGAGTCTATTTTCATATGCCACTGATTTTAGCTCAATCGGATTTGTAGTTTGTGAGATACACTCCAAACATTGAAGCTTGGTTTGCTGTGTGTTGTGGATTTCACTGTCAACTTCCACAATTCATAACTCCTTGATCTGAACTCCTTTGGGCTTGAATTTTATATTAAAATGACGCATTGGGAGTCTAGTTTCATATGCCACTGGTTTTACTTCAATCCGATCTCTGGTTTGGGAGATATCATCGAATTACCAGACCTTGCCCGTGCTGAACGTGAAACAGAGTTGCTGAAGAGCATATCATACACTTGCATACTCGAGTATGCACTTGCAAAATGCAATTGAGCAATCTTTTAATAGTCCTATACTTGAGTAAGCAAACCTATACTCAAGTATGCAACTATCAGAATGTTTTTAACTGACTTTGCAAACTTCAAAACATGTTTTACATTTGTTGTTAATCATCAAAACATATTGAGAACTAACATTCTCCCCCTTTTTGATGATGACAACACTTGTAAACAATCAATTGCTTTCAAAAATTGAATTTGATCATTTGAACAATAAGAAAGCAAGTTTGACCAAAAACATTTGCAAACTTTGAGATTTTAGTAAAACACAATTCATTTCATCAAAGTTAAAGCAAATAAAAATCTCATGACTAGTTAAATCATTTTATCAATTAAGAACAAATATGATAACCGGATACCAAAATAACAAAATAACTTATTGATATGCTCATGAACATTAAACATTAATCCATAGAGTTCAGATGAGCATATAGCAAAGAGAAATTATATAACATTAAAGCATGTGTACTGCATAACTTAACATTCAGAGAGATTAATCAAGATATAGACCGAAATGTTAAGTAGAGTTTCGAAAGAAAATATGCAATATAATTTTGAAAGCATTGATTGATCCTTCTCATTCTTCTCCCCCTTTGTCATCAGCAAACAAGGGTGGATCAATTGGGATATTTGAAAGTGTAAGAATAAGATCCTGTTGCTGAGATGGAGGGTATGAATGGATGACTCAAGTTCAAAGGTAATGGCTAGTTCAGAGATGATGTTAGGCTTATCAGAGCTTGGTCCAGCTGAAGTAGAAGCATCCAAACCAAACCCGAAAGCACAATGTTTGGAGGTCATTTACTTAGAATCTCGTCAAGGAGGATGAGAGAATTTAGGGGTAGACTCTAGGGTAGAGTGAAGTGAAGAGAATCAATCGGGTTTTCAAAAATATTTCAATTGCAACAAGCTTGTACTAACTTTTGCGTCAAAGATGTAATGAGAATCTTTGACCTTCGGACTCGTCGAATCTGTTTGAAAACTTTGCTCATTTTCGAGAATTACTTTTCGCCTTCGACAAGCAAAAACTCGAATGTTAAATATCGACTCGTGTTCTCTTCTTGACAAGAGGGGATTTCGAGAGATTAATCATGATAAACATCCTGCATAGAACCACATCTAGATTCTCCAATGCTTAAGTTAGTGATTAGTTAGTCATCAAAACACATAACTAACATTAAGTGGAGGCAATTCACAATTCATTGGGATTTATGATTCCCAAATTTTCTTCTTATAAAACTGAATTGCTTCTAGATGAGTATGTTACATCCAAGCATGGAGTGTATCACAAATAAACTTATCCAATTAATTCATAACACCGAACTTATGGATGAGCAAATAAGTGATACCAAGAAAATCATTTTTCAATGACAATTTGTAAATACATTCATGTAGGAAAGTATGTCATTGATATGAGTTTTTTCATAAACTATGCAAATAGTTTTCAATATCTCAAATATTCTTTTAAATCATGATAATGTTCTATGAAATTGAGATGTTGATGATATGAAAACTCATCTTTGAGAATATGCTCATAAAATCAATGCACTTGCTAATATAGTGAAAGTCAATTTCCAACTTTTTGAAATATCATTTGAGTGCAATCAAAACATGCATATTTTCAAAAACATTGGAATGCATTTTCCAAACACGAGAATGAATTGTAATTCAAAACAAGTTTTTGAATTGTGCATTTCAGAAATCTTAAACTTAGAAAATTATGCACAAATTCACTTGTGATCCATTAACAATCTAAAAAACATTTTGAAGGTCATAAATGATTGATTGCTTAATGGAGTGCATTATTGGACAAGTATTCAATACCCTAATATGAATTCTACATAAGCACAATATAGGGTAAAATTAGATATCACCATAATTCCTCTTGTCCTTGTTGAAGCTTGCAGGGATGAATTGATGCAGATATCTTCTACTTTGACATTCATCATCAAGCATTGCTTCTTCAGCTTCCTCAAGAGTCAAAATGCTCTTTTGGGAAGCTTTCCTTGATCCTACAATGCTGTATACAACCTTTTTCTCTTTTGGTATCCAATCTTGTTTGGATCCAATCATTGTTAGCTTGTAGGAACAAAATTCATATGCTCCAAGAATGTAATTAGATTATGATAATTGAGCATAATGAATTAACCATAGCTTTATGCATAAAAGATACATTTTTCTTTTCAAAATGTCATGTATGCATAATGAATTAAGCTTTTTGAACAATGCAAAAACTAATGAATGAATTTTAAAAAATAATTTCAAAATGATTTGCGTGTTCATTCCTAAAATCCAATGTATAAAACCTCAATAAATATTCTAGATAATAGAGTAGGAGGTTTTACCAACATGTACCCTTGCCTTAGGTACTTGGAGGATTGGCTTTGCACACCCATTGTCTCTTAGGTGTCTGCAAAGTTCTCACAAAAGGTACAGGCTTCAAGTATCTACTCTTTGATACTTGAGTGGTTCTCCTTTTCAGTGCATAAGGGATTCTTTGATTCTTAACCCCTTTATGTCCATTTCTCTCAGAATCAACCAGCACAAACAGACTAACAGATGGACATTTTGGTACCCATTTATCCTTGGGTCCTTCGGGTTAGTTTGAGCCTTAGGAAAACATAAGTTCCCTTTGGTACCCAATGGTAATTACCTACGGGCTTGCTCTTTCTTTCCTTTTTATGAAAACATGAAGAAGTAGCATGGCCTTTACGATTGCAATAGTTGCAATGAGCAAAAGGGTTAGAGGAATGGACAGATTTTCGAAAATAGTTCATATAAGATTTTTGTCCATGTTTCTTCTTCCCTTTCTTCTTATCAAAATCGGGTTTATAACCAATCCCTATTTGTCATTTGTAAACCTTTGTTTGTTTTAAAATCACTTTGAGCATTTTACTACCTCTAGTGAATTTCTCAAGAGTTTTTGTAAGATATAAATTTCTTTTCTCTAAAACACAAAGAATTGTCACAAATCTTTTCTCAAATCTTTTCTCAATCATTTTCGAACGTTTTCGAAATATTTTTAGAAATGTTTTCGAAAACGAAACAAGAAGAAACATTCTGAACTTGTTCTTCCAACAATTTAATTTTCTTCTTGGATGCAATGAACTCTTTTGCTAGTTTTCTATATTCAGAATATAGTTCATTGAATTCAGAAAATAATTCATCATAGGAAGGTTCAATCATTTACCTCATCATTATTTTTAGATTGTTCTTCGGCAACTAGACAAACATTTGCTACTTCTTCTTTGTCACTTTCTTCATCGAAGAACTATCTCCCCATAAGACAGTACATAAACTTTCTTCTTGAAGTGGTTGGATCTTTTATTTTTCTCCTTTTCTTTATCCATGAATTCTTGTCAAAAGATTTGCTAGAAGTTCCTTTCTCGAATCTGTTTCGAACCCTTGATCCCTCTTATAGAATTTTTTGAATCTTGAATGAACATAGCCATCTCTTCGTCATCCTCATCTTCCTCATTGGGTTCTTTTTCTTTCACAGCATTCAAAACAATACCAAACTTTCTATCATCTTTGATTTTATCTAAGCCCTTCTTGAATTTGAGCTTGCCTTCATATTCAGATAAGCTTCCAAATAGAGCAGCTCTACGATTGCATTGATTCTCCACGGGCTTCCTCGATTCTTTGTGACTTTGGCTTCCCATTCTTTAGTAAGGATATTCAGAATTTTCCTCACTTGACCGGTTGGTCATATTCTTTTCCCAAAGCGGCAAGTTGATTGATCGAGATGGGTGAACCTCAGCTGGAACTCTCCAATGGATTCGCCTGGCTTCATTCGAAGAAGATCATACTCTGTCATAAGAGTGTTGATTCTGTTTTGCTTGACTCCAGCTGTTCCCTCATGAGCTATCTCAAGAGCATCCCACATGGCCTTAGCGAGATGGTAAGTGCAAATACGAAAGTATTCTTGTTGACTTAGAGCACTTTGAAACATGAGGACAGCCTTTCATGTTGAGTGTGACATTTCTTTTGTCATTCTCATCATATTCTTCTTCTAGCTTAGGAACTCTAACTCCATCTTCAGCGGTTGATGGCTCATAATCTCCTCTTTCAAATACTCTCCACAACCATACTCGTTGCCATTCATGAAAGACTTTGAACTTTGCTTTCCGAAGGAGTAATGCTCTCCATTGAAACCGGGTGGTCTGTTGATAGAAGCTCCATCGAGTAAGATACCTTCCATACTTGATCCTTCTCGAGATGTTAAGCTCTTTTGAGAAGACCTTGCTCGATACCAAATGTAAGTGGAGCTATATACCCAAGAGGGGGGTGAATTGGGTATTTTAAAATTTTTCAGAAAATGCTCTGTTTTGAAGCTATAAAAAGAGGTAAACGAGTGAGGGAAGAAGAAGCTGGACACAAGGATTTATACTTGGTTCGGTCCAACTCTTTGACCTACGTCCGATCCCCGAAACACTCGGGATTTTCCACTATCACTCAATTACAATTACACACTCGTACTTAGGATGATCCTCTCCCTAGGACTCACTCCCCCTTACAAGTTGTAATTGTAAACAATCGATACACACTCGTACTCAAGAGTTATCCTCTCCCTAGGACTAACTCCCCCTTACAAGTTGTACTTTCGATTACAATCGATACACACTCGTAAACGAAGGATGCTCCTCAACCTAGGACACACTCCCTTTACAAGTTGTACTCGATTTTCCCAATCTCTAAGTCACCGACTTGAGATTGTTACAATGAATGATATACACGAAAGAAACTCTCTCTAAGAGTAGATAATGATAATCACTAAGCTCAATGTATCTCAAGATACTACATAGACAAAACTGAAGAAATAAATATAAGACTTGAATGATTTTCGTCTTCACAAAAGTGTATCTTTGAGAAGGTTTGAATGCACTCTATTTATACATAGAGATCATTAAATGACCGTTGCTTGATGAATCCAACCGTTGTAGGTGATTAGCTTAAGGTCTGGTCATCTTCTCTCTCTAAACTTCTGCTAATCCAAGTGTTAATTTGATCTGGTGTGATTCTCTGAGAATTTGCCCGTTGGAGATTACTTTGCTTGTTGTAGGAAGCATTCTTTAACGTTCGAAAGGCGTGCTCGGATGAATTAGCTGAAAGTAGGTTGATTTGCGAGAGGTGCATTAAATGCACCGAACACTTTTTGCTTTATGGCTTTGACCTTCAATAATCTTCATCGATCTTAATGAAATTCACTCAACAAACTTGTTAAACATAGCTAGGAATATGATTGAATGAATTATGGAAGCAATAAGATCAAACAACAATGATTTGCAAATTCGTATAATTCAAAAATCAGTTTTTACCGTTGTATACTGGAGTATGTTCATGCTTACTCCAGTATTGCACTTATATACAAGTGTCCATACTTTGCGGTATTCAATGGGATACTTGAGTATGCTCCTTTCAGAGGCAAACTAACGTGTCTTGTGTTTGAAAGATAAAACCTGTACTTGAGTATGCACTCCTTTACTCTAGTAAGCAACTTTGTTTGGAAAACTTGGTTGCTTTCTGGAAGTCCAATACTTGAGTATGGCTACCCATACTGGTATTGACTTAGTTTGAAAAACTTGGTTGCTCTCTCGGAAGTCCAATACTTGAGTATGGCTACCCATACTTTGCGGTATTGACTTAGTTTGAAAAACTTGGTTGCTCTCTCGGAAGTCCAATACTTGAGTATGGCTAACCATTACTCGGTATTGACTTAGTTTGAAAACTTGGTTGTTCTTTGAAAATCTGAAGTCCAATACTTGAGTATGGCTACCCATACTGCGGTATTGACTTAGTTTGAAAATTTGGTTGCTCTCGGGAAGTCCAATACTCAAGTATGGCTACCCATACTGCGGTATTGACTTAGTTTGAAAAACTTGGTTGCTCTCTGGAAGTCCTTTACTCGAGTATGCATTCCTATACTCGAGTATGCACTTAAGTTCAACAAATTTGATTGCTTTCTTGAAATTATCTATCAATTTTCGAGGGCCATATCTCCCTGGTCTGAACTCCGTTTTGGTCCGTTCAACTCTTGATGGATAGCTCTTTGAGTCTATTTTCATATGCCACTGATTTTAGCTCAATCGGATTTGTATTTTGTGAGATACACTCAAAACATTGAAGCTTGGTTTGCTGTGTGGCGTGGATTTCACTGTCAACTTCCACAATTCATAGATCCTTGATCTGAACTCCTTTGGGCTTGAATTTTATATTAAAATGACGCATTGGGAGTCTAGTTTCATATGCCACTGGTTTTACTTCAATCCGATCTCTGGTTTGGGAGATATCATCGAATTACCAGACCTCGCCCGTGCTGAACGTGAAACAGAGTTGCCGAAGAGCTGATCACGCTGCATACTCGAGTATACACTTGCATACTCGAGTATGCACTTGCAAAATGCAATTGAGCAATCTTTTAATAGTCCTATACTTGAGTAAGCAAACCTATACTCGAGTATGCAACTATCGAATGTTTTTAACGACTTTGCAAACTTCAAAACATGTTTTACATTTGTTGTTAATCATCAAAACATATTGAGAACTAACAGTTACCTCGGGTCGTGCCCACGCCACCCCGAGATAGTCCCCCCGAGACAGCCCCGCAGATAGGACCCGATCATCAGGCTCGATAGTTAGTTTTTATTTTCTCAAGTAATTAATTTTGTACCGCTTTGGATGTTTGTTCACCTTTGTTATCTTAATTGATTTGTCAAAAATTTTATTAAATTTAAATATTTGTTATCTTTTTTTTTTTTTCAGTAGGTTTTTGATATTGGAATACCATTTCAATACTTATATGTCATTTGTAAAATAATAATCAAAGTTAATAATTTGTGAATAAAAAGATATGTTTTCAAAATAATAAACGGAGTTAATCATTTGTGCATAAAAAGATATGTTTTCAAAATAATAAATGGATTTAATAATTTGTGAATAAAAAGATATGTTTTCAAAATAATAAATGGAGTTAATAATTTGTGAATAAAAATTTATGGGTAAAAATAATTTTTGTTGTCTTTGTTTTCATACTATAACCGCCACCAAAAATATTTGTAGCGGCTACATTATAGAAACCGCTACAAATTTGAATTTCAAAGTAAATAAATAGCCGCCAAAACTTTGTTGTGGTTCGGCATTAACCGCTATGAATCGCAAACGGCCATAATTTAGTAGCGGTTCTGCATGTAGCAGCTTGTTAACCGCGACTAGTGCATGGCGGGGATTTTCAATTCAAATTTGTAGCGGTTTAGGAACCGCTAAAAATTTGATTCTCCATTTTGTCACGGTTAGAGTCGTGGTTCCTAACTTGCTACAAATTATTTCAAGTTGCATTTAAAGATCTCAAGTGCTTGGAATGAAAGTAACCAAACATTGTCTCCACATTTATATACTATCCTAGCTTTGTTTACTACATATGGATAAGTCATGGATCAAGTCACGCAGTTCTCTTGTATATTTAGCGGGATTGAAAAATTTCTTAGATTTCGCCTTCTCGCACGCTAGCATTAATGTCAAGATCGTGTGTCCTTGTTGTAGATGCTAGTTTAAGAAGTGGCAAACACGAGAAGGTGCTATGGAACATCTTCTTATGAAACCTTTCCCAGAAGCATATACGTTCTGGGCTGTTCATGGTGAGAAACATGATATGAGATATGGGGATCATCTTCCTCAAACCTCACAAGTAGGAAATCAACTAAATCAAGATGATCTGGTTAATGAGGCTGTTCGTGACGCTTTCGGTGTTCAAGACGACAACTTCACGGCAGAAGTGCAGGGTTTAGAACCAGTTTTCTTCAGGAATGAAGCATCTCGGGAATTTTTCAGCCTTATGGATGAGAGCGATCGTCCTTTGTATCAAGGTTGTCGAAAATACTCAAAATTATCCGTTCGATCAAATTGTACCATATCAAGTGCATGTGTGGGATTACCGATAAGGCAATGTCGATGATGCCGAATTACTACGAGATGCTTTCCCCGACGCGACATTCCTACAACCTCTACGAGGCCAAGAAGATAATCAACAGATTAGGCTTGAACTATGAAAAAATCGATGCTTGCCCCAACGACTGCATGCTTTATTGGGGGGAGGACGCTCGGAGTGAGACTTGTAAGAAGTGTCACACTTCGAGGTTCAGGATAGTTCAGAAGGGAAAAAAGCTGAAGAAGAAACCCGCAAAGATTCTAAGGTACTTTCCTTTAAAACCTCACTTACAAAGATTGTTTATGTCGTCTAAGACAACTGAGCATATGAGGTGGCATGAAGCCGACAAGAACGAAGATGGTAAACTCGACATCCATGGGATGGTGAAGCATGAAAAGCGTTCAACTCAGCCTTTCTTGATTTCGCAGCGGAGCCTAGAAATGTTCGTCTTGCTTTGGCGACCGATGGTTTTAATCCATTTGGCAATCTTAGCACAAGTTATAGTATATGGCTAGTTGTTTTGATACCTTACAACTTGCCCCTTGGATGTGTATGAAACAAAGCTCCTTCATTATGTCCATGATCATTCCAGGCAAAAAGGCACCAGGAAATGACATCAATGTGTATCTACAACCGCTTATCAAGGAGTTGGTGGAGTTGTGGAATGTAGGTGTCGAGACATATGACGCGCACGAGTAGACACTGTTCAACTTGCGTGCGGCGTTGATGTGGACTATCGCTGACTTCCCCGGACCGGGAATATTATCCGGTGGAATGTGCATACCGGCCTTGCGTGTCTCAGGTTGCAATTTTGACTCGACTCGGCGCCTTCCCCACGCCGTAAGTGGTGCTTCATGGGTCATCGAGGTTTCTCGATGGTACGCACAAGTTTAGGTTGCAACATAATCGTTTGAATGGGCAACAGGAAAAAAGAGGACCTCCTCGCATATTATCTGGTGCAGAGATCATAGAGCAACTTGTGGATGTTGATTTTGAGTATGGGAAACAAGACGATCCAGCAAAGGCCGGGACAAAGACGGTCATGGCTTCTGGTTTTGCTCTACCCTATGTGAATTATACCTACAGTGAGGTAGGGTGTTACAAGACGTACTTTTGTTTAAGTTATCTTCAATTTTCAACCTCTTCGGTGCTTATAGAAAAGTATAACAAAGCTATCTATCATGATCCAGACCACAATTTCAATTCTGCATGTGTTTCACCTTTTTATATGCACGCAACTCGTTTTCATGTCAGTTTCAGTTACAACCTAAGGTATGGATGGATCAGAATTCTTTACAGTTAGATGTCAGTGCAATTTTTGCTTAACAATAAAGATTGCAAGTACAACAAGTGGGATCTAACCCATCACCTCCCACTAGTTTGGTAGTACCCATATCGTTAGATTATAGGACCCTTGGTAATTTGGTAATTTGATGTAATTATTAGTAGGTAGGTCTAATAATTTAGACAATTATATTAACAATCCAAGAATCTAATAATTGTGTATGTCCTTTTAAATAGGCAATTGCCATGTACGAACCTCTTATCCTCTGCTGCCACCTGCACATTTTTGTTTAAGTTATCATGGACCACAATTTCAATTCAACATGTGTTTCAACCATCTACATGCAACGCAACGAATTCTCACATCAATTTATTTATGAGCCACGGTATGGACCATGAGAACTATTTTACAAAATTTAATATATATATATATATATATATATTTATATCACTGCTACAAAAAACTCTTCAACATCCATTTTTTTTATCTGTTTTACATCTCTTTTTAGAGTGACTTCTATTTATGGGACTCAATATGATGAGGGTTGGCACCCCACATTTTTTTAGAACACTATAATGAGACTTTTAGCGTCCTAAAATTGTTTAGGACGCCATATATTTTTTAAAAAAATTAAAAATAAAAACTCCACACTTGAGGTTTGGAGGTTAGACATGGAATTGGAAGAAGAACCAACAAAAAAAACACATCAACAATCAACATACTTTCATAATATCAGCAAGAACAACACATCAACAATCAACAATAAAAAACAAAAGGAGAAGCTATAGATTTAGTGATTCCAATACTATATTATCATCCACCAAAATTCATATTTACATACTTATATCAGACAAACAAGTTCAAATTCAAGAACAACGAAAGCAATGCCAACAAAAAATATATACACCATTTTTCTGCTCCCCGAGCTTCTTCCACCTTTGGATCCACCAACCGAAATCCATATCTAGGCAAGGCTCCATTTTAAATCCATTGAAACACATACTCACCGGAGTTCAGATCTAGGCCAACGATGTCATATCGTCATCTCGCATAGGCTTCGAATCTAGATCTTCGGATTGGTAGCAACAGATCTAGGCTTTGTACAACCTTCAGATTTGGATCTTACATCTCGCAAACGTCGCTGTGACGGTCTTGGCAATCGCACCGTCGAGGAACCACAGTCTGAAGAGATCTACGTATGACATTGAGAGCATTTTGGCTTTCGAAGAAATGAAACCAGCAAAAATATTGATTATGGTGTCCAAAATGCTATGAACGTTGCTTTGGAAACTTATCATGGGTCAGAAGTTTCAGATGTGGAGTGTGTGAAGAGGTATATTAATGTGTTAGATGTGATTGATGTATGGGAAGATCAACTTTGGCGTTTTGAGTGAGGAAAAAAAAAGATTTTGGCATCTGAATTTGAAATTTAGGATGCCAAAAATACTGATTGTGGCGTCCTAAACTTATTTTAGGATGCCAAAAATGTAGCGCCAAATAATTAATTTCAGGCATCTTAAAACTCTTTCAGGACTCCTAAATAATGTTTTTGGTGTCCTAAATTTATTTTGAGATGCCAAAAATGCTGCTTTTGATATCCCAAAAATAATTTAAGACGACAAAAAAAGTTTCAAATTGTTTTAGGATGCCTCGAGTCTCAAAATTCAATGAGAAAATTATAAGAATGTCACCGCCTTCAGTTTTTACTTCCCTTTTTATAATAAGGACATCCTTTAGGAAATTAATATTCCCTTTTTGTACTAGTGTATTAAACACATTTTCTTTGTATATATATTTAGCCTTTTATTTATTTTATCTTTGATAAATTATTTATTTATTTAAATTTTTAAAATTAAAATTATATTTAAAATCTGTTATTTAGCATTGATATAAATAATTAAATTATTGATGTGGCAGAATGACATGACATATATAACAAGACATATATATAGGTTCACCAAAACAATGTAAGTTAAATAAAAAATGTGTAAATAAGTAAATTTTTAATGAAAATTTTGACGTAATTAGAGAAAAAAAAATTATAATTTTTAAAAAATTAAAATAAAAAAATTGAAAGAAAAAATTTATTATAACTCTATTAAAAGAAATATTGAAAATTAAATATTTAAGATTAATATGTTTAAAAAATTATTAAGATATTTTAATAACTTATAAAAAATTAAATTGTTGAAACTCTGTAATATTTTGATATAGTTTTTGAATTAAAATAAATTATTTTTAATAAAATTTTAAAAACAAAAAAAATAGAGTAAGGCATGCAAGATATACCGTAAATAAAATTTTAAGAATATCAAATAAAAAAATTAGGATAAAAATTGTTACAATGTTAAAAGTACATAGTAAATAAATTAGAAACAGACGGGCAAGGTACGAATGTTTGATGATGAGGATTTTGACCAAATTAGGGATTTTTACCAAAAAATTTACCCAAGTAGAGCAATTTTGAAAAGAATTACTAAACTAATGTTGTTTTAGGACAATCAGGTTTGCAAGTACGACGCCAATCGGGTACTCGCGTCAAAGGCTATCCGGGCGTCAATAGTGATATTGGCGTTAGACAGTCGTCAACATAGCTAAACAGATCAATTGATGCCACTTTTGAGTGGCATCAATTGATATATATATATATATATATATATATATAAAAGATTATTATTTTATAATTATATTTAAAAATATTATTTTATTTAATAAAAAATATAATTTTATAATTATATTTAAAGTTATAAATAATAATTCTAATTAATTATAAATAATAAAAAGAGTAAATAATAATTCTAATTAATAATTAAAGGAATTAAAATATTTAAAATTTATTATAAACATGCGAGGCTCGCCTTACCCTGAGATCTGAGTGATGGATACCTCCCAAAGATCTCTATGAGGCTCGTCTCACCCTCAAAGAATTATTTTGTGGTGACTAGCTTTCCTTACATTTGATTTGTTGTTGTTTTATTTGTTAGTCTTCTTATTGTTTCATTTTCGTTTAGTTTGTTGTCGCATTGTAGTATAATCGTTTGATGTAACTTTTATTATTAGTATTATGTTCTGTTAGCCCCTGCAATTATTTAAAATGATCATAATTTCCAGGTCCTGCAGGTATTTAAATCTTTTAACATAATTGTATAACTTTTTTATATCAATTTTATTTTATAAAACATAAATTATTTTAATTCTGAAAATACACTAGAATCTAACGTAATTTTAACAATGTTGATAGCTAATTTTTTTAAATTAATAAAATATTTAGAATTAAAATATAAAATTTTATTTTAAATTTTTTAGTTTATGATTTTTTTAAATATTTTTTTTATTTTATATTTTTACAGAATTATAATATTATTTTATTCTAAATTTTTTTTTTTTAAAAATTTTATTTTGATTTTATTTTTTAATACTTTTTTATTGTAAGATATTTATTTATTTTTCTAGAAAGACTATTAAAATTTTGAACCAAAATAATCTGAGAATTTTTTTTTTTTTCAAAACTTCTTTGTTTTTTTATTTTTATCTCTCTAACTGATTATAAAATTTTTAATTAAAAAAGTTACTTACAAAACGATGCTGTTTTATCTTTGTTTTCGTTAAAATGGCGCAATTTTGATTAACTAACATGCCATTCAGATTAGTTAACATCACCAATTGATTGTCACGTCAACCTGCAATATATCAACAATGGCTCTGATATGCAAGGATATGATTTTGTTGGGGATGGAGGATCAAAATAAAAAGATAATTTATGGATGATCAAAATAAAAAAGATTCTATAGGTGAAGGACTAAAACAAATGTTTAGTTAAATATACCACAATAACGTACAAAATTTTTATCTCCTTAGATTAGATGGAGTTAGTTATATAGATTAAACGTCCCCTTTATTAAAAGTCATATTTTAAACAATTCTATTTCTTTAAAAATTATTTTCAATGATTCCTCTAAATATCATTTTTTGTAATCTCTCTCTATTACTTTTTTTTTTTTTTTTTTTTTTTTTTTTGGTACAAGGCGAGGGGAGGGGGATTCGAACACGGACCCGAGGGGAGATATAAGGCATCTCAATAAGCACCGCCTATGCCACCGCATTGCCGTCCCGGTGGTTCTCTCTCTATTACTTTTTATTAAGCCACAAACCATTTAATAAAAATGTATAAACCGATAAAAAAAAAATTATACGTAGCAAGAGAAATTAATATAATTAAAGAGCTAAGAATAAATGGTCCCTCTGCAGATTGCCAAAGTCAGGTCACTTTCAACTTACAAGCAATGTAATAATATGTCAGAACTCAATTCCATACCATTTCGGGACAATCCAACGGGAATAGAATATTATTTTATACTTCAGTTTGAATGCAAAATTTTTAGTCTCATCAAAATAAAATGATTTTGCTATTTTTAAACATTATTTTACATAATTTTTCTAACACGTAATTTAAATTATTAATTTTATTAAACTTCAAAAACTGAACAATATGACTCAATAAATCAATTCATCACATAATTAAGGCCTGTACCAATGAATAATTTGATGTTGCAAGTATAAATTAGAATTCATGGGGTCTCATCCAAAGCTGAATAATTATTTTATGTAATACAATTTTATTAAAAATTCAAATCAGGAAAATATGCTCATAAGCACCTGTTTAGAAAATTAATTACCTGTGGAGGAGTGATACGTGGGGAAAACAATGAGTGGCTATGCGGTTTCATGTAGCGATTGCAGAGCTTTTAGGCATAATCCATGGCCTACACTTATGCTGCTCGCGACGGCACAGAAAAGTCATATTAGTCTCTAACTGCATTGAAGCTGTGAATTCACTCCTAAGGGCATGCACTGCATTACAGAAATACATTAACACAAATTGAGACAAAACTCCTCTCATATACTTACTATCTTGTACGGAGTACCTTGTAAATCAAGTTGAAAGAATAACTTCTATCGTTAATTCAAACAGGTATACAAATGAGGCCAGACTCCTTAAAAGAGATTGGAATGTTACATTGTAACAATTTACATAGCTGATAGCTTAGTTAGACTTGCTCATGAAATTATTGAATCCTTGATAAGATCCCACCTCATTAAGAGGCGGAGGTTGATGATTTATTTACTGTCTCTCGAATAGTTTTCTTTTTCTTTTTCTTTTTCTTTTTTTTCTTGGAGACATCTCTCGAATAGTTTTCTTTTTCTTTTTTTGCTATAATTTGTCTAGGATATTTATTCCTAATGAATTGTAATCATTGTTTGTATATGACAAGATGCGAGGTCCCCATTTTTGTGACTAGTACTCATTTTTTTTTTGGGAAATACAGGCAAGCCGTAGCTTGAATCAAGAAAGGAACTAGACAAAGAAATCCAGTCCTCAAAACAGCAGCCTAGATGCCATGGTAGCGACGACAGGCCATCTGGTCTTTCAAAGCCATATGCTGGCAACCTTGTGGAATCTGCGGGATCATAGATACGCCATAGTTTGCAGGAACAACATGTCCTTCTTTCGCCATGAAGTCAGCACATGATATGTTGTCTCTCGGAGTGTATAGGAGGTTGACATTCCAATCATGGAAGAGTAGGTCTCTGATCTCGCCGATGATGTCTCGTAGAGGATGGTCAGCGTGGCAGGAGTCTCTCATGAGAATGTTAATGGCATCCGTAGCGACCAGTATAGAGCAAGATCCGCCGTAACCCCAACCGAAGGGCCATTTTTAGACCCAAGCAAGATGGCGTTGAGCTCGGCCTCGATCACGAGCAAAGACCAAGAGATTTGAGAATCCCATCAACCGGTGCCCTTGATAATTTCGATCACACCTCCGCAAGCCGCTTGAAATTGGTGCTGAACCGAACCATCAACATCAATACGGACCACGTCTTCCGGTGGAGGGGTCCACGAATTTTCGACGTCCCTGTTAACATGGAAAATCTGGTGAGAGTAATTATGATTGGCCGAATTCTCCATAAGAAGGTAATTGCATAAATGGATCAACTCCCTGGTGTTTTTGGCCTCATTTTGGAATATGGACTTGCATCTGGTCGTCCATAGAATCCAGCATCCTAAGCTGAAGATCCTATGCCAGGAGAAGTTTTGAAATTTCCCTTTTCCCGCCTCATGATTAGTGTTCCAGTTGAGCCAAACCTGCAAGCTACCTGCAAAAAACCTGGAAAAGTAGTTAGTTTTAACAAGTTCTTTCCAGAAATTCCTCGATCTCTCGCAATCCCTGAGTGTGAATCACACTTTCTTCAGTGTTGCAATGGAACGGACAGAAATTGTCATTGGTAAGACCTCTTTTAGCTCTGAGGGTATTGGTGGTCAGTCTTTCATGACCGACTTGCCACATGAAATATTTAACCTTTTCAGGGAGCTGCCATTTCCACATCTGAGTCCAAAAGGTATTCCTACTTCCCTCCTCTCGGCCAGAGAGGTGAAGATAAGCAGATTTCACAGAAAAAGAGCCGTCTTTCGCAGCTCTCCACGTAAAGCAGTCAGGGGAATTATTGCATGGAGGGTGAGTTTTAAGGATGATATTTATGATGCCGGGGGGAAGGATCCCTCGCCATCTATTACTGTCCCACCAACCATTCATCCACAAATTGTCCCTCACAGTTTCCTCTTTATTAACCTGAGAGGGATCCAGGGCAAAAGTCAAGAGAGGACGGTCAAAGGGAAGCCACAAATCACACCAAAACTTGGTGTCGGTCCCGTTGTTAACTTTTCTTCCAACTCCATCCAAGAATTTGTTCCAAACCTCAGTAATGGCCCTCCAAGCAGCTGATGAGTTCTTCTTCTTAGAGACAGTGGGCATGGATAAATCACCACAATTTTACTTGGACCGGAGGCACTGAACCCAGAGAGCATTTCTATTGGTTAAGAGGTTCCAACATAACTTCATAATGAACGCCTTATTCTGACGCCTGAGATTCTTGAACCCAAGTCCCCCATGCTTCTTAGCCTGAGTAATTTTGTCCCAAGCAATGAGATGCATTTTCTTGATATTTTCGTCTTGGGACCAAAAGAACTTCCTTGAGATTTTATCAATTTCATTAATAGTACAGATGGGGAGAAGGGTAGACTGCATATGGTAGCTTGGAAGAGAGGATAGGACAGATTTTATCAGGACCGAGCGACCAGCGATAGTGAGGAATTTGGATTTCCACATGGATAATTTAGAGTGAGCTTTTTGCACAATGGGGTGATATGTGGCCTTCGTAATCCTTTTGTGGATGATGGGCACTCCTAAGTACTTCACCAGGTCCGGGGTGAGACCAATACCGAGCATTTGGCTAAGCTCAAGCGCCCTGTTGATGTTAACATTAGTAGAACAGAACATTTTTTATTTCTCCAAGTTAATCCTGTGACCCGAAACCTCGCAGAAGATTTGCATCACTTTACGAATTTCAGTCATCTGGCTGGAAGAAGCTTCAGTAAAAAGAATAAGGTCATCAGCGAAGAACAGATGAGATATATGGGGACCTCTTCTTTTGAAGCTAAAAGGTTTCCATCGCCGGGCTTGACACTCAGCTTTGATAAGATGGCTAAGACGCTCCATACAGAGAACAAATAGATACGGGCTTAGAGGATCTCCTTGTCTAACTCCTCTAGATGGGGTAAAGCTTGGGCTCTCATCACCATTCCAGAGGATAGACATAGAAGTCGTAGATAGACAAGCCATGATGAGATCAATAAGACTTTTATCCAAATTCAACTTCGCAAGCGTATTTTGTATGAATCCCCAGTCAAGCCTGTCGAAAGCTTTCTCCATATCGATTTTGATGGCAACGTAACCTTTTTTCCTGCCCCTCATTCTCATAGAGTGGATAATTTCTTGGGCAATAAGGATGTTATCGCAACTGGATCTATTGGCAATAAAACTGCATTGCTCGTGACTTATAAGATGACCCATGATACCTCTAAATCTGTTCGCCAAGACCTTAGTAATGATTTTGAAGCTCACATTGCATAGCGAAATCGGACGGAATTCTCTTAGAGAAGATGGGTTGTCGACTTTAGGGATGAGGACGACTTTTGATTTATTGATGCTAGTCATATTCGATGGGTACTTAAGACATTCTTCAATGAAATCGCAGATTTTATCCCCCACAACATCCCATTGAGTTTGGAAGAAGTGAGCGTTAAGGCCATCAGGACCCGGTGCCTTGAAAGTTCCCATAGCAAAAGCGGCATTTTTGATCTCAACTCTGGTGATTTTTCTCGATAACATTCTCAGATCATTATCATTAATAGGGGGGAAGTCAGAACACAATTCGCCAGGGTCCTTAACCGAATCATCCCGAGTGTAGAGGTTTAGGAAGAAGTCATGCGCCATCATTTTGGCAGTGTGATGATCTTCAATCCATTCCCCTGCTTCGTTTCGGATGGCTCCAATTCTCTGCCTCTTTCTTTTAACCATTGTTGAAGCATGAAAAAATCTCGTGTTCCTATCTCCCGCTTGCAGCCATTTGCTTCTGGATTTTTGGAACCAGAAGATTTCTTCCTGGGTTGCAACTTTATTATACTCATCCCACAGTTTTTTCTCCAGCTTGAAGAGACCGGTCTGCAAGTTCATTGTCCTACTCCTCTCAATTCCCTCAAGCCGACGGATGATTTGCCTTTTCTTTTTTGTGAAATTACCGACCCCATTATCATTCCAGTGAGCAGCATTAACCTGGAAGGTTTGAAGACCTTGGAGCCAATTCTTTTCATGCCATGCTTGTTTAGCGATGTCCTTGAAATCTTTTTCCAGAGTCCATGCAATCTGATAAGAGAAAGGCTTCTGATATCTATTACTTTGAGGTGAGGACCGATTCGCATTGACTACCACAACCCGATGATCAGATTTAAATTTGAGCTCATGCCGGACAGTGTGGTTAGGAAATGAGTTTATCCGATTGATATTGGTGAAGACCCAATCCAGTCTTTCCTTTAAGCCCTGTTTCTCCCACGTGAATTTTTCCCCTTGCACATTCACCTCAATAAGCTCCGTATCGTCAATACAATCCTTGAACTGTTGCATAGAGGTCCATAGGGGTTCGGCTCCTCCAAGTTTATCATCTGGGGTTAAGTAAGTATTGAAATCACCCAAAACTAACCAGGGGAGATTGATGTTAGCATTCGAATTAGAAAGCGAACGGAGGGTGCTCCATAGAGTGATTCTGCCCGCAGTAGTAGTTTCACCATACACAACAGTCACAAGACTTAAGCTACTATTGCGGAGGTCTTTGATCTGACAGTGGAGAAGCTGGGTGGTGGAATAAAGGTAGGTAATATCGAAGTCACCATCATCCCATAAGAGCCAGATACCTCCCGAAAATCCCGTAGCTTCAACCCGAATCCAATGATTAAATCCCAATCTTCGGCAAACTCGATCGGCTCTAGCACCGCTAATGCGGGGCTCCAAAAGGCACATGATGTTAACATGATATTTGAAAACAATATCTTTAATAGTGGAGGGGAAGGCCCGTCTACCGGCCCCCCTACAATTCCATGAAGCAATAATCATTAAATTAAAATTAGATAAATTGAAAGATATGGGATAGAGATACTTACCTGCACTCTCAGGTGCCGTCATCGTCTTCTTCTTTGAATCGGCTTTCAGGCACTATTGATCCACCGCCCTCCATGAAATCAGGAGCAATGTCCTCGTTGGGGTCCCAATGATCAGCGGCTTGAGGATCCATCGGGGAAATGTCATGCGAGGGTTGTCCCCTAGGGGCAATAATGGGAATAGTCAACAAAGAATCATTCTGGGCCAGCGTGTTGATGTTGCCTTGGACGATAACGTGGGTCCGTTGACTTTTAGATTTTGATTTTCTTTCATTGGGCATTTTTTGGCCAACATGAAGAGGTGTTGCACTATTGGAAGGGGTGTGAGGTTGAGCATTTTGCAATAGGAGAGGCCCTTCGCGCCAACTGGGTTAGAGTTTTGGGGTTGAGCCATTTCCTGCACAAAAGCCACGCCACAATTAAGATTTGTGGCCTCTTGTGAATTAGTCCTCAATTCTTTCCCAAGTCCAGGGTCTGCCTGCGTGTTAGAGGGCCCATTTGCTGATTTTTTTTCTTTTTGCCTATATTGGGCCTTAGACTTGAGCCCAGCTTCCATCCCTTGTCCATTAGATTTGGTAGTATGCGGACCCACCAGCGCCTTCTTCTCATTCTGATTGTTCTGTCCCCTTTGTCTCACCGTCAAGGCGAGCTCGTGGGTAGACTGCGTAGGTCGTACAACACAATCTTCTGCTGTCAGGATCCGATCGTCCTCCAAATCTCCTAGCATCGCGAATCGTGAGCTTTGCCTGTCCGAGTTTGATTTCGCCGTCCTCGTTCCTCGATGCGGTGAGTTCCGTTGAGTTCTCCCATTTTCTCGACGTTGTGGTTGCCGGATCCGGTTACTTCGCCTAGTAACCAACATCCATGGGCCGAATGGGTCTTCCGAAGGCGTTGCCGGCGTTTTCCCTAAGAAAGGTCGGTTAACTGGTTGCTGTGGCGCGACTTTCGCCGGAGGTTGCTGCGACTGCTCTGTTTCACCGTTGGGGGTCGGATCATGGGCTACGAACGGACACTCGCCCCTTCTATGGCCAAAACGTCCACAGCAAAAGCAGATGAGGGTAAGTCCCTCATATTCTACGTTGAAGACAGATCCAGCAACGATTACCTTCGGCACAAGCTTTTTTTGAAGATCTAATTCCACACATAATCTTACATATTTCCCCTTTGTCTTGTTGGCGTTGCGGCTTGTAGGTCTTGCAAAGTGTTCATATCTACCTTCAGAGTTCGTCCAATGCGATCACCCAGACGTGAAATGCAATGTTTGTTATAACAATGCATAGGCACATCTGGGATCCGAACCCAGGTAGCTACTCTGCCCAGAGGGTTTTGATACGGATTGAAGTAGGGGTCCATCTCTCGTACAAGAACACAGTCTTTGTCGATTACCCAGGGACCATCGTATAGCACCTTACGGTAATGTGATCTCCATAACTCCTGATCTTGAAATCTAACCACGAAGTAGTTATTTGGGATGTCTATTAATTCAAAACTTGAAAATCCCCAAAGCTTGATTAGGAGTTCTTTTAGGATATATAGATTGAATTTCTTGCCAAGCACAGTGAGCACTAAGGTGTAGTTCCATGGCTCACACCATTCATTGAATTCTTCTTCGGTGCAGGGTGCTACAGGATAGAGTTCCTTGAGCTTTCTCATCTCCTCAGATTCCTCTGGAATTTTCCAGCATATTTCTTTGTCGTTGTTGAAGAGGTCGTCATCGTCCATTACATTGCTACTGTGAGCAACGCCGTTGAAACCCATCAGGGAAGCACGGTAGGAAGGGAATTTTGGTGTGTTGTTTTCAGCCTTATCTGTATTTGCTTGCTGCTGGGAGTTGTCATTGTGTTCAGAGACTTGATCGTTTTCATTTTCCAGCATTCTGTCGTCCATAATGGCGTTAGGAATATTTTCCATTTTCTTCTTCTTCTTGCGATCCTCCTGACCTTCGGCCGGAGGCCGGTCCGGCGGTAGTTTGCGTAGTCCTGAGTCTGTTGATGGGAGAGCGATGGGAGAGACCGACTAGTACTCATTTAATGGCTTCAGAACCATTCAGAACTAATTTTCTCTCTTTAATCACAATGGGCAGTAGATGCAGGGAAGTCATTCAAAAAGTAGCCGGGGGTCCACAAGAACTAGCAATCATGCATCGCCGAGGCCATCTAGATATAGATAAACTCAATTCAATGTATATAACAACAATACATTTTTTCACGTGTTAATTTTCGAATCTTTTCTCGGTTGGCCATGAGAGAAGATTCCCATTTAAGAATATGAGGTCGAAGTCTATAAATTGGACCTACCTCGGCTCCCCTTTAGTAAAACAAAAAGAACTGCCTCGGCTATACGACGAAAAAGAGATGACGTTGGCCTTGCTTGCATTCAAGGGACTAAGAAAGATGGAAGCCATGAGAAACCCATATGCTATCAACTTGGAAGTATAGATAGACGAGGAGATCTTAGTTTCCCACACACCGAAAGGAACCAACTATGCTAGTTGGAAACGAGCAATGACTAACGCACTTGTCTCTAAGCACAAGTATAGATTTGTTAGTGGAAAGTATCCCAAACCGGACAATGGAGACAAAATATGTAAGATGAGTTTTTTTTTCGATGAAATATACTTTCCTAATGGAAGGCAAACGAGCTCATGAGGGATGTTTATTTACTACCCTTAATAGCAAAGTGGGCTTCTTTTGCCTCAAGAACCTTTTGGTAAGATATAAAAACATGACTCAATTTACACGGGTTTTTGACCAAAATAGAATTTTTTTTTAAAAAAAAAAATACCCAGTTAATGCACCGTTGAAACTATTTCCCGATATAAGGCAATTGAAGGCGTACGACGGACCAACGCCACCGGCTTCGTTTCATTCTACCACGTGAGCGCTGATGTCGTGAGGGGGGGGCGCCAGCTGGTGAATGGCGTGGGGCCCACCCACGCCACTAATGGCGTGAGGGCCCCACACGTAGCGAAAGGCGTGAGGAGGCCTCACGCCATTAGCTACGTGTCCTGGCCTCACGCGACCATGTGTCGGGCGACACACGGTCCGCCCTCCCCACGCCCCCGTGATCACTTTGTATTTTTTTTTTTTTTTTTTTTTTTTTTTTGGGTACCGTGACCCCTTTTTAATTTTTTTTTGTTTTGTTTTAAATCATTCCCTTTTCCTTCACTCTTTATATTCACTCATTCACACTCTCTTCTTCATCCGCCGTGACTCCTTCTTCTTTCTCTCTTATCATTCATTTGCATTGCTTCAATCATCGGAAAACTCCCTCTATTTCTTCATTATCTTTCTTGAATTTGTTTTTTTTGTGTTGTTTAATTCCATTGATAAAGTGTTTCTACTTGAGACTTTTTTTTTGTTTAATTCCATCTAGACGGTATTTCCTCTTTTGGTCATTCATTCCTTCCTTCATTAATCTCGCAAACTCCCTCCATTTCTTCTTCATTCTATTTCTTGAATCCTTTGTTTTTTGTTTAATTCCATTTAGATAGTGTTTCTTCTTCTTCGTAGTTTAATCTTCTTTTTCACAATATTACATAAGAAAAAGATGAGTGAAATTGTTCATTTGTATATTTTAATGGTTCTAAAAATATAGGTCCAAATGGATTAAGCTTTGATGGTGAAAAAGAGGAATGTTGATTGTTCCGGACATATCCGTGAAGATTTACATGAAAAAATCCGTCGAAAGTTAAAGCCGCAACAAAATCGGGTAATATCTTCGATGGATGTGAGCGCCTTGTGGGAACCGGAAATATGTGGGTCTTGAGATATCCGATAATGAGGATGTGGATTTTTTTGTTCAAACATTCCTTGAAAATCATACGTCCCAATTCGCTGAGTTATATGTGGATATTGAGACGTCAAAGGAGGGCGTACCAATACCGGCGCATGGACTACGTCAGTCACAGTATATGGCTGCCGGAAATATGTGGGTCTTGAGATATCCGATAATGAGGATGTGGATTTTTTTGTTCAAACATTCCTTGAAAATCATACGTCCCAATTCGCTGAGTTATATGTGGATATTGAGACGTCAAAGGAGGGCGTACCAATACCGGCGCATGGACTACGTCAGTCACAGTATATGGCTGGTACCTCTCATCAGCCAAGACAATCAACCGTTGCACTGGGAGAAGAAAACGACGACTATATGGTACATGAACCTGAAAATCAGGAGGAGGAGCAACAGGAAGAAGATGAAGACACTTTATTGGAAAATGACCATGATCAAAATGATAGTGATGCAGATGACGAACAACGAGGTAATTATTATATAATTTATTTTTTACTGGTTACCATTTTTTCGCAAAAATTGAATTATGTTTGAGCATACAGATATTACACCGTTTTGGCATGACATTCCACATTATGAGGCTATAAATGAAGATTACCCGTATGAGGATATACTAGATGTGGAAGGCTTGGGCCGGGGTCCGTGGGCAAGAGGAGATGAATTATGCTTGAAACAAGAGTTCGAGTCGAAGAATGATTTGAAAGCTGCGGTAACACATTTTTGCATGAAGCAACATCATGAAGCTCAAGTGGTTGAGAGCACTACAACGAAGTACTCAATGAAATGTAAGAATGAAGAACAAGGTTGCGATTGGAGGGTACGAGCAATTAAACCGAAGAACAGCAACGCTTGGGTGGTAACTAAATGGGTGGGAAATCATAGTTGTGTGAACCAAAATCTATCCCAAGATCACAGACAACTTGATTCTGAATTTATTTCTCAGGTCATAATAGGTATGATGCACATGACTATTTGATAAATTGTGAATTTAGTTGTGTTTGTGAGTGAATATAAATAACATTCCTAGGGTACATTTTTTTATGAATGGTTTTGCAGAGATGGTCAAGGAAACACCTTCGATTTTTGTGATCATGATACAAGAAAGAGTGACTGGAATGTTTAGCTATCATGTTTCGTACAGGAAGGCATGGAAGGCAAAACAAAAAGCAATAGCTAAGATTTACGGGGATTGGGAGGAGTCATATGCATTCCTGCCAAGATGGTTCGAGCACATGTTGAAATTTTCCCCGGGATCTATTTATCATATTAAACATGAACCGTATATTGTTGATCGGCAGGTTGTTAATGGGATCCGGGTTTTTCAACGGACATTTTGGACCTTCAGTCAATGTCGTGCAGCGTTCCAATGGCGCAAACCCCGGTGATACAAGTGGACGGAACACATTTATACGGTAAGTATAAGGGGACATTGTTGATTGCCACCGCCCAAGATGGAAATAATGAGATCCTGCCTATTGCATTTGCAATTGTTGAAGGTGAAACGAAGGAAGCATGGGAATATTTTTTGGCTTCCATACGACTGTATGTTACAAATGCAGTTGGTCTGTGTCTTATTTCTGATCGTCACCAAAGCATAATATCAGCTGTCGCCAATGAGACGCTTGGTTGGCAGCCTCCTCATGCGTACCATGTGTTTTGCATGAGACATATTGCGAGCAATTTTAATACCCGTTTCAAGGACCAAGCGTTGAAGAACAAATTAATGAGATTAGGTAATATTTTCCCAACTGATGTGCAGTGACATTCATTCTTTTCATTACCTGACACTGGTTTGTGTGTTACAGGATATGTGCCAAACAAAATTCACTTCGATGCATTGTATGCTTTGAGTTCGCCGATTCTGATAATGATGTGGCCGCATGGATTGAAAGAATTAGAAAGAACAATGGTGTCGGAGTTACGATGAGGATGGACGAAGATATGGTCATATGACAACCAATTTGTCCGAGTCAATCAATAAGGTTTTCCGGGGAGCGAGGAACATGCCCATCCTGTAGAGTGATAGTCATCTCACCAACATATGGAAGGTGTGAGTCTCCCGGCCTCCACCTCTCAACCAAAGCAGAAATAAGGTATTTGTCAATCTGCACCAACATAAAATTAAATAACAAATATGTCAGGGTCTTTTATTATCCGTCTCATTTAAGCACAACTAAATGTATATAATTAATTACGTAAAGAATTTTAAAACATACTGGAGGTTTCTTCATGCGAGCCACGTGCCAGAAACCTGCACGCATAAGGTGGTCCTGCAACTCTATTGGGATGAGATCTGGGTCTTGGATATCTGCGGAAGACCCCTGTGAGGCTCGCCTCACCCTCAACACATTACGCCTCCGTGTTCCACACCACTTGTGATCGGTGTGACATTTGCACCTCCTCGTTAAGAACTCCCCACTCTTTAGGGCCGGGCTCAATATTACACGCGCGTTGGTCATCCATTTCACTAACAAAAATTTCCGGTATGTTTACAACTCATTATTAAGTCACTAGTTATTATTCTATAAATAATTAATTATTATAAATAACAATATACAACATTTTTCATGAATTGACTAATTAAGTTAATTTACAAATTATTGTAATATTCTTTTACATTTTATATTTTACATTTTAAATTTTATCCTAAGGTTAATAATAAATTTAAAATATTTTACATTTTATCTATCAATTTATTCTTTTACATACAAAATAAATATTTAATTAACTAATTAAGTTAATTTACAAATTATTTTTAGTCTTCTATCCTAAGGTTAATAATAAATTTAAAATATTTTAATTCCATGAATTATTCATTTGAATTATTATTTACAATTTTTATTATTTATAATTATTCATTTTTTATAAGTGATTAAGCATCTCTAGCCCTACCATTTTATATTTATTAAGAATTTATTGTATATAATTAAAAGTTAAAATTCTATTATTAAACAATTAACATAACAACATAATTAAATGGTGAGCATCTATCCAACTGTTAAATTTAGTAAACATCTATAATAAATTACGGATATATAATAAAAAGTTAATTCCAATAATTTCAAAATAAACATAGCAAAAAATTAAATTTTACCCGTGTCTTTGTAAATGTGGAGTCACAAACAATTTTAGCCTCCTCCTTCTTCCTCTTCTTAAAGTTCCTCAGCCACGGAACCTCAGTATTTTTTCAGGAACCTCAGTATTTTTTCAAAAGAGGTGGAGATTTGAAGGTTGGGGAGGTGTATGTCTGCGTGAATGTGGAAGAGGGAAGGAGTGAACAAGAATGAAGAACTTGAAGTTCTCAGGTGATGAGGGAGAGCGGGAAGGAGTGAAAGTATGTTCGGTGAGAAAAATAAGGAAAGAAATTGGAGGAGTAAGGAAAAAAATGGAGGAGTGCGGATGAGGGGGAGGGTGAAGAAAATGAAAGAGTGAAAAATGGAAGAGTGGAGTGTGAGTCTGAAGAAGGAAAAAATTGAATGAGGGAGGGTGTGAAGTGAATGAAGGTTCGAGCAAAATAAAAAAAAAAAAAAACGAAGTGAATGGGAGAGGATTTTGAGAGGGGGGAGGGGGCGGTTGAATGGGAGAGGGATTTTGAAAGGGTGGGGGGGGGGTGCGTGAAGGGGGGGCGCATGCGAGAAACGTAGGGGGTTGCGGGTCGGGGAAGTCGGGGAATCTCGAATTCCCGACGCACGCCGGCTGTGGCGTGGAGGACGTTCACGCCACCGGGCCGGCGTGAACGTCGAAACGCCACGGGAGGCGTGACACGTGTTCACGCCTCCGCAGCGTGACACGTGTTCACGCCTCGTGGCGTGAAGCACCCTCACGACACTCATTCCGCCCACCCCCCCCCGCCACGCCTACGCGAGTCACGCCTCCCCCCCCCCCACGCCATTGGACACGTAAGCCTTACTTTGGAAAACAGGTTGCAAAGTGCTTTAACCTAGAAATATTTTATAAATATTTGACTATTTTGGTCAAAAACCCCAATTTACACTGAAAAAACTTGTCAAGTTCCTAAAAATATTAGAAATTG
This sequence comes from Acacia acuminata, assembly GCA_019022655.1. Classification (NCBI taxonomy): domain Eukaryota; kingdom Viridiplantae; phylum Streptophyta; class Magnoliopsida; order Fabales; family Fabaceae; genus Acacia; species Acacia acuminata. The sequence goes on along the minus strand of JAFJYI010000171.1, from coordinate 1,377,416 downwards.
AAAAGGAAATATATTACATGGTGAAATGGTGACCAGGTGCTAGTCATCAAATCAGATTATTTCTACAAAATTATTATAAACAAAATAAAAGGAAAAAAGGCTTTTAAGAAGTCAGTCGAACTTGCCTCGCTACCAAAAAAAAAAAAAAAAAAAGAACAGACACACACACACACACGTAATTGTCACTTTTTACATAAAAAATCTCAGCACAAAAAGACAAAAGAAGAAGTCACACTAAACACACCCCTTCTCATGTAAATGGTTTAGGGCTTATTTGAATTAGTTTATGATAACATGTTTTTATAAGTTGAGGCAAAACTCGTACTATATATTTACTTTGTAAATCTCAAAATCACCATTGAAAAATTATATTAGGGTTTCAAAACGTGAATCCAAATAAACACTTAAACTCTTCCTCTATTTTTTACACCTCCACAGGCTCAATTGTTGAAACTATTTTGTATCTCTAAAAGATAAATGATACAGATAAAAAGGGTTCAACTATTTTGTTGAAACTATATTATTTACTTTGGCACAATTATATTGTTTCTCATGTGCATTGTATTCATCTTATAGGCTGATGTGGAATATGCGTGCTGGCGTCTTGTGATTGGTACGCATGTACACACTGTGTATGACATTTTGACGTGGGCATTCTTTAGTCCCTCTCAAGAGATTAAGAGAGGGGACCATAGTAATTGCCTTTACCCTTATTTATTTACCTCAAATTATATATGTGTGTGTATATATATTCACTAATTTTATCTTGAATATTGAAAATAATTGTATCAAGAGCTAGGTTGAAATGTGGGAAAACAAATTAAAGGATTTGTTTTTTTTTTTTTTTATAGAAAAAACAAGTTTTTCTAGAATCAAAGTTGTTGCTAAATATCTACTTTTTTGGGTTGTTTTCATATAACCATCTTTAACGAAATCATTAAAACCAAATAGAGATAGTTAAGTCATTAAATTTTAATTTTTGGGCTAAACTTTTAACAAATGTTTTTCATAACAATAGTTGAAAATGACTTTTTTAAAACTTGTTTTTAAAAATAGATGTTGAAAGTTTAACTTTCAACTATTGTTTATAATAAAACAGATGTTGAAATTTAAGTTAAAACTTTAAAAATACCACCATTTTATTTTTAACTTTTATTTTCTAAAAACAAATGTTAATTAATGTTATTAAATTTACTATTTGTAGTAGTGAGAAAAATATAATTTTTTCTATATGATCTCTTGTTATATTATTTTCTCAGATATGATGTAATCTGACTAAACCTTTTTATATATAAGTATAATCTCTTTTTAATGACAAACCATTCAAATTCATATTCATGTAATCATCATTTCATTATATTACATTACATTTTTCTCAATCCCGTGAACCAAATGCCTTGCTTGATGCAGTAGCAGTAAGGTTCTAAATTAAGAGTCTCAAAAAGACAAAACTTCAATGGGCATTTGTGCAACTTGGCATTTCTCTATGGACAAAACTTTAATGGACCGCATTATTTGATTGATGGTTCCATCAACTATCTTCCAAAAATGGACCATGTAAAATAAAAGGAAACGTGCGAGAATATTGAATAAACACTTAATATATACAAGACCAATATACACACCCGTTAATAGTTATAATTTGATCGCCCCTCCCTATATTATTTTTAATCTATTAGTAGTTCAAGCTATTACAAATTTTGTATTTTATATTGATGATATTGGTAGGGAGAATGACAGAAAAATACCACTTAAATTTTAAAATCCTATTTACAAAAAAAAAAGTAATGGGATTAACAACTCATTTTGTTGTAAAATCACATATTTTTCATTTTGAATTTCAAATTATATTTTTGTGGAATTTTCTGGGTAGTAATTTTCATGGCGTACTTATTATGTTACACTCCCTCTGTTAACTTACATGCACTAATAAAAACGAATAATTGAAATTATAGATCAAACTCTAAAAACCAATAATGATATTAACCCAATAATTTACATGAGAGTTTTAACGCCTTTAACACTCATTATTAAAGTAATTTTTGACTTTGTTAACATGGTTTTGGATGTAATTATTAGTAGGTAAGACGTTTTTGATGTAATTATTGGTAGGGATGCCAAATAATTTAGACAATTATATTAACAATCCAAGAATCTAATAATAGTGTATGTCCTTTTCAATAGGCCATTGTCATGTAGGAACCTCCTATCCTCTGCTGCCACCTGCACATCTGGTTAAGTTATCATGGACCACAATTTCAATTCAACATGTGTTTCACCCATCTACATGCAACGCAACGAATTCTCACATCAATTTCAATTACGCGCCGGTATGGACCATGAGAACTATTTTACAAAATTTAATAATATATTAAACATAGTTGCTTTCTATATAAATTTAGCCTTTTATTTATTTTATCTTTTATAAATTATTTTTTATTTTAATTTTTTCAAAAATTAAAATTATATTTAATTAAGTTTACATATTTAAAATATGTTAATTAGAATTTATATAAATAATTAAATTATTGATGTTACAGAATGGCAAGATATAACGAGACATATTAGTTCACCAAAATAATATAAATTTAATAAAAATGTGTAAATAAGTAAATTTTTAATTAAAATTTTATCCTAATTAGAGAAAAAAACATTTATTAAAATATTTCATTTTAAAACTCTGTAATATTTTAATACTATATTTTTTGAATTAAATCAAATTATTTTTAATAAAATTTTAAAAAATAAAAAATAGAGTAAGACGTGCAGCTAACACCGTAAATAAAATTTTAAAAATATCAAATTAAAAAATCTTAGGATAAAAATTGTTACCAATGTTACGCGATACAATGAGGCTGCTTGGATCGTCTCTCTCTCTTCTTTTTTTCCCCTATTTAAGCTAAAAAATACTTTTAAGCTAAAGCTAAAAACAAAAAGATTTTTTTTTTTATAAAAAATAAAAATCGTTTGATGGTTATATAAATTTTTTAGCTTAAAAGTTCAAATTAAAAATAAGCTATTTGGCAAAACTTTTTGTTATAAACACTTTTTCTAATAAAAATTATTCTAAAAGGTATATTATAAAATAACCTTTAAAGAAAACTAACTGAACCCAAAAAAAAAAAAAAACAAGCGTTGAAACTATAAGCACCAAAAGCTGATTACTTAATATTTTTAAATAAAAAATTCGTTTTTTAAGAAAAAAGTAAAAAGGTTATCTTCATGTTAGATTTTGTAAATGTCAAAATAATTTTTTTTTTTAAAAACAATAGTAGAAAAATTCATTTTAATCCATCCGAATTATATAATGTTCTATAGCTGCAATTAGCTCTTGAGGTTCATGATTGCCATTATTATAAAAACCTGGGGTTGACAAAAAAAAAAAAAAAAAAAAAAAAAAAAAAAAAAAAAAAAGGTCATTAATCAATCAAACGAAAAGAAGAGATTTTATTTGTTGAACGAATACGTAGGAATGCATCCTAACGTGCAGTATACATTAGTCATTAATCAATGGAAAAAAATCTTGATTCAAGAATTTAAACGCTAGAAATTAATTTAATTAATTATTATAAATTATAATTAATCAAACATCAATCAATCGATTCTACTTCAGGCAAAAAAATTAATCGATGCTACCATAATGGTAACCTGTTTGGAGCATCTCGATTGTTTGATGATGCTTTTGGAATTGACAGCTGAGTAAGACAGAGAAAAGCCATAACGAAAAGAAGAGCAATGCAGTTAATAATCATATTGAAAGGTTCAGCGCAAAGCAGTCCTGCCATTATTTTAAACTTTTTATTTTATTTCTTAATTATTATTAAAATATTTAACTAAATTTTATATTTTTAAATTTTATGATTCTTAAAATCTTAGTTAAAAATTTTATTTTATTTTTAAAAAAAACTCAATTTAGTTCTAAAAATAAAAACGATGATTATTTTTTATTACTTTAAGGGTGTCTCCCATCAATAGTCGAAGATTATCTATCAGTTGTGCTAAACTTTATTAGTAAGGAATAATTTTTCTTATCTGCCAACTAGGAGCCAAATTAACTTACTACAAAAATACACACACATGCATATACACACACATTTGTCTATCGTGTGTGTCTATATATATATTGATTGGGAAGTTGTTATGTTGGAAAAGACATGCATCGATGATTGAACGCCAGGCACTGTCCAGAAAAATTCGATTATGACCCTACTGTGAACCCTTCAAAACCGAGCTATTATTTATGACCCATTGACGTCCTTCTCCAAATATGTCTATATAGAATTGAATAAAGTTTGGGTAACACTTATAAAGTTATAAAATTCATGTAATTTGTTATGTTTGGTTATAATGCAAATATTTACTTCAACTTTAACGCGATTGTAAATTATCCTAAAATTTAAAATAAAGCAATGTAACCCATACCGTTATTTATCTCTTACAATTTTAACAGATTGTAAAAAAAATGAAAATTTTCTTACCTTAAGTACTAGTCTCTCTCTCTTTTTTTTGAAGTCCCTACATGAGAAGTAGAGGTGGGCACAACCCGTCCATATTTTCTTGCTAAATATGTGTGCGGATCGAGTTGAGTTGATTTGCGAGTCAAAATGGGTAAACGATCGGTTTCAAGCGGTTTAATTCAGTCGAGTTCGGGTTGAACATAATTCAACCCGTGGTAATCCAACCCGACCGGATGATACTAAATTTTTTAGACAAAACATCATAGATGAAAGAATAATGACCAAATATAACAACTAGACCCACATGCACCCGCATAAATATCAAACTTTTTTTTCCCCATTTTTCATTAATTTGACAACCCGCATGAACCCACCTGATCCACTTTAACTCGCAATCCTCAGTTTTGAAGTGACTTTCGGTTTATCTCATACTTATGTTCGGGTTCACTCAAGTTGGAGTTTTTGAGTCCCTAGTTGTCGTTCCTATCGCAAGTGGTATAGACTACGAGTCCCTGCGAGTTTATTTATTTTTTAATTGTGTAAATTCTAAATTTAAAATCGATTAATCTTTTAAATTTTTTTACCCCTCAATTAGTTATTTTGACTGATAAATAACGGCAGGGATTACATTACTTTAATTTCTTTCTTTAAGGAGTTAATTGCATAATTTTATACTTCATGGTATAATTTGCTATTGCGCTAAAGTTGAATGATATATTTTACATTTTATCCTAAATATTTTCACTATAATTTGCCAAAATATTTCTTCATAATTAATTGTAATAATTGTTTGTGTAAATCAATTGAATTTAATTATCATATTACGAGATATGATTACCTATTTAATTCAAATAAAATAAACTCATTGTACTACCCAAAAAAGAGGAAACTCATTGTATTTATGAACTTGAACTGACCCGAAATTTCTGTTTCCACTGAAAAAAGGAAAAAAAAAAACAAGTGTTTAAAAGCGTGCAGGGGAAATAACCAAGGTCCCCATTTTTTGTGACTACTCATTTAATGCCTTCAGAACTTTTTAGAACAAATATAATGTTCTCCATCTAATTACAACGGGCAGCACATGCAGGGAAGTCATATTCAAAAAGTAGCCAGAGGGGGTCCACAAGAACGACTCGACAGATTTTGCCAGAGAGCCACATTGATTAGATAAATTCAATTCAATGTATAAAGAACCATACATTTTTCACGTGTCAATTTTTAAATATTTTCTGGTTGGCCAAGTGTGAAGATATCCATTCAAGAAGATGAGGTTAGAAGTCTATAAATTGGACCTGCCTCTGCTCTCCTTTAGCAAAACAAAAAGAATTGTCTCAGCTATACAGAAAAAGAGATGAAGTTGGCCTTGCTTGCATTCTTCCTCCTTCTCATTAACTCAAGCACAGCTGAAGTAGTGCTTGACAGCGATGGTGAGCCGCTTTTACCGGGTCGTGACTACTACATGGTGCGCTTCATTTGGCCAGGTCCCGGTGGAGTTTCCCTTGACAACTCCGGCAACAATAAGACCTGTCCGGTTGATGTCATCGCAGTACCTTGTTGTAGACATTGTATACCACCCACTGAAAACTGTAATGGGGAGGCATTGAAATTTAACCCGCTAGCAAGAATTGGCATTGTCACGACAAACCTTCCGCTGACAATCAGATTCGCCGAAACCCCAAGTTGTGCCCAATCACCAGAGTGGATTCTTGTGAAGGAAGAAGGAGCATGGTTGGTGGGGATTGGTGGTCCTGAAGACTACCCTGATAAGGAAATACTCACTGGTTTGTTTCTCATTGAGAAATCTGGTGCTGGGTATACGCTTAAGTTTTGTCCCAAGCACCTTCCCGAGATTTGTGGATACCTTGGCTTACATAGTGACGCGAATCAAAATATCCGTTTGGCGTTGACCAATGACGCTCCTCACATGGTCTATTTCCGAAAGGCTGGCGAAGGAAGCTCTGCTATATGAACAATAGTGCAGAAGCTTATTACATCTTTCGATGTATTAATGTTAGTAACTTCAAATAATTGAATAAGCGGAGATAACCAGATTATCACTACAAAAAAAATGACTTTCGGCGGCGACAAATGTTGCCGCTGAAAGTCCAAATGTCGCCACCGAAAGTGTTTCAGCGGCGACAAAAAGTCGCCGCCAAGTCGTTGCTGAAACGACTGTCGCGGATACTTTCGGTGGCAACAATGCGGATACTTTCGGTGGCGACAATTTATTGTCGCCGCCAAAAGTTTACAATCGGTGGCGACAATCAGTCGCCGCCAAAAGTTCCAGCAAAAGCCACGAACACTCTTGTCGCCGCTGAAGGTCGTGTTTCAGTGGCGACAATTGTCACCACGGAAACTATTTTTAGTGGCGATAGAATTGACGCCACTGAAACGAGTTTCAGTGGCAACACTAGGTCGCCGTCGATAGTCTATTCAGCGGCGACTTTTGTCGCCACGGATATAGTTTTCGGCGGCGACTCTATTGTCGCCGCTGATATCCTTTTCAGTGGCAACTTCATTGTCGCCACTAATACCCTCTTCCGCGGCGACTACTTGTCGCCACTGATACCCTCTTCCGCAGCAACAAAATTGTCGCTGCTGATAGTGTTTTCAGTGGCGACGTTTGTCGCCACCAAAAGTATTTTTTTTAAAAAAAATTATAAATTGATAAAATTAAAAATTCTACCACAATTAAAACCTGTATCATATTGCTTAAAATCATAAGAAACTTGGAACTAACAATATATTAACAAATAATGATACCAACATAAATGTTCAAAATTAACATGAAATATTTAAATTTTCTAAACAAAATCTAAAGGTTGTCCATTGGAAGGAAACATCAAACATAAGACTATGAAGAACGATCAGCTGGTGCGACAGCAAGGCCAGGAGTAGATGAAGTAGGAGCTGTTACTTGCCCCTGTGGCATTAAGATAGCTAGAATCCTCTCCTCCATTTGTTTCATCTTGTCATCAAATTGTGCACGTTCTTTTGCGCGCTTTGCTTCTATCCTTGCACGAATTAAGCATATTGAGCATTTGACCATTTGAATATAAGGGGTTGACAAATTATATGATAAAAATCTATCATTGGTCCTTCATAAAGGATTCTCTAATAAGCATAATGAAATATATAGAACTAATAGCAAAAGGATGATCTTGCAACAATGTAACCCTAGTGATGTTTTCTAATGCTAAATATGGCAGATCTGTGTGGAGAATAATGCCTCCTCTCTGTATATTATGGTCTTACATATACATCTGAATTATCCTCCAACTCATAATGGTGTCAGCAGAACATATTGAATTAACATCTTTGCTTGGTACTCCTATATGCATGCATATCCCAATTTAATGCAATATAACGTTTCAACAAAAAAGCTATTCCAAAGAAAAAAAAAATCGCATGGAATCACAATCTTTATTTTCTCTTGTTGACAATGGTGCTTAATTATTTCTTGCCTCCAAAAGCTATATATTTTTCGCATCAGCAGACAGTCACATCAAAATTATATGCATACTGAACATGCATGTATATATGTATGAATATTTATTTGAAAATATACAAAATTAATATATGTATGAATATTTATTTGCATAAGAGTTCAAGAATGATATGAACATGTATGTATATATGTAAATGAGTTGTTCAGCATCCTTGTATGTTAATTTGAGACAGATGATTCATTTTGAATCACACTAGTGGAGTCAGTTTTGTTGGTTACATTACATATATGGATGGAGCATGACTAGAATTCATAAAGGAGGATGAAAAGCAGCGGTATAAATGAAGGAATTATTGTATCAAATTGATGCATTCTTCCTAAAAGAGTCAATTGATAGTATCATATTGATGCATTTTCCCCAATTTAGCTCCCATTCTATGGAGGTTGTATAAAACTATTGTGATTGATAAAGGTTTTTAATCATGAATTTCTGGACTTGAATTGTACAAGTTAATGGTGAAGAAGCTGTTTATTTTGACAGCATTGTTGCTTATAGCAGATTAAATTAACAAGATCTCTAAACCTATAATGCCAAGCGAAGTAAAACAGAGGAGGGTAGGGAAAGGAGAGAACAAGGGAGAAAAGGCCATATCCTTAATCAAAGTTAAAATAAATCCTAAATATAACGGCTAAAACATAAAATACATGCTAACGGGTTTCACATCACCGAGTGTGTCGGCCCTCCGTTTTTTTCAAAAGAAACATCTCCTTTAGCTTCTTTATGACTTCCTTAATTTCCAAAATAACAATGATGGATTTTTCAATAAATTTAGAAGTTTGCTTCTAAGATCATACGATATTAGCATATGCAATATTGCAATCTCAAAGATATCTTCACCGAAATAAAATGATTATAATGTTCTAACCCGAAAAGAAAAAAATAGAAGATGCAGATTTACCAAGAAATTTTCATCTTACTCCGTCCTCCAAACGCTAATAACGCACCAAATTCAAGAACCTTGTTGAGGTCAAAGCTATCAAGGAGTAAAAAAAGTAAATATCTTCCAGAAATAAAGCTTGAATTTCAAGAGGGGGGGATTATTGACAGATAGTGAACATTGTCCAACCTCCTAAATGCACTTCCCGTAATTCTAGATTGTAAGTAAGGCCATGCACATATATATCTTCAACACTACCGATATCCCGGCTTCGAGACAATTTTGTTGCAACGGCGGCAATAAGTTCATTCAAACTTGTGTGCTTCGCATTCTCGAATAGCCCCAATTACATGGGCAAATTGCAACTCTTGTATCCCAAGTTTTACTATGTAGATATTGACCTACCTAATCACGTGACAAGGGGGGTTAAAACGATAAGACCACCAAATAAAGGAGCACGCATAAAACAATTCTCAAAACACACAATTACAAACATTGTCCGAACACAAGCATGCCATAAGGTTAAAAAAAAAAAGCACACAAACATGCACATTGACATGAACATCGCGTTTTTTCGAGAAAAAATGACAACCCCACCAGCTTAACCTATCATTTCAACACTGAAATGACTTTTATATCTAACACATCCGGTCATAGTAGGCAAAACAGATGAATTTAATTTTTATAAAAACAAGCAACAAGATAGGGATGAAGACCTTAGAGGCAGAGAATATGGTGGATTAGTGGTCGATGCGTTGATACGAGGAGAGAGGGCCGGAGTGGTCGAGATCGGGAGAGTATGTGGATGTGGACTGTGTTTCTCGTCGGCGGATGAGGTTGATGAAGTGAGCGACTTTGACGAGGGGGAGATGGGGGAATCGCGGAGCTCGCGGCGGAATTTCTCTTTGAGGAAGAGGAACAATGCGAGGGAGGATTTCGGGTTCGATCGACTGTTAGTGTGAAAGCCTCAACAACAAGTATGGAGGGAATTGGGAAAAAATGTTTCGCATGGAGGGAATTGGGAAAAAAGGGCGCAAGACTGGAAAAAAGAGCGCTGGAATTGTAGATTTAGGATTTACATCCTTTTAAATCTAAATAAAACAAATTTGCAAACGATATAATAAGTACTCTGTTAGATCAGTTGGTGAGGATCATTATGTTCCACTCACTCATCCCGTGTTCAAACCATGAGTTTTGCAAATATGCTTTTTTTTCAAACTACAATATGTTTAATGCTTTAACCAAGTATTACTAGTATTTTAGCTTTCTTTAAATTTTTTAAGCTATTTTATTTTAAATATGGTAAAGCTTTTTGCTTCCAATATTGATCCCACACTATTATTGTTCAATTATTCCTATTTAGTTTTCATTTTGACTATCATTTATAATGCAGACAAAAAGAGATTTGAAATTGTAAAATATCAAATCAGATATCTTATCAATATTTAAATTCTTCATCTCTCACACACACACACACACACACACACACATATACTAGTACAAATATAATTATCATCTCTCTCAAATACACACATGTTTGCTATCATAAGTGCACGAGTCGCGTCAAATAATAAAGTGATAAGTAGAGATACGGTTCCCATGAGGATTTGATTAACAAATGATCAAGCAAGAGGCTTAGTGAATTCAATTAAGTTGAGCCATGACAAATTTCGATATGGAAAGACTGATAAATGCAAATGATTCTTTAACTTCAATGATTAAATGGAGCCTAACATTATTTCTCACATTTGCACTTCATAAAATTAGATCAATTTCCTCTCTACTAGTATCTCAATGAATGTATGTGTTAGAAGTAGGTTTAAAAGCACTTGACAAAACTTTCTCAAGTCAAAATCATGTTTATCTTTTCATCAATATCTACAATATTTTGCTACTATAAATGAAAATCAACTATAAACAACAACATTAATGTGATAGATAGTAATTACAATTCTCTTTCTCATACTCTCTTTATCTCACAATGATCCAAAAAATTAATTTATTTTTTTTTTGTAAGAAATTACATCAATAAACATATTTATTGTATAAATTTTTTTTTTTAAAAAAAAAGACTTTCGGCGGCGACATTAAGTCACCGTGGAAACATACTTTCAACGGCGACATACGAGAGTCGCTGCTGAAAGTATGACTTTCGGCGGCGACTAAAAATGTCGCCGCTGAAAGTATAACTTTCAGCGGCGACACTCATATGTCGCCGCGGAAAGTCATACTTTCCGCGGCGACTCTATTTGTCGCCGCTGAAAGTCATACTTTTAGCAGCGACTTTTTTAGTCGCCTCAAAGTCGCCACTGAAACTCCATTTTTTTGTAGTGTATATGATGTCTGCACATGGTGCGTGCTCTGGTAACATGTATGCTTCGCATTATTAATAATAAAAGTTACTAACTGGTACTTTTAAGCCTCAGATTTTCTATAATGTCTCTATATATATATGTTTACTACTATTTAACCAATTCTGATGGTTTACGTTGCTCCCACAATGTTTAGCCAGGCCACCTTTGAATTAGAAAGGATTATGTATTTCTATATCTTTATATTTTTTCCTATGAGAGTTTATATAGATTTTCAAAATATAGGGGATGTTTGTGTAAAAACAATAAAAGAATAATTTATTCATATAATTTTTAACCAAAGATGAACCTTCACTTCCCTTGTCATGTAAACGTGGAGGAGATCCTTAGGAAGGAGATTGAAGCTGCTCGATCTTAGTCAATTTCGTGGAAAAGAAATTTAGTTGGATAGACTCATTAAGATAGGAAGGAAATTTTGCACTTACGTAAATTTCTCCTCCTAACCCTTCTTTTGTTTGATTGTTGCGCACATAATTCAAGATAATGTTTCCTTGATTTTGTGGTGTGGAATGTCTTGGCATGATGTGGAAGTAGACTTGATGTGATTCAAATGGACATGTAATGATATATGCATGAGAATTGAGCAAGGTTAATGTAGAAGCCTAGGTTTTTCACAACACGTGACTGTGATGCTATGCGTTCTGTTTGAATCTGATTGGGGGCTCAAATGAGGTTTTTTTTTTTTTTTTTTTTTTCTCCCGTTCATGACGATTAAGTGTACATGACGATTTATATCTTAGCTCAACCATATAAAATTTTCATACTCATTTAAAAATCATAAGATAATGGATTAAAACTTGATTTAGAAACTACCCGGTGTTAGAACGGATTTTGGACAATCATGAATTATTTCTGTTTAAAATAATAAATGTTCTCAAATAATTTTTGCTGTTTGTGGAAGTGTTAAGGCATGTGTTAGCTAACTCCCATTAAAGATTTGGGTCGAAACAAATTTGTTTGATGTGAAAAATAGATAATTTTTCATCACTGTCTTGTAGAGAGTTTGCAGAGGCAGCAACTTGTGAGCTTCCAAATTATATCTTAACCTATTTCGTTTGCTCTGAGTTTTTGTGTGAAATTTGTAAGATTTTGTATTGAATCCACTGACATGGCAGCAATTTTGAATAAATATCTGATTTAATCGTTAATGATATTGTGAAAGGTAAATCATGGGAGTTTAGTACAATCCCTTAGCGCGCTCCATGAATATTGGATAAGTCCTTGATTATTTATAGCCTAGCATGTACGTTTGAAGACTTCTATAAGAATGCCTCTGCAGAGCATATTAGTTCAAATAGAATGAGAGAATAATTTTCCCCCTCTATATTTTATAATGGTATTAGAGCAACCTAAAAGTTCCAGTCAAGGGGCTAAAAAAGATGGAAGCTATGAGAAACCCGTATGTTATCAACTTGGAAGTATATACAGAAGAGGATATCTCTTAGTTTCCCACCCGCTGAAAGGAACCAACTATGCTAGTTGGAAACAAGCAATGACTAATGCACTTGTCTCTAAGCAAAAGTATGGCTTTGTTAGTGGAAAGTATCCCAAAACAGACAAAGGAGACCTCACCGAAGAGGATTGGGTGACTTGTAATCCTTGGTCATGAACAAAACCTGAGGAAAAAAACATTTGATATTTTGTTTTGTCTCTTTTAAAATGAACAAAACATACCAAATATATTAAAAAATAGCCCAATAAACTAGGAAAAAAACAACAACCTTAAAATAAAACTAGCTCAAATTATCACATAATATATGTTTAACATTATATACATAAAAGTGTCAAATCTAACCAACAATTAATCAAAATGCGACTAATTTTAAGGAGTTGCCTCATCATCCTCATAATCATCACCATCCTTATCATCATCTGCAGGATCAACAGAAGCACGAAAAAATGATTTTCGCATCCAACAGGATCTGTTTCATGCAATATCAGGCAAAGCAAAACTGCAATTAAAAGATATTTAAGATCAATGATGCTTGTACATTTGAACTTGAATACTATTAAACAAATAATTGGTGCCCTGGAAAATTTGGTGAACAATGATGTAGATATGGAAGTTTCAAATGTTAATTCCTGTGGATGAGATCTTTTATTAGCCAGTTGTTTTGGTGCCCTAAATACAACTTTAAATTTTTTTTATTTTTTTATTTTTATTGGAACCAGTGGATTGCATTATGTAATAATCACATTAATATAAGTACTTATCCGTTTAAACAATGAAAAGGACAGAATTATCTTTATTCCCAAGATATTTAGGCTTATATTCTTTGGAACAAATAACAATTCATTTAAATCATACAATTATGAATAAAAAATTCCATGATTTTTAGTACTTCATTTTCTGCTTTGCCATTCTATTAGGGACTTTTGGGGAGTAAGGGTGAAAATAAGCTATGCCCCTACCAAGGGCTTACGGCCCACTCTACTTTAAGCCTTACCTAGCCTATTTAGTAAATAGGTCAGGCCTATTTTCATAAGAACTAACCTAATTGGTTTTCTATTAAAAAATATATATTATAATTCAAAATTATATATAATTTAAAATAAATTAATTTTATAAATTATTTATAAAATTAATAACTTAGTCTTGACCATAAGTTTCACATTTCATCATTTATCTAGCTATGAGGTTAATATTTTTATTCATTAATTGATTACATCTACTTTACTTCTTTTAGATTGCTCGAGAGGACAATGCTAGCTCACTATCTCTCACTCAATTTGTGTCATTTGATGTAATATACTAATTGCATTTTGTTTATTTTAGTGATGCCCAAATGAAAATGATCTCAATAAGAGGACTTTGTCTCATTTTATGCAAGAAAAATAAGATGTAAAATCTAATTTTACATGTCACTTGTCTTGCTTGATTGATTTTAAAAAATGTTTCTTCTTAATCAATAGATGATTAATTTTCCTTATTCCTACTTACTTAGACAATTGTTGCTACTGGGTATCTTTTCTTTCTTTTACTAACTCTTTTATTTTATATGAGAATGAATCCCTAAACTTTTAAGATATAATATATGCTTTTAAATAAGCTTGATGAATTATATATAAACTTATATGCATAGGCTTTTTAAAGGCTCAGGTTTAGGCCAAAAAAAACAAGCTTACATCAGGTCCAGGCCCAAGCTCAGGCTTTAGATCACCATCACAGGATGAGACCTATTTCCATCTCTAATGGCGGCCACCATACAATGAGGACATTGTTTGCTTACATCTTCGTTGATGGCCGGGAATAATTTAGGGCTTTTAGAAAAATCCTTGGTGGAAAACGTTACATTATGTGATTTTTTTTTTTTAAAAAAAAAAAGGAAATCAAATTACTACTACTAGAATCAGCGGGTTGGGCAATTACATTTTCAAACATCGAGGGGAATTCAACAATTATTTTCTCATCCACCTCATGATCACTCAAATCGTTAAGTGCTTCATCAGTTAAAGTAGTAGAAGAGTTTACTTCTATAAGGATATAGGGTCATTACCATATGTAGATAAGTCTATGAACCATATTTTTCATAATCAAATTGGGCTTTTACTACATTTTCTAGGATATTATTGCATGATTACGCACTAATTTGGGTTAAGAAAATTTGTATTGAATCAAGTATAATTAAGAGCAAAATGATTATAATAATTTAATTATTCATGTAAATGATTTCTTCAACTTTTGATGTTACTTATGCTTGATCTTGTATTATAGGTATTTTGAAAGAAAATTGGAGAATTTGGAAAATGACATTTGTGACCAGAATTAATATTTTTGAAAACTGGAGCAAAATTACAAACAATTTCCAGAAGTTCCTGGAAGTTGCACATCTATACAGAAAAAGGTCAGAAAAAATACACAAAAGTACCCATAATTTTTAAAAGTTACATTTATTTCTAACAAAAATTTCAATTTAGTCCCTCCAAAAATTTTGAAACTATAGTCCCTGGTCAAAATGGAAGCTTCTTCTTCTTCGGGCTACAGAGAGACGAGAGAGCAAGCACAGAGATAGCACCGCGACAGGACTAGAAACGGCGTCTTAGATATCCTTCCACTTTCGTCTCTCCTCCTTGCCGGCGAATCCTTCCACCTTCATCGTCGCTGGCGAGTTTCCTCACCCTCCACCGTAGTGCCTCACAGACTTGGAGACTGAAATCGGAGAAGCTCAGTGAAAATCACTCGAACCAGAGATATCTCCAACCTTCGCTCCTTCTACCTTTGCCATTCTTTATAGTCGCCGGCAGAATTCTCCCTCACCACCATCACCGCCGGTGACTTCTCTTCACCCTCACTGTGGAAGACGCGACTGAGAACACAGACCAGAGAGATTGAGGCGTAGCAGAGCTGTGGATTAGAGAACTAGAGCATCGACCACCTCTTCTTCTCCGCCTTAACCCGCTTCTTCTTTCCTCACGGGACTTCCGAGTTGAGAACGGATTGGACTACGATAAATCCCAATTTTAATATATTTTATCTCACCTTATCCATTTATTTTGGGGATTATTTTAGGCTAATTTGGATATATTAGATAATATTTGAATTGTTAGCCAATTTTAGGAAATAATATAAATCTGAATTAATTATGAGATTTTTGTGCTTAAATTATTAATATCCTAATTATTATCTTATGATTAAATAATATCTTTTAATATATGATAGATCATGATTTTATCATATTAGAAGATCCTATAGTGCAGAATTTTTTAGGGAAGCTAAAAGGAAATCCAATGGTGGAATTTTATCGGCTTCTTAAATTTTAATGGGCTCAAGTTGGTACCTAAAAGCCCTCTTTTCCTCCTATAAAATTAACCTAGCTGCCTATTGATTATTCACGCTCTCATTGAGAGCCGATTCACGCACACGGAGATTCATTCACACGAGAGGATTGACGCGGCCCGGAGGAGGAGAGTATTGAATTGATTTAATCATTCATCTACCACGCCGGACCCCACCACCCATATAACCCATTCAGTTTGTTCTCCTGGACACGCATCAATTGTTGAATCCATTGGCACAATGGTTATGCTAGCGACGTGTTTGGCTCATGTAGAAAGGATGATTTCCATGGCAGCGTGAGTTATTTAGGAGGCAACTTGGGAAGAGCATGGAGGAAGCTAGAGTCTAGGGATTTACACTTGAAGACCACAAGGGAGTGTCTTTCTTTTTATCTTTTTAATTCAAACTTGAGATTATTTAGTTTTAAAGAATTTTGAGTTGTATTAATTGAGAACAATCTAGTGTTAGATTGTAAACTTATTTCTTTTAGATTAAACTAATAATTTGAAGTTTTTATGCTTGCTGGATTCTTGTTTGTAACCTTTGGATTGTTGATTAAATTAGTAATTGAGTTTTCGTTATTAATTTAATTGTTAATTTGGTTTATCATCTTAATTGTTTAATTGGGTTCATAAATTATCTAGTTGTTTAATTAGATAATTGCAAACAAGATTTCAAGATTATTTTGTGATTGGTTTTTAATGGGTTTGATTAGCCACCGCTTATTTCATTATGAGTTTTCTAATGGAATATGTGTTATTGAGCTAGAGGGTTTCCCATGTTCAATTGGGTAATTAAATTCATTAATCTCCTTTTGGTCTAATTAATTGGTTTGGGCTAAGAAAGTTAAATCCATGCAATTCCTAAGTTGTCCCCTTTATCATCATAATTGAATTAAATCTTTGTTAATTTCTTTTCTTAGGATTTTAATATTCTCTCATAACAAAAACCCCCAAATTTGCATCTGCATCTAGATTAGTTCCATTCTCATATAGGTTTTTATCTTGCATTTAGTTAGTGTAGTTTCATTTCATTGCATTTTTCATCACCTAAATTCAATCTAAAGAAAACCCACAGATTGCTCATTGGGAGAATGACCTAGGTTGACCCTATATTGCATAATTAATTAGGACCTAGTTTAATTGATTGCTTTAGGGACAAAAGAAGATCATCAATTTTGGCGCCGTTGCCAGGGAGCAATGGTTAGACTTTAGGTTTGAGTTCTAGGTGATTTGTTAGGTAGTTATTTATTGAATCCAATCCACTCTTGAAAAGTTGAACTTGATCCCTCCTATTATGGCTTGGCATGCTTCAGTTTATGGAAATAACTATTATACTTCTATGCCTTATCATTATGACTATGGTGTTGAGGAGGTATATGAGGTGGGATTACCTCCTTCTAATTATGAGTCTCGCCTGGAGAGCAAAATTGATAGGATTGCATCTGCCATGGAAAAAATGTCTATGTCCTATATGCCAAATTCTTCTAATATGGTCAATCCTATGGAGCCCTCTACTTCTTTTACCTCACAGCCTACATCTTCTACTTTAATAGGGTCACTTTGTCCTATTTGCTCTCTAGCCACTCATGCTACTGACTCTTGCCCCTACATGAATGACGGAGTTGAATCTTGCAATGCAATATATCCTACTAGACCCATGACTCAAGGTGGCCAAATATATGATCCATATTCAAGTGCATATAATCCTGGATGGCATGGTCAATCAAATTTTGGATATGTCAATCAAACTGTTCCAATTGATGACAAGTACTCAAGGTTAGAAAATATGATGGATGTTATGATGACAATCATTCAAGAAGGGGAAATGCAAAATAGACAGATTCAAGCTCTAGAAACTAAAATGAAGGAGTTGTCAAATGCAACTAACAATCAGCAGAGTGAAGATTTAGAAGTTCAAAGTGAATTTCCATGTGGTAATATACTCACACCCTCTAATTATTCATCCCTTTTTTCTTCTACCACTTCAAATGATGGGATGATTGGTACATTAGCTGAGTATGCATGCATGCACTGATGCTGTTTCTGAATTGAATAGTTCTATTAACTTAAATTATACTGAATCTTGTAGTGCATGCATTGATACTTCTTCTCATGCCTCAAATCCTATAAATTCTATTGATTCAGATGAGGAAGTTGATGAAGAAATTGTTGTTGACTCCCTTGACACTATTGATTTCAAAGACACCCAGCTTAACACTAATCATGATTATGCTTTGAATGAAGGAAGTAATATCTCTATTGATTTTATTGATACTACTCATGATATTGGCATGACTATTGATAGTGGGTGATTGAACCATATTTTTATATGATTTTTAATAATTAAATTGGGATTTTTAATGTATTTTGTTGTAGTTATTGAGCTTAAAATGCTTTTCTTATGATAAATTGAGATTAAGAGTAAAAACATTAAATTGGGGCTAAAAAGGGAAAAATTGTCAAAAATGTAATTACTCTTACTTATTGATTTTTATGAGAATATTTGATGTTAGATTAATTGGTCTAAATTGTAGGTGTTCTGGAAGAAAATTGAAAATTTTGGGGAAAAAATGTCATTTGGGTCAAAATTTAATGTTTTGAGGAATGGGAAAAATTACAAGCAAGGCCCCAACAATTTCTGAAAATGTGAAATCAATGAAGAAAAGGGCCGAGAGACAAATTACGGGAAAAAGCCTCGAGATTTATTATGAATTTCACTCGACCCAGAAACATTTTAAAATATTTCCGTTTAGTCCCTCCTGCAAAGCTTTCAAACTTTGCACTTTAGTCCCTAAATGAAACACTGCGTTTTGAGCTAGGTTTGCTTCTGCAGTGTGAACAGGGACCCGTGGAGCTGAGGGCTGAATATATAGGATCCGACAAAATTGAATTGGGAGAGCGCCGCGAGCTGGTTTTGGGGAAAAATGCGTTCACACCTAAAGAAAAGGATCCATCATCACGATACCATGGATTTGGAGGCCCTCGGATCATCGACCGGCATTCTCCATTGATCGATTGTCACTCACACACTCCTCCAGACCTGGGATTCTCATCGGAGACCGCTGATTACTCCTCTCCTTCACCATCTTCCTTCCCTCACTCTCAACACCACCGTCACCTCCATTCCTCCTCATTCAACCTACGCACCTGCGTTTTTTTTATATATTCTCCACTCCACAAAAATCATTCATCCTCATCTTTCACCAATTCCAACTGTGACTCAAGCTTCCTCTATTTCTCCCTTCCTTCATCATCACCGACACCACCTCCTTCACCAACCAAAGCTTTCAACTCCATTATTTCAGCGAAGCTTGTTTTCATATTTGGTTCTTTGTTTGATTTTATTAGAGTTCATCCCATGGCTATGTGTGGCTAAAATCTTTGCTTCTTGGTGATGGAGACTTGTGGCTTGAGCAAGTGTGCTTCAAAGGGGAGTTATTTAATTTAATCTTTTGCTTAGACTATTTATTTGATTTCCTTGTTTAGGATTATCATTATTTAGTTGTGAGACTTGGATGATCATTATGTGTCCATGTGGATTGGATATTGTAGTTTTAATTGGATAATTATTTTGATGTTGAAATTTCCAAATTACTTAATATGCTTGATGAAATTGTGCTTGCTGTCATGTTGGTGATTAGTAATCATAGTTGATTTTAGCTTGTGAATGGTTCGTTAGAACATTCAAATTGAGAAGAACAATTTACATCATCCCAATTTTAATTACACATTAAGTGGATTTTAACAATATCTCAAAAGGTAGTAGTTTGCTATGTTTGTAGGAGCAACTATTAATTGAGATTATTGGACTCAAGTGTTATCTTGAGGTTGTTCTTTAGACTTAATGAAAATTTAACTCCCATATATATTTTAAGCAATGATAGCCATCTTCTTCATTACCAAGAGCATCCATAATTAATCCCTTTTAATCCAAAGCATTTTTCACTATTTTCCAAAAATACCAAAAAGAATAGAATTAGTTTCTTTATTTTTTTTATGAATTTTAGTTTAGAGAAAATCAATTTCAAAACCCATTTTCTAACCATGTTTTTAGCACTTAGTTTTACCTAGGGAATTCAAAATAAAAGGGCTCATTGATAAGAGAACGATCCCGAGTTGTTTGCACTATATTGCATTTTAATTCGTCGTGAATTGTGATTTGACCTTGAGGCGACTAAGGTTTTTCAGTCAAATCGGTGGGGATACTATTAAAGATAAGTGTGGGGAAGCCTTGATTTAGATATGCATTTAGAGGGTAAAACCATATTGAATCATGATGTTTCACAGGAAGAACTTGTCTTGAGTGATGATTTGAGCAAGCATGGTGAGACCATTTTGAGTGATCACTTGATTTATTCTTTAGAGAATTTGACTCTTCGAGGAGAGTCATATTCACTTTGTGGGTTGTTCAAAATATCTCGGAAGTTCCAATACTTTCTGTTGGTCAATTTCTTTTGGGATCTCCCTTTATTCTTGATCAATCGAGTTTTATTGATTATATTTATGTGGGACAAGATCTTTTGCTTAATGTTATGATTTTATGTAGGTACATGGATTGATTCCTCCCATCCAAACGCCTTCTATACTTGAGCTGAAATGTTATCTGCGGAGCTTAAAATATGGTATGTTTGCTGAACATCAAAAGAGGACATCACTGGTGCTTTCATGTGACTTACAGCCAGACAAAGGAGAGAAGCAAATTATGCTACTTCATTTGAGCCTCCAAGCTTTTAATAGTCCGGTCGTATTCCTTCCTTACTCTTTCACTTGCATTGCTGGTTGTTATTGGTTAGACTTATATTTTGCATTGAGGACAATGCATGATTTAAGTGTGGGAGGGATTGTTCTTACTTTTAGTTTTTCTTTTTTGTTTTTAAAATGAGAAAAATAAAAATGATTTGGTTTTTACTTTGGTTTTTGTTCCTTGTTTTTAAGAGAGGAAAGAAATATTTTAAATGTTAAAACTACAAGTTTTAAGTGACTTTATTATGATGCATTCTTCATTTGAAAAGTGATTGATCATGTTTTGAGTTGATGAACCTAGTGGCAATGAATTTGACTTTGGTGAATTTAGGCTAGTGATCAAATTCCTAGTGAGATTTTAAGCCTAATATATATTTGATTTTTAGTGTGTACCCCTATCTCTTTACTTGATCTAGAACTTGACTTGAATCTTATTTGAGACCACATTCTATGCATGTGCATTCATAAAAATGATAAAGACATTCATTTTATTTTAGTCGATAAGCCAAAAGGCCTACCATTTTCATGCATATATCCTTTGTTTAGCCCTTTGAGCCTATATATTATATTTTTTGTGACTCCATTTTGACTACACCCACACCAAATATATATATATATATATATATATATTTATTTATTTATTTACCCTCTTGAATGTCTTGGCGGTTGAAGAGCATTGCATTATCTCTTTTGGATGAAAGAACATGTATAAAATTAGGAATTGGGTCATTGTGAAAAATATGGTAGGTTATCTTGAAAAAGAAAAAAGGAATGAAAAAAATGAAGGCGAAAAAAAAAAAAAAAAGAAAAAAAAAAAGAGAAGGAAAAAAAGAAAGAAAAAGAAAAAAGAAAGGAAAGAATGAGAAAAAAGGAGAAAAAGAAAGAGAAAAGAATCACGACTCAGTTCAAATTTAGTTTGTTTTCTTGCATCTCATATTCTCTATTGTATCGTTCTCTTCATCTTTTAAGATATTCAACTTTGTTTTTCCAAACACCACGCCCTTTCCTTCTTGACATTAGCCATATTACAACCTAATAAAAGTCCTCGGATTTATGCGTGCACTGCTTTATTAGTGGTGGAGAATTTAGATTCTTGTCAAGCCTATGGAAAGAGTAGGGATGAATTTGAGTGTAAACACAAACCCTATACACTTTTTAGTGAAGAGTGACATACACATTATCCTTGGTAAGAGATTTCTAGCTTAGGTTCCCCTTTGTCAAGTAAATTGCCATGATGTTTGCTTTCTTAATTTATGAGAAGACCACTTGGACATGAGAGGTGTTGAAATGCTTTTGTTTACTTATTGCTTGTGATTGGAACATTCATTTTTGAAGCTTTAGTTTAGTTTTAGTTTTTGTTTATTTTCCCTTGGTCTTGATTTCTTTTGCCGGGAGTGCAAATGATAAGTGTGGGGTAGTTGATAAATCCCAATTTTAATATATTTTATCTCACCTTATCCATTTATTTTGGGGATTATTTTAGGCTAATTTGGATATATTAGATAATATTTGAATTGTTAGCCAATTTTAGGAAATAATATAAATCTGAATTAATTATGAGATTTTCGTGCTTAAATTATTAATATCCTAATTATTATCTTATGATTAAATAATATCTTTTAATATATGATAGATCATGATTTTATCATATTAGAAGATCCTATAGTGCAGAATTTTTTTAGGGAAGCTAAAAGGAAATCCAATGGTGCAATTTTATCGGGCTTCTTAAATTTTAATGGGCTCAAGTTGGTACCTAAAAACCCTCTTTTCCTCCTATAAAATTAACCTAGCTGCCTATTGATTATTCACGCTCTCATTGAGAGCCGATTCACGCACACGGAGATTCATTCACACCGAGAGGATTGACGCAGCCCAGGAGGAGAGTATTGAATTGATTTAATCATTCATCTACCACGCGGACCCCACCACCCATATAACCCCTTCAGTTTGTTCTCCTGGACACGCATCAATTGTTGAATCCATTGGCACAATGGTCATGCTAGCGACGTGTTTGGCTCATGGAGAAAGGATGATTTCCATGGCAACGTGAGTTATTTAGGAGGCAACTTGAAAAGAGCATGGAGGAAGCTAGAGTCTAGGGATTTACACTTGAAGACCATAAGGGAATGTCTTTCTTTTTATCTTTTTAATTCAAACTTGAGATTATTTAGTTTTAAAGAATTTCGAGTTGTATTAATTGAGAACAATCTAGTGTTAGATTGTAAACTTATTTCTTTTAGATTAAACTAATAATTTGAAGTTTTTATGCTTGCTGGATTCTTGTTTGTAACCTTTGGATTGTTGATTAAATTAGTAATTGAGTTTTCGTTATTAATTTAATTGTTAATTTGGTTTATCATCTTAATTGTTTAATTGGGTTCATAAATTATCTAGTTGTTTAATTAGATAATTGCAAACAAGATTTCCAAGATTATTTTGTGATTGGTTTTTAATGGGTTTGATTAGCCACCGCTTATTTCATTATGAGTTTTCTAATGGAATATGTGTTATTGAGCTAGAGGGTTTCCCATGTTCAATTGGGTAATTAAATTCATTAATCTCCTTTGGTCTAATTAATTGGTTTGGGCTAAGAAAGTTAAATCCATGCAATTCCTAAGTTGTCCCCTTTATCATCATAATTGAATTAAATCTTTGTTAATTTCTTTTCTTAGGATTTTAATATTCTCTCATAACAAAAACCCCCAAATTTGCATCCCCATCTAAATTAGTTCCATTCTCATATAGGTTTTTATCTTGCATTTAGTTAGTGTAGTTTCATTTCATTGCATTTTTCATCACCTAAATTCAATCTAAAGAAAAACCCACAGATTACTCCTTGGGAGAATGACCTAGGTTGACCCTATATTGCATAATTAATTAGGACCTAGTTTAATTGATTGCTTTAGGGACAAAAGAAGATCATCAACTACCTTGCCTTCTTCGCCTTCGCCTTCTTTCTCTTCTCTCGCTCGAAAAAGACGAGACATAGTGCCGCAACTTTGGGGAATGAGGAGGACAAGACTTTGGATATTAGGGTCGAACGAGGGAAAGGGGGTACAAAAAATGGAGAACCCGGATCACACCACTGCAGTTGATTCCTCCAGATTCCATTATTTCCGGTGATTCTGTGATTCCGGCGAGATTTTGTGATTTTACGCGAGCTAATTTCTAGGGCCGTTTCAATTTTGCAACCCCATTCGATGGGTTCTCCTATGGATATGCTTAGCTAATCACTTGCTCCTTGTTCTTGGTGGTAAAGAAGGTGGTTAGAACTTTAATCGGTTATAAAGGGGAATTCATTAATTTTTCATTTGCTTATTTTATTTATTGTGATATCTTTGATTTAATTTTGTAATTAACATATATTTGTGAAATTTTTTTGATAAGTGTTCATTTGTTCTTGTTGGTTTATGTTTTAAAGAGATTTGAAGCTCAAATGACAACAATTAACCCAATGAAGCAACAATTATATGAACAAAATTTAAGCTCAATTCAAAGCGAGTTCACAACCCCAATTAAGATTTTTTTCAGGTGCCAACTCAACTTAAGATAATATTCAGAGCAAGATGAGATCAAATCGGCTACGTCGAAGTATCTAAAATTTTGGCCCCAAATATCTTTTGTTTGTGGTAGGGAGATATTAGAAACAATGCAATCAAAAAGATAAGCTTCGAATTTTCAAAGAAACTTCTAACATGCAATAGGAACAATGGAGTGAAAGATTCAGCTAGTCCAAATTCATGAGGGGCTCATAAATTCCCTAGACAGTTTAAGAGTGCAAAATCACAACATCCAACAAACGGTGTGGCAATGCTAAAATCAGTGAGCCAACCTAGTGGTAATATATTCTTCTACTCAAGTTACTTGATAAGTAAATATTTTATAATTAAATAAGTAGGGATTCGGAATAGATTGATTGATTTTATTAATATCTTATGCTTATTTAATTATCTTTTATATATCTATCTATCTTTTAATTAAATATAGGATAAAATAATATTATAACAAAAATCTATTGATATCCTATTTTATTATGTAGGAGATATTATGTGATCTAAGAGAGGCAACAAATTAACCAAAGACTGGAAAAGAGAGGACGTGGACCTTGTGCGTACCATGGAAGCAGATGAATATATGATCCATGATATATCAGATCAAAACAAAATTGAAGGCGTGGACCCTACCTTGAGCTATTAGCATGGAGTCAAAATATATGGTTTGGATATTATTTACGGAGCAAAGAATCAGATTTTTGATTGCAACAATTGGATATAGATGCGTGGGACCCAACACACAAAACTAAAATGTTATATATATTATTGAAGACCCACACCATCAGGACATGAGATTTCGGAGCAAGAACGAACGGCAATTCAAGAGGAGAAGCACGCACAGGAGAACGACGCAGAGAAGAGGAAAAAGACGCACAGCAGCACAGAGACGCAATTCGGCATTGGAGGAAGAGGATCAAAGCACCATTGTGGAGGTCAACCTTCCCCAATCTCTGAAGAAGAGTCGATTTTCATCTCTTTTATTATTTTGTTAACCTAGCCATGCTTGGCTAGTTTTCTTTTGTAGTTAGGGCGAGGATGAACCCTATGCGAATTTAAAGTATTTGGTTGGATTCTTTATTGATCGTTATTTTCTTAATTGAATGAATTATCTTTATTTAAAGCTTTCTTAAAGATTGATCACCTTTTAGATTGTTCTTAGGTTGGTGTATGACAATAGAGATGTTGGTGCATTTAACTAGAACCATTAATTCATCGTAGAGTTGCATGACCTAGACACGGGCTTACGAGTTTATGCGATCTCATAATTCGGTTTAAAAATATGATCTTTCCAAACAATACTAAGACATTAGGTTGTTTTCAAAGATAACGGACTAAGGTAGCATCAAGACATTGGGACTTAGTCTAACTTTAGAGAATTGATCGTCAATCATGGGAATAATAATCAATTAGGGATTCAATTCAAATACTTGGAGGAACATAGCGGGATTCTCATCCCTAGCTGCGTTTTTCTTAATTACTCATCTTTTCTCAAAGTTGTTCTTGAAATTCTTGATTTTGGATTCTTGTTCTTTATTTAATTCTTTAAATTCTGTTTGGTTACAACTCACCCCATAATACTCGATTCATCCAACTAAAGCGAAAATAGCAAATTAGTGATTGGAGTACTATTCCTCGTGGGATGATCTTTTTCTCACTACTTTATTACTTATAACGACCGGTGCATTTGCCGAAGTCGCTATCAAGTTTTTGGCGCCGTTGTCGGGGAATAGTTTTATTTCAACACTAAGATTAGTTATTGAAACTCTAGATTGGATTTTTCTTTTGTTATTTTACTTTGTTTATGCGAGGTACCACCGAGTAAATTCGTGCGCTTTGATCCTAAAATCGAAAAGACAACAAGGAGAAACCGGAAACTTGCTAAACGAGAAAAGGAAAGGTTGTTAGCTCTAGTCTTGCAACCGAACTGGTTATAATGGCGTAAAGATGGTGCGAGATCCTCCCGTCCTCCTCCAAAGAGGACCATGGGCGACTACATGACACTTAATCCCGCCAAGAATGCAACTAGCATTGTCAATCCCGCGTGAATGCGAATAATTTTGAAATCAAGTCATCCCTCATAAGCTTAATTCAACAAAGTTCTTTTAGTGGGAGTGACTTAGAAGATCCTAATCAAAGATATTGAGACTTTTCTCGCAGATTTGTGATACCATCAAGATGAATGGGGTTCCCGAAGATGCTCTTCGTGTGAGACTGTTTCCTTTCTCTCTGACGGGGAAAGCAAGAGCTTGGCTTCGTTCTTGTCCTACTGGAAGTCTCTCCACTTGAGACATTATCACCACAAAGTTCCTTGAAATTTTTTTCCCTTCTTCTAAGTATACAAAGCTGATGTCAGATATTAGTTGCTTTACTCAAGGCAATTGGGAATCATTCTGTGAAGCTTGGGAAAGGTTTAAGGAGTTGCTTAGGAAGTGTCCACAACATGAGCTGCAAGACTATGAACAGGGGAGAATATTCTTCAATGGGATGCTTCCGTCTTCTAGGATGATGATTAACGCCGCGGGTGGTAAGCTGAAAAACAAAACTCCGGAAAGAAGCATTGGAGTTGTTTGAGGCTATGGGGTCCCTTGAGAATGAAACTGTTACTCCACAACCAAAGAGGGAGTTCTTCATCTAGACTCTTACAATACAATTTTGGCCCACAATGAGAACCTTTCCCAACAAAACAAGGTGATCCAATAGCAGTTAGCTGCCCTCACTAAATAGCTTGCCTCTTCTCAGGTCTCATCCATCACTTCTCAGCCTCCTTTGCTTTGTGATTTTTGCAAGGGGGAACACGCTAATGGAGATTGTGAAGCTGGTAGTACTGGAGAAACACCTGAGGTTAATTACATGAGTAATCCTCCTAGGAATCAGTTTAATCCGTATAGCAACACGTACAATCCTGGTTGGAAATCTCACCCAAACTTTTCCTATAAACCCCAAGCAGCACCTCAGCAGTTCCACCACACCACCACCACCATTACTTGATCTGGAAAAGGCTTTGACACGGTTAACCCATACCAAAGACCGAATACATACAAAGTTCGAAGCTTTCCTAATGAAACAAAGTCTTCTCTCAAAAATCGGGAGGCTTCAATCCGGAACTTGGAGAATCGGAGATTGGTCGCTTATCAAAGCAAATAGCGAGAGAGGAGCCAAGGGTCCTTCCCTAGTGATACTTGTGGTCAATCCAAAGGAGCATTGTAAGGCCATATCTACAAGGAGTGGTATAGTGATTCAGCTAGTTGAGAAATCTGTTCCAGTGAAGGAAAAAACTGAAAAAGGCGTGGAAGAACATGAAAAAGCTTTAGAAAAAGAGGAGAAAAAGACTGAGAATGATGATGTGCAGCAGGTTCCAAAGGAGACAACTACAAAGAAGTCTCCCACTCCTTCTTATGCAAAACCTCCTTACCCCCAAAGGTTAAAGCGGCAAATTCGAAACAACGGTATGCCGGGTTCTTGGATATTTTTAAGAAATCTATGATTAACATTCCTTTTGCGAAGCTCTTGAAAATAAGCCTAATTATGCAAAGTTCATGAAAGATTTGCTTTCCAAGAAGCATAAGTTGCAAGAGGCCGAAACAGTGGCATTGACTCAGCAGTGTAGTGCCATTATTCAAACAAAGTTGCCACCAAAGCTTAAAGATCCGGCGGCTTTAGCATTCCTTGTGCAATAGGGAACGTCAATATGGGGCGAGCACTTTGTGATCTGGGAGTTAGTATAAATTTAATGCCCTTATCTGTTTCGAAAGCTCTCGGCATTAAAGAGATGAAGCCTACTATGATGTCGTTACGGTTGGCGATAGGTCCATTAAGAAGCCGAAAGGTGTCATTGAGGATGTGCTTATGAAAGTGGACAAATTCATCTTCCTGGTGGATTTTGTGGTTCTTAACATGGAGGAAGATGCTTGAACTTCCTTTGCTTTTGGGAAGACCCTTAAGCTCTTGCTAGAACGGTAATGGATGTAGGCTGCGGGAAAAATGGAGTTCCAAATGAATGATAAGAAAGTCACTTACAATGTGTTTCAATCGATGAAATACCCGGTGATAATAGTGGCGCGGAAATTGATGTAGTTGATGAGGCTATTCATGAAGATCTTTTTCAAGAAGGTTCGGATGAGTCTATGGAGGATGATCTTGCGCAATTGTTACAAGTGGAAGAAGAGGTTTTACGCAGATGAGAATTCGATTTACGGTTGAGGAGCTAAAGAAGAAGGATTATGATGCGCCACCAAGTTTCTCCTAAGGTGGAACTAAAGGAGCTCCCTTCTAATCTAAAGTATGCTTTTCTAGGGACGGATGACACTTATCCCATTATTATTAGTGCTGAGTTGTCACCTACCGACAAAGAGAAGTTGCTGAAAGTTTTGACTACCCACAAGATTGCAATAGGGTGGTCTATATCTGATTTAAAGGGGATTAGTCCTTCATTTTGCACTCATAAAATTCTTATGGAGGACGAAGTGAAACCGATAAAGGCAGCCCAGGAGGAGACTTAACCCGACTATGAAGGAAGTGGTGAGAAAGGAGGTGGTGAACCGTTAGATGCGGGTATGATTTATCTATCTCGATTCAAAGTGGGTTAGTCCAAGATGTAGTACCGAAGAAGGTTGGAATCACTGTAGTGCAGAATGAGAATAATGAATTGATACCCACTAGAACTGTTACGGGCTGGAGAATGTGTGTGGAGTATAGGAGGTTGAATGATGCCACTCGCAAGGACCACTTTCCTTTGCCATTCATGGATCAGATGCTTGAGAGGCTTGCAGGTCACTCTTATTACTGTTTCTTAGATGGCTATTTCGGTTACAATCAAATCGCAGTGGCTCCAGAGGATCAAGAGAAGACAACTTTCACTTGTCCCTTTGGGATTTTTGCTTATAGACGGATGCCCTTCGGTCTTTGCAATGCCCCACTACTTTTCGAGGTGCATGTTGTCTATCTTCTCGACATGACTGAGAGATTTATTAAGGTATTTATGGATGATTTCTCTGTTTTTGGCACTTCGTATGATACTTGCTTGGCTAATTTGTCTTGTGTGCTCCAAAGATGTCAAGAGAGTAACTTGGTGCTTAATTGGGAAAAGTGCCACTTTATGGTGAAAGATGAGATAGTCTTGGGTCATAGAATATCTGATAAGGGGATAGAAGTGGATAGAGCCAAGATTATAATCATCAAAGACTTACCTCCTCCCACCAATGTGCGTAGCATTCGCAGTTTTCTTGGTCACGCAGGTTTTTATTAGAGGTTTATCAAGGATTTTTCCAAGATAGTCAAACCACTTAGTCAGTTGTTGGTCAAAGATGAAGACTTTAACTTTAACAACAATTGTCTAGTGGCATTTAACTTGTTGAAGGAAAGATTGACCACTGCACCTATTCGACGGCGCTGATTGAGAGTTACCGTTTGAGCGATGTGTGATGCCGGTGACTATGCTATAGGGGCTGTGTTGGGGCAAAGGAGGAATAAGTTGTTGCATGTTAATTACTATACGAGTAAAGTTCTGAATGAGGCACAACTGAACTATGCAACAACTGAGAAGGAGATGTTTGCAATTATTTATGCATTAGATAAGTTTAGACAGTATTTGATTGGTTCCAAGGTGCTTATTTTTACGGATCATGCTGCTCTAAAATACCTCTTGACTAAGCAAGACGCTAAGCCAAGACTTCTCCGTTGGATGTTGCTATTCCAAGAGTTTGATATTAAAATCAGAGACAAGAAAGGGGTGGAGAATGTGGTAGTCGATCACTTATCTAGGATACAGGTTAAGGAGTTGTAGGATGATTCAGAGATGGAGATTCGGGATGAATTCCCATATGAGTCTATCTTGGCAATCAGCAATGTACCTTGGTTCGCTGATATTGCTAATTATAAGGCAATTGGGATGATACCAGAGGGACTAACATGGCAACAGAGGAAGAAGTTCATGCATGATGTTCGGCGGTATATCTGGGATGAGCCTTTCTTGTTTTTCAGGTGTGCAGATGGAGTGCTCCAGCGCTGTATCCTAGAAGAGGAAACTCATAAGGTCCTCCTGGCATTGTCACGGTTCAGATTATGGTGGACATTTTTTGGAGAACGCACTACGCTAAGGTATTACAAAGTGGTTTTTATTGGCCTACACTTTGTACAAGGATGCTAGGAAGTTTGTGGAGCGTTGTGATCGTTGCCAAAGAACTGGGAATATCTCTAGGAGACATGAGATGCCCCTTAACAACATTCTTATTATTGAGATATTTGATGTGTGGGGGATTGATTTTATGGGGCCATTCCCAAGTTCTTTTAACAACAAGTACATTCTTGTAGCATGGACTATGTCTCAAAGTGGGTAGAGGCAATTGTTCTTCCCACTAATGAAGCTAAGGTGGTGGTATCTTTTCTCAAAAAGAATATATTCAACAGTTTGGGGTACCTAGGGCCATTATCGGTGACGGAGGAACTCACTTTTGTAACCAACGGTTTCAATCGGTGCTTAGCAAATATGGTGTCACTCATCGTGTCACTACTCCATATCACCCACAAACTAGTGGGCAAGTGGAGATGTCTAACGGGAATTGAAGCAAATTCGGAGAAGACTGTTAGGAAGTCAAGGAAGGATTGATCTAAGAAGCTTGATGATGCTTTGTGGGCGTACCGAACGGCATTCAAAACTCCTATTGGCATGTCACCGTTTAAATTGCTATATGGTAAGTCTTGCCACCTTCCAGGTGGAGCTTGAGCATAAGGCGCTTTGGGCAACTAAGCCGCTGAATTTTGATGCTAAATCTGATGAAAAGAGGTTACTTCAGTTGAACGAGCTTGATGAATTCAGAATTTTTGCATATGAGAGTGCTAGCCTCTATAAGGAAAGAACCAAGAGATGGCATGACAGGAGGATTATTCCTAAAGAGTTTCATCCGGGACAAAGAGTACTACTTTATAATTCTCGTTTGAAACTTTTTCCGGGAAAATTGAAGTCTAGATGGTCGGGACCTTTTGTAGTCAAAGAAGTCACACCTTTTGGTGCAATTGCCATTGCACCAATAGGTTCGATGAAACTTTTAAGGTGAATGGGCGAGATTAAAGCCTTACCATGGTGGAGACATTGACAGAGTAAGAACCTCTATGGCATTGGAAGTTGAGGATTAAGGTGACATCCGTCAGGCTCGAGACGGTAAACAAGCGCTGATTGGGAGGCAACCCAATAAGTTTTCCTTGCAATTATTTTTTTCTTTCATTTTTCTAGGTTTAAAGATGATCACTCCTCTTGTGGCTGCCAAGTCTTGCTGGGGCACTCTTTCCTCTTAATTTGAAACATCATGGATGGTACCCAGGATGAAGCACTCCACATCGAGTTAGAGACCTAAAACCGGGGGAGTACTAGTTCTTTTCCCTCTTTATATTTTTTCAACATTGAGGACAATGTTTGATTTAAGTGTGGGGGAGGGATATAATTTCTTTGGTTATACTTGTCCTTATGCAATTGAACAGATTTTTTTTTTTTTTTTTTTTGAAATTTTTGCGTTGTTTAGGGTTGACCTTAACTTTGAGCCTTCCCCATCTTAGAAAAATATTATCAAGTCAATAAATTTTAAAAAAAAAAAAGTTCTAATTAAGCCTCTAAAGTCTTGATTTTTTTTTTTTTTTTTTTTCAATCTTGAGATTGACTATGAGAATAGAGATTAGTTTGTAATATGATCAACAGATTATTAGTTTATGAATATTTTGCTACATGATTTCTTTAGAAAATTAGGCGATGACCTTTGCCGCTAAGTAAAAAAGCGGTGTTTGGGGAAATGACTCGAGGTAGTGTTAAAAAAAAAACGAAAAAAAAAAAGGAAAAAAAATTGAGTTACTTCCTACACGAGGATCCTTATTGAATTAAAATGAAAAGCTTGGTTTAGTGGAGGCATTTGAATTTTTCTGAAGAAATTGAGTAGCGTAATATTCTTTTACTAATCTTATTGTTGAACTTATTGTGTGCCGATCTTTTGATCATGGGACGTTAAAAGATTGTTACAATTGGTTGACTATTGGCTAAGTGATCTATTCTTATAAGACATTAACTTAAATAAGATTTGATGATATGATCTAAGTATGGTGGTTTATTGCTTTCTGTTTAGGAATTTCATACGCAATGTTCTTTTCAAATAATGAATTCTCGTTCTTTTGCTTGAGGACAAGCAAATATTTAAGTGTGGGGGAGTTTGATAAGTAAATATTTTATAATTCAATAAGTAGGGATTCTGGAATAGATTGATTTTATTAATATCTTATGCTTATTTAATTATCTTTTATATATCTATCTATCTTTTAATCAAATATAGGATAAAATAATATTATAACAAGAAAATCTATTGATATCCTATTTTATTATGTAGGAGATATTATGTGATCTAAAAGAGGCAACAAATTAACCAAAGATTGGAAAAGAGAGGACGTGGACCTTGTGCGTACCATGGAAGCAGATGAATATATGATCCATGATATATCAGATCAAAACAAAATTGAAGCGTGGACCCTACCTTGAGCTATTAGCATGGAGTCAAAATATATGGTTTGGATATTATTTACGGAGCAGAGAATCAGATTTTTGATTGCAACAATTGGATATAGATGCGTGGGACCCAACAAGCAAAACTAAAATGTTATATATATTATTGAAGACCCACACCATCAGGACATGAGATTTCGGAGCAAGAACGAACGGCAATTCAAGAGGAGAAGCACACACGGAGAACGACGAGAGAAGAGGAAAAAGACGCAGAGAAAGACAGAGACGCAATTCAGCATTGGAGGAAGAGGATCAAAACACCATTGTGGAAGTCAACCTTCCCCAATCTCTGAAGAAGAGTCTGATTTTCATCTCTTTTATTATTTTGTTAACCTAACCATGCTTGGCTAGTTTTCTTTTGTAGTTAGGACGAGGATGAACTCTATGCGAATTTAAAGTATTTGGTTGGATTCTTTATTGATCGTTATTTTCTTAATTGAATGAATTATCTTTGCTTAAAGCTTTCTTAAAGATTGATCACCTTTTAGATTGTTTTTAGGTTGGTGTATGACAATAGAGATGTTGGTGCATTTAACTAGAACCGTTAATTCATCGTAGAGTTGCATGACCTAGACATAGGCTTACGAGTTTATGCGATCTCATAATTCTGGTTTAAAAATATGATCTTTCCAAACAATACTAAGACATTAGGTTGTTTTCAAAGATAACGGACTAAGGTAGCATCAAGACATTGAGACTTAGTCTAACTTTAGAGAATTGATTGTCAATCATGGGAATAATAATCAATTAGGGATTCAATTCAAATACTTGGAGGAATATAGGGGGATTCTCATCTCTAACTGCGTTTTTCTTAATTACTCATCTTTTCTCAAAGTTGTTCTTGAAATTCTTGATTTTGGATTCTTGTTCTTTATTTAATTCTTTAAATTCTGTTTGGTTACATCTCACTCCATATTACTCGATTCATCCAACTAAAGTGAAAATAGCAAATTAGTGATTGGAGTATTATTCCTCGTGGGACGATCTTTTTCTCATTAATTTATTACTTATAACGACCGGTGCACTTGCCGAAGTCGCTATCATTATTCAAATCATTCTTACCACTTAAGATACTCAATTAAACAGTTAAGCATCAGAGAAAAAGCAGAATTTTCAGTACTCAATAACAAGATTCAAGAGGCAAAAGTCCAATATGAGCAGTCACACAATTCAATCACATGAATAAGAGCACCAACACTCTTAAAACAATCACTTATGACAGAGACAAGTAGGTCATGGATGCCTAAGAGCTTAAGCAAGTGGAACTTGTTCCTACTGAACAGCTCAAAATGGGATTTTGCTGAAATAGGGCAGAAAATTTAATTTTGTTTCCTTTTTTCAGCCTAGACAACTTACAAACTCACTGTAGCAGCTAAGAGCCCACAATTTGCAGAATCTGTAAGTTCACAAAACCTGAAACAATTATCAAATGGTGCATTCTCATCAAAATTTCAGAGCAAGCAAACTTAGACAACTAAAGTTGTTCAAAAATTGGTTTCATATTTGTGCCGAATGCAAAGACAACTAAGGAATGACAAAAGCTAGAAATGCAGCGATGTGAGGTTAATGCCCAACCAAAAAGCAACTCAGTACCAAGTTTGGCACCAGTAGCAAAGTTCAGCTCACAAGTGCGAAAAATTCAGAGTGTAGGACTTAGCAAAGACACTCAACAATGCAGCAATTGAGTGTTTTGAAATCATAGAAGAAGTGCCAAAAATAGTTTTTCAAAAAATTCAAGTAAACAATCCATGGAGTGGAACCCAATAATTTTCAAAACTTCTAAAACTTAACTCAAAATTTCAGCAAAAGAAGCATTGGTTCCAAGAGCTTATCAATCCAATAGCAAGTGCCCAAGACAGTTTAACCAAATCCAATTCAATCCTTTGAGTTCAAACTTCAAGCCATACAATAGAATTGTTTACACCAAATTTGGATGTTTAGACCTCAATTTTTTTCAATAAATTTCAGCTCATAACAGCAGCCATAGGGTTCAAAATTCATTTTCACTAAGCACAAATTCAAGCCTCAGTTCAATGTCTCAATCAAAATTCAGTCAAGCTATGGGAATTACAAAACACAGTGAAATTATAATAAGCAACAGCAGCTTAACCACCAATATGACAGCAAGCAAAGCACAATTCAGATTTAATTTTCAGCAGCAAACAACCAATATAAACCAGAAATGAGTTCCAGTACGTTTAGCTGAATGCAGAGGGCAAAATCAAGGTAAAAGCTGTTAGTCTCAGTCAAGAATGTTGACAACTTTCAAAAATCTGCTTTCCGTCAGCCTAGAATGTAGCCACAACTGTTGTTTTTTCTTGAAACTGGCAAAAACTTGCCATAAATCCTATTTCACACAAATGTGAACAATTTAGTGTTACTTTACTTTCAGTTAGCCCAAACTCAGTGTGTACACTGCTCAAAACAACCAAAATGAGCGAATCCTAGCAGCCATGCCAAAAGTGTGTGGAGTATGACTATGAGTAATGCAGTAGTTGATTCAGCCAGTAACAAATGTAAATTCAGCGACCTCAATTTCCTTTTTTTGTTTTTAAAGCAAAATTCAGCAGAAATGCAAGTATATGGAAAAATCCCAATGATGTGTGAATAATTTCCTTATAATAGCAACAAAATGCACGTCTAAATAAGGATGGCAGTTCAAGAGCAAGCACACATTTGGCTGACAGCAAAATTACTCAAGTAGCAGTAGTTCTTGACAACAAGACCAGTCCAAAGCAACACAAGCCACCATCCAATGATCAAATGACAGAGGTTAATGACAGCAACAAATTCCAAACCACACCAATCAAAGCTCAATGCATCTATGACAACAAAAATGATGAGGATTTGTATTTTCCTACAAGCTACGACTACCAACTTTTAGAGACCAAAATTCAAACCAAAATCTTTATTTGAGTTTTCCAGAAAAAGTTCACTATGAGAATGTAAGAAAAGTCAAAAATGCCATGAACAACTAGTATTCACATGCTAAAACTCAAACCTATACTATTAAAGATGCAAAATCACCCAAACCACCTAGCAAGCACACACTAGAGAACAGCCCCCAGTCAATAACAAAATTGACACTTAGCTAACGAAGGAGTCAAAAATGACTCCCCAGCAACTATACCATTGATTTGACCGTGTCTTTACGGCTTGGGATCAAATACAAGATATTTTTAATCCAAGAATCGTAATACAATGCAACACTCGAGTCATGCTCTTGAGGAGACTTTATGGAGCTACCTAAGTTAACTAAATATCTAAGATGCAAGAAAAGATGAGATTGGTTTTAAAAATCATTTTTCAACTACAACTAATTGGATGGTATAAAATTAAATCCTTAGCTACTATTTTTGGTGTTTTCTTTATAATGGAATGGAGTATGAAAATGAAATGAAGTAGTGGTTATCAAAGTTCAATTAAATGTAAGA
Organism: Acacia acuminata; assembly: GCA_019022655.1. NCBI lineage: Eukaryota > Viridiplantae > Streptophyta > Magnoliopsida > Fabales > Fabaceae > Acacia > Acacia acuminata. The sequence goes on along the minus strand of JAFJYI010000171.1, from coordinate 1,341,155 downwards.
ATAAACTTTCACTAAGTCTAGTCCGTATGAAAAATCCAAGCAAATGTTTGAATCTAGTGTCCTTAATTAGTGATTACTCCTACTAATATACCCAGCAATGACCTCTTAAGGCACTATTGAAGTGTGTGTGTTTAGGATTAAATTAATGAAACTTGCTAACAAGACAGTCAATTGATCTAATTCAGTCATACTTTCTAACAATAACATGTAGAAAGTTCAATAACCAATAAGGAGAATATATATACAGACAAAAATCCAATCCAATTGAGTAGGTTCAATCCACAAATTTATCTAAATAGGTAAACTAAGTCTAAACAATACAAAACAGCATTCCTAAAACTAAGAAATCTAAATACAAATGGAGAAAATATATTACTCCCCTGCTGCTCAAGCTCTGAAACTCAAGCTCCTGTCCCCATGAAGCGAAACGAGCTCAGCCACGCATTGAAGCTTCAGCAACTGTCACCAACTCAAACTCCGCTGCTGCCATGGAAATTGAAGGACGAAAAGACGAATTTGTGGTGTTGGTGAGGGCAGAGAAAGTTAACGGTGGTGATGGCGTGAGATGGTGCAATGGAGTTCACTGTGTGGTGTGAAGAGAGTATCGACGAAATGGATGTTGGACGACGATGGTGGTAGTGTGAGTTGACGAAGGGATTGAGCTTGCAACTCCGACAGTGGTGAAGACAACGGACTGAGGGTGGATGGCGAGAGAGAACTGACGGTACTGAGGAAGGAAATCATTGACTGTCGTAGCATTATCCGTCTCCTTTCTTCTCTTCAAAAATCTCCACCTCGACCCTCAAAGTCGATGTCCTATGGTGAACTGGGTGCGCAAAGTGTTGGCTCCCCCTTTCTTCCCCCAACCAGGAGCCCTAAAATCAGATTTCAGAGGTTAGAAAACGCTGTTTTCGGATTTTGGGGATTTTTTGCAATTTAAGAAGTTATGGACCCTTTTATGTAATTTTATCTTTCTCTGATCAACATTAATTCTGCAGCTTATAGACGTTCTAGATCTGTTTTTTCTGCAGTTTCCTCTAAAATAATATGCAAAGAAAATAAACAAAAAATGTCATACCTTATATTCAAAAAATCAATCAATCAAGGTAAATAATAAAATATATGATATTTTTAATCCCTTTTTAACCTTAATTTCATGCAAATAACTTTAATCACAATTAATCATGATTAATTCAATTTAAGTTAAAAAACACTGATATAGCCAGCTGTAAGTTATTGAAAAAGAATTTGAATTACAATTTGATGAGTAGTTTGTTTTTATTTTTTTTATGCTTTATTATATATTTATATAAAATTTGAATTGGTGATATTTTTATGACGATAAAAACAGTATATATTAATAGTTTCATTTCTTGATGGAACTTATTGTTTCTTCTTCTTTTGCCAACCGCTAATACTGCCATCAAGCTTTAAATTTGGAACATAAATATCTGTCTTGATTATAGACAACTCTATTATATGCAAGAAAACGATTAATCAAAATCCCAGCCCCTTAACCACAAGTGCATAGATGATATCAAGTACTTCATTCTATTCCTAATTATAGGAACACTTTTGTAGTGTAAATTTCATTACAAAAGTGTTCTTATAATTACGACCTGAGGTAGTAATAAAATAGTGATCGAGTAGAAATTGTCACTACCGAATTGTACCAAAAGCGATTGAGCAATAAACATTCATTTTCATGAGCTCTTAAAACCATTGCAGTGTCATTCTTTGACATGATAACATTTAGAACAATATAGTTATTTACTTTAATAACTATATATATGGTTCTGTAAGGGTACGTTTGAACAAAATGACAACAATTTTAGGAATTCTACCAAGTTTAATTTCTATAACATATGACACTGAGAAGTGAAACATGAGACATAAATGATTAAATATAGTACTACTCTTTTCGTCATAGGCGTAAATTTCAGTGACACAATGACATTGAAACTAACCATCTTGATTCAAAAAAAAAAAAAAAACCTTTCATTAAGTAATTTACTAAAATAGGGCAGCAATTATGTAACATTAAGAGCTAATAGTATAGAAATCTCCAAAAATGCTTGCCCACTGAATAAAACATCTTGTACCACGAATGAAGAACTTGGCGTCGTTTTCTCCTCCTACAATATATGAAAAGAACACACAAAATTAAATTAATAATATGAAAAAACCTTAAAATTAAGCGACAATCAGTAGAAGAAAATAGATGCTCACTTCTTGGCTGATTTATTAAGAGGAGAAGCTATGGCTTTTCTTTTCAGTGATTTTCTTGCAGAATTCAATGAGAAAACCGTAGGAGGCAAGAAGGCAATATTCTCCATGTCTATTTGTTGCTGATCCACACAAATCCCACAGTTAACTATGGACATGTTTGCAGGTGACTTACACCTAACTTGTATGTCAACAACATTCCAACCCAATTCCAGAAACTTGTTAAGTCTCTCCAAATCTTCTTTCCTAAAATTCTGAAGTAAATCAGATAAAACCACATGACCTTGCATACTGTCAAATTTATACACACGCCCTTGTCTTGTTTCATCAGGCTGATAAGGAACATCACTTTCTACCCATGACATTTTACGATTATTGATTCTCATAAAAACCCCGAAGTAGATACGATTTCCTGGCTTTGCTTTGCCAAGCTCAAATGCGACAAAAGCACGAGGGAAATTTTTCCCACGTACACGAAGAGACAATGTGCCTCCTTTGGAGCAATGGTCGAACCAATCAGGAAACGTTGTTGCCGGCATCTGGATTAACACGCGAGATCCCTCTTTTGCATTATTTATCTAAATAGTAGAGACCCAAGGCGTTTTCAGATTTAGAAACAACAAATAAAGCAATACTCTCAATTTAGATATTCAATGTGATCTTTATATCCTTCCATATGTCTTTAAAATGAATAATCTCTCCAATCCTTTTTTATATGTAACAACTACACTCAATTCGCGCAAATCAAATTGTTGGTTAAAATTTGCTAAAAGTAATAAATTGATAAAAAAAGTAATATTTTCTAAGCAATACCATTATTTATGGAAAGAATGAGTGGAAATATGGATGAGAGAGACCTACAATTAATTTAGGGATAAAAATAGAAAAAACGGATCAAATTTTTTGGTCAAATCCAATTTGTTATTTATATATCAGGCCACCTTTGTGTGAAAGAATGTAAGTTATAAAAAGGATTATCAAACACAACAAAATACTGAAACGTTCTTAACCCACACTAACAAGAATCTTTAAGTTTGCATGACATGATTTCTAGAAGTCCATACCCCCAATATGAAAAATCAAGATTATCAAAAGCATGAGAAAAACCTGAGACCATAAACGGCCTGACGACTCAGGAGATAATGATGTGCAATTCAGAGCATATATGTGCAGCAACCTTGGTGGTAGCTCAGGAATGTGTCCTAACCTCTTGCAGCCTTCTATTGTTAACATGGACAGATTAGCGCACTGGTTGATGCACTCAGGAAGTGACACAAAATCATTCCTTGACAGAAACAAATGCTTCAAATTCTGAAACCATTTCAGGATAAGATCAACATCTTCATCCAAAAGGCCACTGTTTTCCAGATCCAAGTACTCTATGTTTGTGGAATTAATAGCTGGTTGGCTCTCTTGCATTAATTTCTTCAAGGATTTTCTAACACGTGGTTGCATGCCTCCCATGGTAAGCAATCTAAGATTTTGCAAAGTCAAAAAGCTGTTTGGAAGCTCCCTAAGACTATTGCACGACGCTATAAATAAACTTGCAAGCGCCGAAAGATTTCCAATGGAAGGTGGGAGCTCTTTAAGGCCAGAGCCACTTGCATCAATAGTTCTTACCGCATTCATCCTTCCAACTATTTGTGGGAAGTAGTCAAGACTCTTGCAATTGCTGAGCATAAGCTCTCGAAGAGATGGCATGTTGATTTCACGTGGGAAGCTTTTAAGTTTGGTGCATTCACCAACATTTAATTCGAGTAACTTACAGAGAGATCCCACAGAATCATGAACTTTGATCAGATTGCGACATTTATAGAATTTTAATGTTTTTAGATTTTGCGAATGCGACAGATCAGGTACTTCTCTTATGAATTTACACCGCGAGAAATCCATATATGTCAAATATTGAAACTTCTGCAAAACAAAAACACAGATTATTTAATTGATGTAACATCAACTCTCTGAAGAAATATTATCTTTTGAATATAATATAATATTCTAGCCTCCCTTTGGATCATCTAATCTTTTAATGAATCTCTGCAAGACCCCCTTTGTAACATCCCCAATTTTCATGCAAATTAATTAATGGAATATATGAATTTCTCACTAAGTAGTAGTCAATGATATATTATTTTTCTAGAGTAAAGGTGCAATTTTACATATGAAATTTGCCCCAAGAAGCACCAAAGACCACGAAATTTTTTTTGAAGCAAAAGTACACACGAAGTTACGTTTTGAGAGTAAAAATGCCACGGGCCGTTAGTTGACCGTTAACTTAGATGGAACGCAGACGTAGCTCTAATTTGGAGTGACACGACGTGGAATAATATTTTTTTAAAAAAAAGAAAAATTCAAAAAATTAGGAAAAAATTCAAATAATTAGAAAAAAATTCAAAATAATAGAAAAAATTAAAATAATTAGGAAAAATTAAAATAATTAGAAAAAATAAAATAATTAGAAAAAAAAAATCAAAAAATTAGAAAAGTATTCAAAAAATTAGGAAAACATTAAAATAATTAGGAAAAAACAAAATAATTAGAAAAAAATTAAAATAATTAGAAAAATAAACAAAAATAAAAAGAATTAGAAAAAAATTCAAAAATTAGGAAAAAAATTAAAATACTCGCCGGTGGGCCCCACCACGGCCACCCTATCATCGGGTGGCGCGGCGGTTGGATAACCAACTGGTGGAGGAGGAATTGTATATACATGAGCTGTTGCGCTTGTTGAAGATGCACTAGGGTAAGTGTTCATTGAAAAAAATAATAATAAATTAATTAAAATAATCTTCTTAATAAATAATTAATTTACACGGGTCGGACCACCGCCACCGGGTGGCGGCCACGGCACTGATCGCCGATCGCCCGATTGACCAGCGGCGGTGACAATAGGGTGGCGGTGGTGGGGCCCACCGGTGGGGTATTTTAATTTTTCCTAATTATTTTAATTTTTTCCTATTTTTTTTTAATTTTTTCCTATTTTTTTCTAATTATTTTATTTTTTTACCAATTATTTTAATTTCTTCCTAATTTTTTGAATTTTTTTTATTCCATGTTAGCGTGTCATCAAATCGCGCTACGTCGGCGTTCCATCCAAGTTATCGGTCAACTAACGGCTCATGGCATTTTTGCTCTCAAAACGTAACTTCATGTATACTTTTGCTCCAAAAAAAAACTTCGTGGTGCTTTGAGCACTCCTTGGGGCAAACTTCATGTGTAAAATTGCACCTTTACCCAATTTTTCTAACAAGATAAATTAATTATTGGGAAAATAATGTGAAATTATTCTAAAAATATGGTTATTAAATTTGGTTATAAATAAATTGAGGTAAATAATGTCAAAGAACCTAAATATGTATTTTACCTCATTATTTATTTATTATTTTTGACCGCAAGAAGAGAAATATGACACTATATTATAGTATAATATAAAGATTTAAGAAGAGATGAAAGTGTACTAGAAGACACATTTTTTATTCCCTAAATGCCCCTTAATTTTCGGATTTTCAGAATAAAGGAAGAAGAAAAAGTAGGTAAGGTTAAATTAGCCTTGCTGTACTTATTGAGTTAGGAGTAAAGATGGAGGGAGCAAGATAATTAATGAAGGAGGGAGGGATATGTACGTTGGATGAGATAAGGGAGATTGAAGATCACACACAATTTTCTTTTCATATTTTCCTTAGATCTGGACGTGAGAGGGAGCAAATGAAATAAGGTTTGATTGGACAACACACCATTAATTAATGAAGTAAAGAGGAGTATGCACGCGAGAGAGGCATGGAAGAGAACATTTTTTTCTACCTGACGTGTGGAAGAAGCTCAAGGAAAAAAAAAAAAAAAAAAAAAAAAAAAAATTCATTACTTGCTGCTCCTCCAAAACCGCCAGAGAAAAGGAAGATTGAATTGATGGATTAGATAATAAAAAATAAATAAATGCTACCTCCCAATGTGTCAGACGTGAGGGAGGAGCCAAAAAGTGGGATGATAAAAATAATAATAATAACTATTACTTCCTACTCCTTTTGTTTCCACCCGATGAGAGGGAGAATGAAGTGAGTGATGAGACAATTTGGTATTAATGAAGAAAGAGAAGTGGAGGCGCATAGTGATCAAGGCAGTGGAGATCATACTTTCTTCATTGTCTCCCAATGTTCCTGAATCCTGACGCGAACTGAAGGGGAAATAAATAAATAAATGAAATGAATATTTCTCCTATATTTCCCTAGTCATCCGGACGTACACCACCAGAGAGGACCAGAGGAGCTCGGAAATGTCATTCCAGCACCCCTTTAAGTCGGTTCTACAAAATTAAAGAGAATAAGAGGAGATTTTCTTAGATTTTTCTAGAGTGTTGGAGAGTGTTCAAGAGATAAGTTGAGTCTAGAATAATTCTTGAGGAAATTTATTTAAGAAGCTCATCTCTTCCCCTTTGTGGTTGCTGGTTCGGTTGAGAAGAAGAGAGAAGAGAGACAAAGAACTCACACAAGAAAACACAAGGAGAGCCCAAACAAAGAAGATCCAAGGCGTTCAAGAATAAGGTAAGGCTTTAGATTCTTATTCTACCTTCTTCTACCTTTCCTCTTGAGAGCTAAGATTGGTATGTGCTTATAATATAACAGTGAAATGGAAGTATAACATGTATATTAATGAAATAGCAGTGATGAGATCACAGTATTGCACCAGAGGTTCCCTGCTATATCTCAGATACGGAAAGGAAAAACACAGAAAATGATGACATAACAGAATGAGAAAACAGAAAGGAGAAAAGGACCACAGAGAGAAAAGAAATATTCCCAATTCCTTCCACACCCTCCTCTAACTACTTTTGTCCTTATATATAACTCTTATTCTCCTAATTCCCTCAGCTTCCACGTCTTTTTCTTCAGGCGTTTGCTCCTTCTCATGGGCCTTGCCTCATCATCTGACACAGTGGATATTGGATCCATCATTGCTTGGCCCAACTCGGTTTTACTCATTACAAAGATCTTAAGAACAAATTTTTCTTGGTGATTTTGAAGAGAAGGACGAAAGTTGGAGAGGGAAAGAACACAAGAAGCAAGTTTTAAGTTGGTGGAAAACCAAGAACAAGTAAGTCATAGCTTAAACTACCTTATGATTTAATGGTTGCTAAGTTGGAAATAGTTGTTTTTTAGTGTAGATACATAAGTTAGACCTGATTGGTTAATGGAAGGAATGAGTAAAGGATCAAACCTAGGATTTAAGGTCTGGGAAGAAAGATTAGGATGATATAAAAGTTGGTTGTTGAAAATGGAAATTTGGTTGTGTGATCAAAGGTATGACTTTCGGCCAACCTCAGAAACATGGAGATTTGATTCATTTGTGGTGTTTTCAATACCTCTAAAGTGTTTCAAAAAGATTGTGTATAGGAATGAACTTGAGTCATATTTTTGGAATCAAGAATAAGGATTAAAAATGTTGAAATCTGCTTATTGAAGGTTTTGTGAGAGTCAGTTGGCTTTCTTATGCGTTTTGACCTATCAAATGAACATGGGAAATTCTGAAATTTTACAGATAGAAAGTAGACATCCATTAATTTGATAGGTAACATGAATTTTTTTGAGCTTTGTACTAAGAGAGCCAAATTTTTTGAAAACAGCCCCCAGATCTGAAATTTTTGTCCGACCTGAGGTGGTGTTCGGGTTTGTGGCTGGAGTTTCGGTTGCAACTGGTCTAGATGAATATTTTTTGTTGAAAATAGACACACTAAGGGTCAGTTGGCCTTTTGAACCACCTCAATCGGATTTTTCTATATTTAGTTATGACTTTTTGAAAATCGAACACTGTTTCTGGAATTTTTGGAAAAGAGGCCGAAATTAGAAGAGAATTTACCAACAATGAATTCATTTTTAAAAAGGAATGGAGTTTTTTTGAATGGTTGAAAAAGGCTTATTTTAAGCCATCAAATAAATATTTAAGGAGGAGTTATTTATATTTATATTTTGGTTATTTTAGGGCTACTTCATTTTCGTGCACTCGGGGAAAAATTTACCGATATCTGTGATTGACTGTCAGGTAGTAACCTTAATCCTTATATGTCTTGTGTTGCTTTGTATGTTTGTTTTTTCATGATTGTGGACCCATTTCTCCTAAAAAGGGACATGTGTTTGTGTGCATTCGGTGTGGTTTGGGTTCGAGCCCGACTATTGTATCTTTCCTAGTGCTGTGGATCCGGAACTTGCTTTGTTGAGTAGTCCCGCGTTTGTTTCTAGGACATATAGTCCTTCCGCAGTTAACACGGTATACTTGATATGTTGTATTTGTGTTACTGCACGTTTGTTACTGAATGCTATTATCTGGTGTTTTCCTGATTATGGTTACATACATACACTATTTATGTATTACATATGAGATTAATTGTTACTCTGGTATCCATTCATGAATCTCAGATTTTTGTAGAGCCTTTGGAGGTTCTTTGAGGGTAGATTCTGGAGAAAACGATAAGACTGCTGGGCAGGAGTAGATGGAGTCGTTGGTGATGGTGGAAGACTATTTTGTTATATATATTTTATTATTTATTTTGAAATTGAATAACAGTATATTCTTTTGGCCTCATAGGCACCGTGGATGATTTGTATATTTAATCTTTTGGGGAATTATATTTTGTTACTTACATTTAATCATATCAGTATTGTCTAAAATCCAACCGGGAAATGCTCTGCCACGATAAACTCTGATGTGTGCCAATAATTAGTAAATTAGATTATATATGGTAATTATAAAAGGGAATCCCTCTATCTGCCACCCAAAAGGGTGAAGCCGGTAGGGGTGTTACACCCTTTGCTTCGAAAAATATGTGAGATAATAAAAAATACAAGGAGTGATAAAAGTAATTTATGCTTCAATTCTTAGAACATCATGGCTCTCAAGAATTTTGATCAAAGAATAAAAGAGTGAAGCAAGTACCTGGAATGGCTCATCCAATTTGAAAAGACTTCCATATAACTTGAAGCAAACTAATTTTGGAGGAGAAAAATCGGGTGGTAAAGTCATATAAGGATATCCTTGCCAATCAAGCAATCTCAAATTATTGGGAAGATACTTAGGACTTGTGGAAAATTGGGTATTTCGGATAATAAGAATCCGAAGATTATTCATCTTCTCAAAGGCAAAACCATTCCATTTCACTTCTTCTTGTTGAGGTGGATCAAGTAATATTCCTTCAATATCATTTCCTCCCTATAATGCAAGTTTAAAAAACGGTAATATTATAACATATTTGTCAAATTTTCACAATTTAATTTATATAAGGAAATAGATAAATTTAGGAGTCTTACTAAATTTTCACGTAGTACATTAAGCACGTCTTTATAATACCATAACCTGCTACATTTGCCAATATTAGAGGCTGCTTCTTGCTTAACAATCTCTCTACCCATTTGTTGTATTAGAACATGCATCCCTAAGCAACCATTATTACGAATAGTTATCAGAGATTTATCCACAAGTACTTCAATATAAAACCTTGTCCCATCATAACACGTTCCTAGTATGTCTTCAACAAATTTCAACTTCTCATCTTTAAAGAAACAAGCAATGTCCATGAAAATAGGCTTAGCAGCATCTTGTAAGTAATCATAGCTTATTTTCAGTATGTCAAGTATTGTTCTTCCTGAGATTTGCTGATATCTTTCCAATATTTGTCTGCATTCCTCTAAGTTTCTATGTGCCATATTGGAGCCTATCAATTTTAAAGCCAATGGAAGGCCACGTACATAACGTGTAACACCAACGGACACACTTTCGTAGCATTTTGGAGGTTGGCTCAAACGAAAGGCATGCCAAGAAAAGAGTTCAAGAGAGTAATGCTCATTGAGCTCCTTCATTTCATATATTTTTGAACATTTCGTGCAATAAGCAATTGCTTGTTTCTTGTTGTTATAATGATCTTGCTTCCACAACCGAACCAATCACACCCTCCTGCAAGTTTTTCCAGCTGTTCAACCTCATCAACATCATCAAGAACCAATAAAACCTTTTTGTGGGAGAGTCTATGTTTCAGTTTTGATATTCCTTCGTGTACACTTCCAAACTTCATCTTCTTCTCCTCAAGAATTTCTGAGAAAAGTGTTTGTTGAAGGTGAACAATACCCTTGTATTTCTTTGATGCTTCGTTGACATCAAACAAGAAACAGGCACCTTCAAAACGATAGGAGATTGAATTATAGAGAGCTTTTGCAAGGGTTGTTTTGCCAATTCCACCAATTCCATGAATCCCCAACATACGAACACTATTATCATCAGCTTCATTCAAAAGTGGCATCAGTTCTTCAATACAAGGCTCAAGTCCAACGATGTAATCAACGTTATGGAAGCGTTTAGGAGGTAGCCTAGCGTTTGCATGTTCCACAATACTTTCTATAAATACACTTTCGTCGTACCTACAAAGGGCAAATTTATCTTTTTACTATGAAGATGATTTTTGCAAAATGTTGATCTGTTTTATATTTTATGCACGTCTATCATATATTTTTCAACACAGTCCTATTTGGATCCTTTGAAGAGAAATATTAATTAACTCAAATATTTTAGTCCCTTCATTAATTATACATGTGTTTGATTTTTAGGAAATTATAAAATATTTTCTGCTTGTTATATCATTTAAGCAAATCCAAAAGTAATCATGCGAAAAAAAAGTCAAACTAGGAATATAAACTTTTAAATTGAAAATGAAAATATGAATATTAAATATAAAATCTTCTCAAAGACGTACGTTTTACAAACTATCAAAAATATATCTAATTTATTAAGGCTGCAACCAATTTCAGTGCTCATAGCAGGATGAGCGAACTGATGATTTTTAAATAAAAAATGTTTTAATAAAACTAATAATTATTTGAAAATTTCATCACTAGAAGGCTTTCAGAAAATAGTTTATAAGAAAACCTACCCGTCTAGGAAAAGCCACGCTGATGATAAGCTAGCAGCTTCAAACAAAGCAGAACTCCATTTGCGCACTTTCTGTAAATCATCTCTGAACCTTTCTTCATGAACCGCCATGGCTTCCTGAAAGGTATTTCTCTGATATTGAACATCAACTGGATCCACCTTATAAAATATGGGCACAACCAGCTGCTTCTTCTCCTCCTTACATCTAATGATGTGAGCCAGTTCATCAAGGCACCAAGTTGAAGTAGCGTAGTTCTTAGAGAACACAATAATTGAAATCCTCGATCTCTCGATGGCCTTAAGAAGCGCAGGTGCGATTCGTTCCCCTTTACCGAGCTTCTTTTCATTTATGAAGGCGTTGATTCCCTTCCTGCGCAAAGCATCGTACAGATGCACTGTGAAGGATTTACGAGTGTCTTCACCTCTGAAACTCAGGAATACGTCGTATCTATACTTGCTTTTGCTACTAAAGCCAAAGGATGACGTTGCTGCTACTTGAATGGCCATGGATATGATGGGGTTTAATTGTGTAAGAAGAGCACAACCTGGGGGATATTTGATCAAAAGCAAATAATTAAATCTTACATTTGAAAGTACCGTAGAATGTGCCACATTGATTTCTTTGAACGTATCAAAATGAGAATGTTTGGTACGTAAAAGACGCCTCACTGCTTTCTTTGTAACTTTCGACCCGCCTTCTTTGTAACTTTCAACCCGCCGGCCATAGAAAGACAAGAAGAGGTCACGATGGAGGGAAGCAGATTATCTCAGAATTTTTTCTCTCCTCATCCCTCAGTATCTTTTCATCTTAGCCATACAACAATGAATCTAAAAAGAGAAGAGCAAGGCAGAGTTTAATTAATTTTAGTTGGCGTGTTGAGTTGAATTCTGGATGGAGTAGTCTTAATTAATGTACGTATCAAATTTAAGATGCACTGTACATAAAAAGATGTTTCACTTCTTTTTTCTTTTTCTTTTTGTTTTTTTTTTCCTTTTAAAATACAAATCAACAAATGCCTCTCACTGCTTTATTTGATACCAAGAGACAGACGAGGGGCTCATATAATTGATGATTATTAATCAATTTTTTAGGAATAATTTTGGGAACAGAGAGCGTAAAAATGGAGGGAGAAAGCAAATGACTTAGACTTTAAAAATTTTAAACCCAATTTTCATGATGTCAAACTTAAATTCATTCACACTTTGACCTATTGACGAGTGATGCATTTCATTTCGTTTTGCATTTGTTTAAAGATTAAACATAAAATACAGAATATCTAATAGTAATATATTACTCCCTTTTGCATTTCATTTCCCACTCAAAAGGCATCTCATTCTTCCATGTATCTCATAGTTACGTCAATTCCAAATAAAAGACATACCCATTATCACGATGTCTGCCACAATTTTTGAAGAACAACCAGCTGGCTCTGTGCCATTTTATACGGGGATCCCATGGATGTACAATATAATAATATAATAGTATGTTATATCTTTTATTACATAAATTGCATACGGCAGAAAATCTGAAAACTACAATGTTTTATTTATAATTCACTAATTGCCTTTATTTTTTAATATTTAATATATTAATTTTGTATTTTAAATATATCAATCAAAATTAATTTATTAATATATATATATATATATATAGGAAAAATAACAGAAAAATGAAATTTGAAATTATATAATCTCAAAAAAGGTCTGTTGTCAAGAATTGATAAAGTAATGACAAGACTTAATAAGTAATTTATAACTCATTTTATGGGAAATAACTGATTTATGGGAAATACCGATTTAAGATTTTGCAATTTGAAAATTCTTTTCTATCATTTTTCTTAGGCTAAAGTATACATTTAGTCCCTTATGTTTGCCTCTGGTATCATTTTAGTCCCTTAAGTTTCTAAAGTGCACGTTTGATCCCTGAAAGTTAACACCGTTAGGTTAACTTAACAGAAAATACTGACTCAACAATTTTAAGCAATGATCACAATTAAATGTTGACCAAACATGGTCATATGTTATTATTTTAATAAATTAATATTTTAAATCGTATTAATTGAAAAATATTTAATCTTTTCGACAAAAAAAATTAATTTAATCCTCACGGTATGAAAAACCGCAAAAGCTTGATCCGTGAAAATTAAATATTTTTTAATTAATATGATTTAAAATATTAATTTATTAAAATACTAACATATAAGGATGTTTGGCCAGTATTTAATTGCATAGTCATCGCTTAAAATTGTTGAGTCGGTATTTTCCGTTAAGTTAGACTAACGGTGTTAACTTTCAGGGACCAAACGTGCACTTTACAAACTTAAGGGACTAAAATGATATTAGAGGTAAACATATAGGACTAAACGTATACTTTAACCTTTTTCTTAATAAATAAACTCGTATGCAAACAAAAAAGTTAATTCGATGTGGAACAAAATGGGAGGTTATATGACATTAACCTAGAATAAATATTAAAATCAACAGAAAAACGAATAAATATTAAAAATAATCTTTTTGGTAGCTTTATATACTATATAGTATCACTAAAAATGAAATTAAAGAACATTTTCAGGAGGTTATGGGCGTGTGGATCCTCATGGCATGATAATAACAATGAACTATTTTAACAATTCTACCAAGATTATATAATAAATTCCGTTAAGAGATTAATGGTAAGATATGCCATATTATTTTCATCTTCAACATATTTAACAAATTCACTATAATAACGCATAAAAATGATCAAAGTAACCGTCACATTGGAATTGACAAACAGTGGTAAATAAGCAAATGTAATATTTGATTCTAACGATACAAAAATCTCCAAAGATGCTTGCCCATTGGAAAAATCTGCTTCTCGTTCCATGAATAAAAATTTTGGTGTGGCTTAGTTCTCCTACAGCACATGAAAGGGAAACAAAATTGGGAATAATAAAATAAAAAGTCATGCATGAAACGAAAATTAGTAGGAAGGAGAGTTTCTCACCTTGTTGTTTTCATTGCATTAATGATCTTTCCTAATTTATTAGTGATCTTGAACTTTCTCAGGAGCTTGTTGGGTGGTTGATAAGAAGGAGAAGCTATGGCTGTTCGTTTAAGTGAAGTTGTTGAAAGCAAAGGAGACTCTCCATGTTTGTTTTCTTCTTGTCAACATAAATTCCACAATTAACTATGGCTACAGCTTGAAATTTAAATTTTATTTCCACATCATTCCAATCCAACTCAAGACACTTATTAAGTCCCTCCAACTCTTCTTCTGTAAAATCTCCTAGTAGATCACCAACAAGCACATGTCCTTGTTCGCCATGACATACCCAAACACGGCGTCCTTCAGCTTCAATATCAAAATCACTTTGCATCCATGGCATTTTGGTGCTACCATTGATGCTCATAAAAACATGAAAGCTTTCTATCTTACTTATGTTGGCCTTCCCTATCTCAAATGCCACGACAACGCGGGGGAAATTTTTGCCACGAACACGAAAACACAATGTGCCTCCTTTATAGAATTGGTCGAACCAATCAGGATATATTGTCGTCGGCATCAAGATTTCCGAGCGATAGCTATTTATGGCCTAATTTATCAAAAAAGTAGCGACTACAGGCGTTTTCAGAATTCAAAACACTAAAAGAATATTCAAAGAAGACATCCTTATTAGCTTCTGGTAGGGTGTTTTTACTTTGGGATAATTACTATGAGGTCTCCATGAAGGAAATTAATCACCAAAATGTCTCTCAAGTGAGCAGCATGCAATAACAAGTTCCGGTGCAGGAAATGACAATAAGTCCATTTATGTTGATGATTTGTCATTGGGATTTTTTGGTGATTATTATATTTCATTCCATCCTCATGGTGATTTTCCCTTTTTTACTTCCAAAACCCTAAATTAATGGCATGTGTTATATTATGCTAGTGACAATAACTTAATTAGTGACATTTGAACAGAAATGTTCAACTGAAAATAACAAAACAGAAAAAGCATGAGAAAAACCTGAGACCATAAACGGCATGAAGAATGGGTACTTAATGATGTGCAATTCCCTGCCGTTATGTACCCTAAACTTGATGGCAGCTCTGGTATATCTCTAAGTCTCTTGCAGTCACTCACTTCTAGTTTTGCACAAATGGACACATTCCTTAATGCACTCAGGAAGAGACACAAAATCATTTCCTGTTAGAGTTAAGTCTCTCACATTCTGAAAACATTTCAGAGTTAGGTGAACATCTTCATCCAATAGACCACAATAAGGAAGATCCAAGCGATTTATGTTCCTGCAGGCAACAACTGGTGGTTGGCTCTCTTGTATTAATTTCATCAAAGATTTTCTTCCATGAGATTTTAGACCTCCTAATGGAAGCGCTTCAAGATTATGGAATTTCAATAAGTTGTTTGGAAGCTCCCTAAGATTTTTGCAGTATCTTAAACCTAAAGTGCCAAGCCTTGGAAGATTTCCAATAGAAGATGGGAGATCATTAATAGCACTGCCATCTGCATAAACATCCTTAAGTGGATCCATGTTTCCAACGATATTCGGAAAGTAGTCAAGACTGTTGCAATTGTAGAGAATAAGCGCTTGAAGAGATGGCATCTTGATTTCATGTGGAAAGCTCGTCAGTTTGATGCATTCACTGACATCTAATTCGATAAGTTTACAGATATTCCCTCGGATTGGTTCAAATAAAGGATTGGAATGAAATGGAATTAAATCTGATTACCATGATATAACATTAAAAATGTTTCAATGAAATTTATTTCTTTATATTTGATCAGATACATAAATCAAAGTGAAAGGACGTAAATATCTTTCGTAAAAGAAAAATTAATATAACTTGGGATGGGCCAACTAGAGGAACCAATGTCGTTTAAGTACAATATTCCAACCTTCATTTGATCTATCTTAGGTAGTTTTTAACATAATCTATAAATTTCAATTATAACTTTATATTTTATATTCAGAGAATCGAAAGTTGTTAAAATTCTAAATATTTTTTCTTCATTAGAGTTATAATTGTTATATGCGATACTTCAGTGGCATTCTAAATGGGCCAGTAGAACGTGTTATTCTAGTCATTTAAATAAAAGACTGTTAACCAAATTAAGCGAGTCTGCAGGAAATTATTCTAGTCAATAATTTACTCAGACTAAATAAAAAGAAAAATTAAATCGGAATTATTTATCGCTTGATTATCTTAAAACCTATCAGGAAATTTGTGCAGATTCATGAAATATTTTATAGGCTTATAAACTATCAGAAGAAATTGAAGGACAGTTGACGTAATCTATTCTATTATTATATTCTTAGAACAAAATTACGGCTGAAGAAATTTGACCAAAGAATAAAGGATAAAAAAATGTACCTCAAATCGTTCCTCCAAGCTGAAAGGGCTTCCGTATATCTTGAGGCAAACAAGTTTTGGAGGTGGGAAATGCGTAGAAGGATATCCTTGCCAATCAAGTAATATTAAACTATTTGGAAGATATTTAGGACTTGTTAAAAATTGGGTATTGCGAACAATGATAATTTTAAGGTTATGCATCTTCTCAAAGGCAAAACCACTACAAGTCACTTCTTCTTGCTGAGGTGGATCAAGAATTATTCCTTCAACATTGTTGCCTCCCTATAATTCAAGTCCAAAGATGTAAACGATGTTAGATATGGCCAAACTAGACAATTAATTAATTGTGAATAGAACATGTAGAAGAAAACAGATAATAAGAGTTAGAATCTTACTAAAGTTTCATGTAGTACTTTGAGAACATATTTGTAATACCATAATCTACTGCGTTTACTAGGATCTGATGGTGCTTCTTGCCTAACAATCTCTCTACCCATTTGTTGTATTAGATCATGCATGTACAAATAACCACTATCATCAATAGTTATGAGAGATTTATCAATAAGAACTTCCATAAAATACCTTGCCCCACAATCACATGCTTCTAATATTGCTTCAACAAATTCAAATTCCACCTTATTAAAGAAACAAGCAATATGTAAGAAAATATGCTTAGCACTGTCTTGTAAGCAGTCATAGCTTATCTTCAGTACATTATAAATTGTTCTTTCTGAGATCTCATCATATTGCTTCAATATAGATCTCCATTCCTCCATGCTTTTATGTGCCAAATTGGAGCCAATCAATTTTAAAGCTAGAGGATTGCCATGTACATGCCCTATAACATCATTGGACATATTTTTATAGCCTTTTGGAGGTTGGCACTTACGAAAAGCATACCAACAAAAGAGTTTAAGGGTTAGTTTGGATTGAGGGAAGGGGAAGGGAGGGGAGGGGAGGGGTGATAAAAAAAAAATGAGGGGAGGAGAAAATGGGATCAAAATTTAGAGTAGTGGGCCCACAAAATTTTCCTCTCATTCAAATTTAGAGTAGTGGGGCCCACAAAATCAAGATATAAAATTAATAGAGCACATGTGCTTAAGTAAAAAGATCTTCAATAGTAAGTAGGATCTTTCTTACACAAATGGAAGGACAAGATTAGATCTCATAAAGCTAAATCCAAAAGTTCTAATTAATTACCTAATTAATCTTAATCCATGAGATAATAAGGGAACCACTAGGAGGCTTGGGTTGTCATTTATGAGAGACAATGAAAACACACATCTTTGAGCTAATGAAGAAGAGGGGGGCGGTTCATGTAGCTTGATGAAGAAGGAGAGTGATTGTTTAATATATAATAAACACACATGGGATAATTAAGGGGACAAAGTGGAAGAAGATAATGTACTTGGGATAGAGTATTAAATGGCAATTAATTAAAGCAAATGGAAGAGGATGGAATGGAAAAGGATAAGGTGGAAGAGGATAGGGAGAGAGAAAGGTGTGTGTGTGTGTGTGTGTGTGTGTGTGTGTGTGTGTGTGTGTGTGAGTGATTACTTTAAACCAACCAATGAGAAAAATCAAAGAAAAATGGCTAAATCCTATGTAAATGAAGTAAGCCAATAAGAGCATTCTTCTTTATATTTTGTGTCTTTAAAAAGACCAAGCAAACATGAGCCATTGGTTAGGAAAGATGATCTAATAGTTTAGGATCATGAACTTTTACTATAAATAGAGACCTTGTGTCTCTTCATTCTTTAAACCGAAATCAACCCCAAGAGGTGATTTTCTAAAGAGAGTAGAGAGAAGTGAGAGCTAGTGGGAAGCAGGAACGAAGAGGAGCTTCAAGAGTAAATTCTCTAGTTTTTGAGTTCTAGCTTTAATTTCATAGATAAATAGTGCATTGATCTTTAATCGTCCAATATAGTTTTTTTTTTCATGTTCTCATGGTTAAAAATGGCTTCATTTTGAAAATTTGATGGAGCAAAATTCTTGGAAGTTGAAGATCAAAAAAGTAGCGAAATTCTGGAAAAAATTTCGGTTAGGAATCAGCAGCAAAAAGGCCATGATTTTATGAATAAAATGAAGTTATAAAATTCTGAAAGTTTTCATGGTTAAATTAGACATCTAGGACTTTCAAAAAATGCCTAGAGTGTATCATTTTGAGTTTTTTGTAAAGAGATAAAAATTCCCAAAGTTGGGCTACGTTTTTCTGAAAAAATTCTGGGCAGAGGTTGAAAACGTTAAAACTGGGAATGATTCACTAATTCTGGGTAAAAACTAGTATTTTTTCTCAAACATATACTTCCTAAGGATTCGGGGGAATTTTACAGATCCTCGTTTTGGTATTTCTATAATTAATTATGAATTTTCAAAGTTACCAAAAAATCTGCTCAGAAAATCCAGTACTGCGTTTTTAAATAAATGTAAGGGAAAAATTGTAAATAACAAATCCACCAAGGGTAGAGAGGTAAATAGAGGTGGAGATATCTCTTAGGATATTATTCTAAGTGATATGGTGATATGTTAGGATATCCAGGAAGTCCGGGGCCGGATTCAAAGTCGGGCATATTGCTAACTATGCAGAAGGAAGGTACGTTCGCATACTGTAACTTTAACTCTGATGTGTCTTGTATGCATGTATGTGATAGAATGATTCATGAAGTGATGGACAAGACTAGGTCTTGGGCCGATGTGCACTTGTGACTAAGTTTATGGGGCTTAGGTCACTGTTTATACATTCAGCTTTATATGGGTTATAGTCTTGATAATACTGTTGAGTTTTCCTAGCACTGAGGACACGAGGGGCCATCGTGACACTGGTTAGTGCAAACGAGGATAGACTTTACATGTGCTGTGTGCTATGTATTGTTGTGTTGTTAACCTTACATCTGCTGTGTGCTTATTTATTGGTTATTGCTGTAATGTAATGGACATCTATCATACATACATTGTTTATACTTTTCATATGAGGTTAACTATTACCTGAGATTCAATTTGATTTAATCTCAGCCCTGACTAAAGGTTCAGAAGAAGAACCAGAGCCGAGAAGAGGCACCAAAGGACAGAGCTGAAGGGAGGCAGTGATGGACGGAGCCGTGAAGAGGCATCGGTCGAGATAAGAGCCTGAAGAATTTTAAACAGAGCTTACTTTCTGGCATGGATCTAATGAAATTATTTCAAACAATTTGGTGTCGAAGATAGGGCTAGTCTATATGGATCAGTCAATAAGTCGCCGTGAACTCGGTGAGACTTCCACGATAGACACCTACCTGGCCAAATTGTTTGATTAACTGAGTTAGGTTCATTGCCCCAAGTCTAGCTGAGGCTTGGTCTAAGACTGTATAGTTAGCATGTAAAAATGTAATTATACAAAGCTCTGTAATATTGTATCACACAAATATTTCTTCGGGAAATTTTTAATATATCAGCATATGTCAGGGCATCAGCATATGCCTGGGCATTTTGTATCAGTTGCTCATCATCCAAACGTTAACGCATGCTCTCCATTTCCGCATTACTCTAAGCTGTAGCACCTCAAACTCTGTCAAGTTTTCTAAAACTAAGTGTCAACCGACACATTTTGAAGTACGGAATTTGGGGTGTTACATATCACACTACCCGCCACCTGTGAAGGCGAGGCCGGTAGGAGTGTAACAAGAAAGATTAGTGGAAGATAATTTTTGGAAACAAAACATTCATTGAGTGTGTGTGTCTCTATATGTGTGTGTGTAGATATGGAAAGAGACGGGGTGTGGGGGAACATTTTTTTGCCCCTACCATTTTCAGAATCACCTATTGCTCCTTGATGAATCTTATTTTACCTGCGATCAAGAGAACCGAATGATAGATAGACTTGAATTAATCATAATTTTGAAAGAATGAAACAAAAAGAACGAGCAAGCAAAAATGGCCTTACACATAAAAGCTTTCGTATAAGTGAAAGGTTACGAGTTCAATCATGTAAATTTATGCCTTAATACCTACCTTTCTAATTCAAAAAAAAAAAAAAAAAAAAAAAAATGGAATAAGAGGAAATTATTAAATACTTGATACTTAATAGCTTCATAATACTATAAATATCATTATAACGTGAATGTCCATAGCTGTTAAATAAAGGATTCATTTTTAAATAAGTTTGTCGTAGATATAGTCGTCTATATATAAATAGAGAGAGAGAGAGAGAGAGAGAGAGAGTCCTAATCATCATTAGTTCTAATTAATTTTATTTAGCGCGTTTGTTCATTCCAGCCAGTTGCGTGTCTTTTCGCATCTGATACTCTCAATTATTGAACATATCAAAGTGAAAATGCTCAGTACTAAAAAATGCTTCTTCATGGCTGATTTTTTCCTAAAGGAAAAAGAATAAGAACAAGAAAAAGCCTCACTGCTTTATTTGATGAAACTGATATGACCGACACGATGAGCGGTTCCAAGAAAAAAACGATTGATTAAACATTTTATGAATAATAAAAGTAAGATCTGTCTATGAAAAAAAGTAAGATCTGAGGAAGTAAAATTTAAGAGCCATAATTTTTTTCCTACAAGGTTGACGAGAGGGATGGAACGCATGAAGGTGCCTAAAATAGGATTGTCTTATTTTTTTGGTAAGCACATAGGATTGTCTTTTTATAGGTGGATATATGTGTTTTAAAAATATATCTTTTAAAAGAATTTTTCATATATAACATGTTTTCTTTGGCATTATAATTTTTTTTATAAAAAAAAAAAACAGAAATTCTGCTATATTATTTATAGTTTAAGTTTTTTTTTTGGGTCAAATTTGCTATATATAGTTATATATTTTAGGCTAAAATCTAACTTTCATGTTTTAAAGTATAAATTTAACCTCATTAACATTTTATTTTTCGACCCAAACCATTACTTTTGACGTTATTATTAATAGGAATAATAATATTTATGTAAGACCATTTTTTTAAAGAAATTTTTAATCATGGAGTCAGGGCCATTAATTTGTGGTTACATTTTTGTACAAGAAAAAAAAACAGAAAAAGTTATAAAGACGATAGGTTCGTCCAATAATGTGAAAGCAATGAGCTCACCTTGATAGGTATTAAAAAAGATGACTGTACTTACATAAAGTTCCTTATATTCATTACCTCAAGTTCTCCAATCACATGTAGCCAATTGCTATTTTTTAAAATATTATCATTTAATTATAAATCTAGAAGAAAAAATATGACACCTTGCTAGATGTTATTGGAGAACTTGATGTAATAGATATAAGGAAATTAAGCTAAATATTTTAAAGGAAAAAGAAAGTAACAATAGAGAGCTTAATGACAAAAATAAATACTTAAGGAGGTTAAATTTAAATTTGAAATGTTATATATAACCAAAATTTCTTAATTAATATCAAGTGGCACATCATCCTCATTAATTTGTTCTTAGAGTTTCTGTAAATAACTTAACGACAACAGTAGCTACAAGAGGTTAATTATAAAAAATTAAAACATTGAGGAATTAAAATTTAAACATTGAAATGTTATTAAATTTAAACAAAAAAATTGAATGCCAAATTTTCATCCGTTTTATAGATCTTCTGCATCTTCAAACTTTAATTTCCCTCCATTAAAATTATGAGCTCTTGTGTTGTCGTCACCAACCAAAAAATAGAACATACCGTCTTCTCTCTATGCCTCACGTGTGTATATATATATATATATATTTATTGTCTCCTCTCTAAACTTCAAAAATAGTTTTTTCTTATCAATGAAACGAAAAGGAAATAGTAATGATAATGGTAATAAATCCGAATTTTTTATTCGAGAAAACTTCACATTATTATTTATTATTGCTTCTTTCCTAAGTTTAAAAACTTCTATTCTAAGTTAAAATCCTACAAATGATGCACCCAAATTGATATCTCTTAAAATCTCAAGAAAATATCTTTAATTTAGTATTGATGACTTCCTAAATATAGCAACAACAAACAAATATCTCAAATCTATTAAAAATGAGAAGTCATTATATGAAATCCCAAAGTGGCATTTTGAAAATGAAGAAAAAAAAATACAAAATTTAAAGGAAAAGACATAATGCCTTTATTTATTATTTTAAAAAAATTATCCCAACCTCCCTACCTAAGATCTGTACTGGCGGCCAACGGCTGTCGACTTTGGACTCTGGCGAGTTGGCTGCCGGCAACTAGAATATTGTAGGGCAAGTGGTGAATGTGGAATGTGAACCCACAACTATTGCATCCCAAAATTATAAGCGACCATTGAGCTGCGAACGTTGTTGTTATTATACTACAAAAATGTTTATAAGTTACCTCCTTAACTTTGACTCGGCCACATTCCTAATTTTTAAGTAGGTATTCAATCAATTTTATTATATTTTATCAACTTTCATTTACCAAAAAAACAATGTCACTCTTTTAAGTCATTCCCAACTTTTGTATATATGTTAACTAATTTTCATTAGCTATTACCAACTTTAGTTTAGCAAGCAGCAAGGTCACTCTTTTAGCTCATCCCCAATTTTTGAATAGGTATTTCACCGCATTTCATTTCGTTTTAGCAATTTTAATTTACCAAGTAACAAGGTCAGTTCATTCCTATTATTTATTTATTTATTTATAGGAATTGACTATATTTCATTAGCTATACATTTCATGTCAACTTGAATTCATTCACACTTCGACATATTGAAGAACACAGATGTCCAGCCAAAGGCTGGTACTTATTTAGGATTGATGGGCTCAGTCTAAATACCTATGGAGAACATACTCAGAGGAGCTTGGCATCATTGTGCACGAAATATAGGGGTGGTGTGTGTGCACGGTGTAATCGAAAGTAAAATAGTCCGGTTAGAACATGTGCACCTTAGTAGTTGGCCTCTCGTATTTATAGAGGTTCTTGTAGGCAAGATATCTCATTCATCCGAGATTCTAGGAGCAAGATCCGTGCGGATATCGAGATTGATCCTCCCGATTTGTTGCATTGAATCCTCCCATAATGTAGGATATCCGTCATTATGGATGAGATTCGATATACGATATATCTTGGGCCGCATATTGGATATGGTCCTTATGCAGGTCCGTAATTACTTGCCCCGGTAGGTCGAGGCGTTGTGAGCAACGAGATGTACTTTGTCTTTATTCGGCTTTGTCATCTCGAGCCGTGTCGGGTCGGTCATCGTGGCTAATATGCCGAGGTCATGACATTACCCTTTCACGTGATATCGGCTTGGACTGGAGGAGACGTGTGTTCCTTCCCAGGTTTTTAATGCCGGGGAGCTCCATTGCCGCCCTTGGGCCCAAGGGAATGCGAACTGACACCACATCCGGGTTAATGTCAACCGTTTCTCCCAAGTTTCTAGGTTTGGGGTTTTACGCCTCCACTATCATTTCCTTACGACACATGGCTCTCTCGGGTGGCGAGGGTCATAACAATGTACGTATCACTCCGTTCGCGGGTTTCGTGTGCATTTAATGCTCTTGTGACGTGCGTCATCCCACTCCGCAGGTGAATTGCCGCTTTTACCCCCAACCAACACGATGTTGGAAAACATATTCATCCTTTGTTCGTATTTCCCTTCATTTGCTCTGTTATTCTCACTTTACTTTTTCTCTTTTTTCTTTCGTCGAAAAAACTTCCCTTGTCGCGGCGATCATTTCCATGGATTTTGCTCCCATGTCTTTCCATCCTTCTCAATCTCGGTATGTTCATCGCCTCCTTTTATATTTCTATGCTTGCGTTTCGTCTACTGGGAGTTCTGTGATTTGCGCATTTCCAGTTCTGGGTGTTTCTGGGTAGGTTCTTGATACTGAATATCGCTTTAGCCTTAGACCCTTGTTCCTCGTAGCGTTGTCCTGTGTGGGGGAGTGTCCCTTGTCCGCTTCCCATTTTGTCTCTCCTTTCCTTATCCAGCCGTTACGTGCCTTTCTAGATTCCGTTGTGATGGATAGGTCTAGGCCTTTGCCTTCTTCTAGTCAAAATTTAACCCCGGAGGAAGAGGAGGCTTTATGCGCCCGCTATCCCTTGACCGGCTTCGGTTGTTTGGTTCTTCCCTTGCGAAGAGAAAAGGCTTGCCACCTTGCTTCATGGTGGGTCCAGTGACAGGAGAGTTGAAATCTCCTCATCTCAAATGTTGGTGCCGCTCTCTCACTGAGACCTCGTAGTGGCCATATACGCCACGGGGGCCGAGACGGTTCGGGGGCCATCTCGCAAATACTCCTATTAATTTTTTCCAAACTCCTCCTCGGTCGAGGTCATATATCTATCCTAATGGATACCTCGGCCCCTGCTTCGATTGCGTTGCTTTTAGCTCTCACTATATTGCCCTCGGACAAGACTCTCTGGCCAATCAAGTTTTAGGTTCCTGTCGACATTTGTCTCCTCCTACTCTTTCCTCGGCCGTGAGACCCAGCCTCCACCGTCCTTCTATTGTTAACATGGATACCTCAGGTATATCCTTCATTCACTTACCTTTTATCCTTTTTTGCTGGTTTTAGGTCTAAACGGAGATGTCTCAGTCACCTGATAGGACTCCGTCTGTTACTGGGGAGTCTGAGTCTGCTAGCCCTCCTCAAGTTCTTCTGGCCAAGTATCCCTGGGTTGCGCATGGGGTGTTGTCAATCGGTCGCTAATGTTGTCGAGAGATATTTCTCGTCTTGACTTAGGAGATGTTTCTTCCTGCACCTTGCGCCCCCAGCAGAAGGGGAGCCGGTGTGGTCCGTTAGGGAGGAAACCAACAATTCATTTTTCTTTTGGTTTAAGGACTATTCAACTCGTCTTGGTGTTCGCTTTCCATTCACC
Source organism: Acacia acuminata (assembly GCA_019022655.1). NCBI lineage: Eukaryota > Viridiplantae > Streptophyta > Magnoliopsida > Fabales > Fabaceae > Acacia > Acacia acuminata. Next base: position 1,315,901 of record JAFJYI010000171.1, on the reverse strand, counting down.
GAGTTCCAAATAGACATTTTAACATATCTCCATCTCGCCCCCTCTCAACTCCATCCCAACGTGTGGGGCTTTATACTTGCTTTTGAGCGTTTACGTAAATTGTTGCAGAGCCTATTCCGTGCAAACGGTCCATCTTCTTTTATTTCTTCCGTCCATTTACCCCCTCAATCGACAAAAATGACGATACCTTGAAGGGCTTAACCTCCCTCCGAGGGGTTACCGGCCGTAAACTCTTCCGAGCCTATTCTGATTCTTTCAAATGGTTCGAGACCAGCTTTTTTAAGGTCGTTGCCGTATTCGGGCAACAACCATGGTTTCTCCTCGGCCCCGAGTCCAAAGATGTGGAATGGAAATTCCCGTTGTCTTGGACCCGTGACCATCATAACAAGGACTCGTCCAGTTATCAAGTTGATGGGACGACCTTCTGCCCGAGGATGCAGCATTAGTTTCTCGCCTGGGCTCTTTCGTGAAGGAGCATGGAGTCCAGAGCGTTGCCTCTATACTCTCTCAACCCCTTCCCGCTGCTAGCGCTGGGCCATGTATTTCTTATGTGTTTACTTACATTTTTATGATGTTGTACCTCGATTTTGGTAGCCTCTGACCCATCTTTTATTTTGTAGCTCGAGCTATGGATCCGTTGCCCCCATACTTGGCCCACATGAACCCCGGCGAGGGTGCCCAGCCAAGGAGGGAGACTCGGAAGCGTGCCGCCGTCGAGTCCGGTAGGGGGAGAGGGGGGCCTGCTCTTTAAGCCCCATCATCCAAGAGGACGAGGACCTCAGCCCCGAGCGGTCCCTCTTCACTACCTTCCTCCGAACTGCCGCAGTTGGACAAGGGTAATGCTGGTGTGGTGGGAGATGCCCATCCTCAGCCCAACAATCGGCTGGCGCCACCTTCTCCTCCTCCACCTCCTTCTTACAAGCTTCCACGCGGTTTTGCTTGGGACAAGGGGTGCTCGTCCGATGAACTCAGAGTGGCCTTCCTTCCTCCCCATCACTACCAGGATCTTTCCCTTACTCTAAACGAGGCCGACGAGCACGTGATCCACTCTGTGCAGGATCATTTGGTGAAAGGAGTGGGTTTGACGTAGTCCCTGCTTCTATTGAAACAGAAGGTCGTCGAGTTCTCTGTTGAGAAACGCCAACTGGAGTCGGCTAGGGATTTGGCTGTGGCGGCGAGGAAGTGGGCAGAGGACGAGCTGGGCGCACTACAAGCCGATGTCACCAAGAAGTCCGAAGAGCTGAAATCTATCCAGGAGGAGTTGAAGTCCTCGAAGGATGAATCGGCCAAGCTGAAGGTCGAGAATCTTTCTTTGAAGGCTTCTAATTCTGAAAGCCTTGAAGCTCTGAAGACGGTTCAGGTACAGCGGGGGAAAGTGGCGGATGAGCTGGGCTTTACCCAGGCCAAACTTGTAGATACTAAGAAAGCTCTCTCTGCTTGCTCGGACACGGTGAAGGCGACCGCCAAGGATGCCTTCAACATGGCTCTGGCCCTGGTTCGACACTTTAACCCCTTGGTGGCTCTGGAGCTTGATAAGGTTGACTACTGGGCGTACATGCACCAGGGTAAGTATGTCCCTCCTTCCCCGTCCCCAGACAATGCCTCCGTGTCAGAACTTGGTGATTTGGAGCAGGGAGAGGAAGGGGGAGAAGAGATCTCGCTCAATGCCCCTCAAGACGATGGTCCAGGTCCCTCGAAGCCGCCTCCGTCTCACTCCTTGCGTTGTTATTGTTTTATCTGGGGCGTCTATGCCCTTTTAATTTTGAATATTCCCGGTGTGCGTGCCGATTGTACAAATTCTGATGACAACTTTTATTTTTATCAATTAATCATCGTATCAATTTTAGAATTCTAAGCATGGTTAGAAATTCTTCGACCGTGTAGTGTGCAGGTCTGTGCATTCTACCAGATTTTAAGTCTGGGAATGAATGGCAGGGTTGTATGTTTTAACCGCATAGGGTGTTAACTTAACCACTCTACCGTGTTCCGGTGCTGTTGGCCGGGATCGTAACCGAGATAAGGGCGAATTGCCACATGTTTAGCAATGGTGTAGCAACGCAAAACTTGAACATTTTGACCTGATCGGGGTCGGAATGACAATTCGAATGCTTAAATCGGGGCGAGTGTTGACGCGTCAATTCCGCAAAGGCCACGTATGGCAATTTCGCCGAGCTCTTACCTGGGCGCATCGAAGTACAACAGCTGGTGTCATCCATCTAGATGTGTTGTATTTGTAACCGAGTGAATGACCTCGGTGTAATGACCGGGCGTAATGACCTCGGTGTAAAGCTTAAGCGATCAATAGTGCACGTTGGCGAATTTCCATTGAGGAATCCTTCATTAGAATAAAATGCTCCAAAGAGCTAACAAATAGTTCAAAGAAATCTTAAAAACATAAAGTAATTAAAATACTGAAATTAAGAAATAACCGAGCTCTAAACAGGGTGTGCCTCGGCATTGTTATGCGTTCCGGGCCGAGATCTAGCTGTGGTAGATCTTCAGCTTGTTGGCATTCCAAGTTCTCTTCACAGGTTTCCTAGCCAGGGTTTCAAGTATATAGGCTCCGTTGTCCAACTTCTCTTTAACCCGGTAGGGACCTTCCCAATTTGCAGCCAGCTTGCCGTCTCTGGCGTTTTTATTGCCGTTGAATATTTCAACCGTTGAAGCTTGCGAGCGTTTGTGCATTCGTCCGTTGTAGTGAGTTGACCGTTTGAGTATATTATCATTGTGACTTCCGGTCCGTTGGAGCATTAGTAGTGTATTCGTATATGACCGTTGCAGATGCATTTGAATGGTTTGAGTATTACCGTTGGAACATTGAACGTTGTAAGCTTTCGGTCCGTTGGTGAAAAATCCGTTGCTTCTTCTTTCTCTTCCATCAAATGCTTCATTGAATTATTACTCCATTCTTCTCTGTCATTTAGCTTCACTAAAAGATGATTGCTTTCCTTGCTTTTGTTGAATCACTGTTGTGGATGAAGAACGTTGAGCACTGTGAATAGTAACCGTTGGCTTTCAACTTCATTTCTTTGATTTCTTCACTGAAATCCCTATCTTCTCTATTATTCATCTGTTTATAGAGGATTAGAAGTAGTATGAATGATCATGGGGTTCATCTGGACGTTCACCATAAAAATCAAAACTTCCCGACACGGTGATTTTCACGCTTCTCGTCATATAAACGTTTCTGAATGGAGGTTGAATTTCCAGAGGTCATATCTCTTTGGATATAACTCTAAAATTAGAAAATTAAATATCCCTGGAAAGCTCTTGATGTCTGCTTTCCAATGAAACAATAATCAACGTAAAACACCTTGTATTTTGACCGTTATGATCCGATGAACAACACTGCCCAGAAAACAGAGTTCCAGCAACCTTCAACTTTCGAAATTTGAATCTCCTTCATTTCAAGCTCTTTTTGGTTGCTTCCAAATTCTGTGAAACCTTGTTAAGTATAGATTCATATGGAATTGGTTTCACTTCATTTGGTTGTGTATAATGTGAGATATAGACAGAGAACCGAAGCTATGCTGAGTTGATTCCAGAATCACATGTGTCAACTTTCGAAGGCCATATCTCCCTTGTATGAACTCTGTTTTGAGTGAGTAAAATTTTTTTGTGACGCATTTTGAGTCTAGTTTCATATGTTACCGGTTTCAGCTCAATTGGATGTGTATTTTGTGAGATACACCCAAAAATACCGAAGCTTGCTCTGCTGTGTGGCGTGAATTGAACTGTCAACTTCCACAATTTATAGCTCCTTCATCTGACCTCCTTTGGACTTGCATTTTATTTCCAAATGACGAATTGGAAGTCTAGTTTCATCCAAAATTGGTTTCACCTCAATCCGACTTCTGGTTTGGGAGATATCATTAAAACATCGAACGTCGCCCATGAAAAACGTAGAACAGAGCCAAACTAAGTATGATGAACAGTAGCTTACTCGCATTCCACATATTTTCCTACTCGAGTAATGTCGAGAGTAATATCGAATTCACTGTTCACTGCGGTTACTGTTCATGGTGACTTTCCATCCGTATGGTGCTGTTCATAGATACGTACAATAATGTTCATAGATACGCCACTGTTCATGTATACGATACTCAAAAATCACTATTCATGTTGTTGCTCTAAATAGCTTAATTTAACTCCGAATTAAGCTATTCCAACTTCCGTTTGATCAAAGAGACTTCTAGTATCACAAGAACTTAATTGTTGATATTCTCATTATATTCAAGCAAGCTCTTCCATCTTTAATCTCTTTTCATTAAAACTTCACATCTACATTAAATATAAGAATGAGTCAAAGTAAAAGATCATGCAAGCTTTTTGCTCATAAGAATGGCATCTATATAAGACATCATCAAAACTAATCATAACTAACAAAAGCACGTTTTGACCAAAGGGAATTAATTAGGTCAGCTTTGACCTTCTCAGTGAGCAGAGGTGAGAGACTTGGAAATAAAAAGAAAAGCAAACGTGAGGAGGGGAGATATCACGATAGTGCCGCCTTCAACCTTCAATCCATCACTTTCCCCTTCTTCTTCCTATATCGCTGGTAGTGTCATTCACCACCGCCGTCTTCGCGAGCTTCATCCCGAAGGTCATACTAGAGATAACGAGCACAACGCCGTGAATTGGAGGAGCGAGAGAGGGACTTGATACAGTGAGTGCGCTACAAACCAGGAAAAAAAAAACTTCAACTTCTCTCCTACACTTCGCCCCACCTCCAGTGAGCTTCATCCTTCTTTTTCACGGCACTATCAAACAACGACACTTCTTCATTTCGTCACCAAACCTAACTTCCTCTTCCATCTTTCTCCATTAAATCCCTTTCACTAATTTCTGATGGATTTCTAGTGCTTTGGCCAATTAATTGCTATGATTGTGGCTGTGTTTTGCTGAGCTCATTTTGTTTCTTAGATGGACCATAGCTGTTTGAGTTCCAAAGCTTCAATTAGGGGAGTTTATAATTTGTTCAATTTATTTTCCATAATTGAATGTGGATTTCCTAGTTTTAAGAATATTGTTTTTGTATTGTTGAGACTTAGTTTACCTGTTTGGATAACTTTGTAGATTGAACCTATGTGATTGGATTGAATTTTTGTACCTTGTTGGAGTATTTCCTTATTGATTCAATGATATTATGCTTTCTACGTGGTATTGTTAGATAGTATGATTGAATTGGATTAATTGAGTGGTGTGTGATCGCATTCATATCAAGAGGAAGCAAGTTGATTAATCTAATCCTAATCACACATTAAGTGGTTTTAAACAATATCTCAAGAGGTAGTAGTTAGTTACGGTAGTAGGAGTTACTATTAATTGGGAATATTAGACTCAAGTGGCATCTAGGGGTTTTTCATCTAGACTTAGTGAAAATTTACTCTTACATTTAATTGAACTATGATAGTCACTATTCCATTTCCAAGAGCATCCATTATACATTTCATACTCATTTTCATAATCCATTTCATCTTATAAAGAAAATAGAAAAAATAATAGTTTAGCATTTAATTAAATTGCATTTCTATTTAGTTTATTAAATTCAAAATCCAAAACCTATTTTCCCCCTTTTTCATTGTATTTGCTTAGCATTTAGATTACCTAGGAATCAATAAAAGGCTCCTCAAGAAGAGAGAGTGTTCCTCGGTTTGCCTATACGCAATCCTTGGTTAATTTTTGATTGTGAAACCCAACGCTTAAGACAAAAAGGCCCTCATCGGTGATGGCTCGAGTTAGCAAGGTATATTTGAATAAAATGATTAAATCCCAAACTCGAGTCACCGATTTCTAACTCGAGTCCTTTAACCTTGTATTTTTAAAAGTCTTTTAAGTTCACAAGAATTGACTGGAGTCGCCAGCCATTGGCTCGAGTTTCATCGTGGCTCGAGTCACTAATGTATAACTCAAGTCCAAAAGGCATTCTGGCTCAAGTTATATAAGGCACATCTCAAGTTTGACAACCCAAACTTGAGTCAATTTGACAGCAACTGTGACAATATGATCTGATTCAATTTTGATCAAGTTAAAAACATTTTGTCTTGAATCAGAGACCATACTTAGTTTACAATTTCCAGTTATCATCAAAACACATAGAGAACTAATACTTTCTTATTGCCAAATGAGGGAAGTGAAGTTCTCTTTATCTAGAGGGCTTGGGCATAAAATATCTCTTTGCAATTTTACCATTTTACCCTTGCAATTATCCATGGTAATCCTTCTAGCTTCTTCTTCCATCTTCTAGGGAAATCTTGTCTTCTCCTCCTCCCCCTCCTTTTCACGCCATGTGTCATCTTTTGGGCACAAAATATCTTTCAATTATATGCCTCTTGTGGTTGTAATCCTTTGCTTAATGAAGAAGAAGATTAGGTGTCACATATAATTAATCAAGTGTGCACATGTGTCCTTATCTAATCTTCTTTAAATATTGTGTTAACACTTGGCAGCTTAGGTGTCTCGTTCTTTAATTTCCATGATTCCATGTGTATTTGTATTTTTCTTCCCTTGTTTCCATCTTGCCACAATTTTTGACTCTCTCGGAAGAGTCATCTTATCCTTTAATCGTTATTAGATAAAAGTGTACATGTGTCCCTTCTAATTAATCTTTAGTTTATATGAAGACTTGTGGCCTTGTTCTAGATGTCTTATTGTCATCATATGATAAAATCCATTTTCTTCTAATTAATCTTTAATTTAGCCAATCACATTAAAACAAATATCACTTGTCATGGATTTAAAGAAAATTCCATATATTCCTTTATCTTCCCTTTTTCCACTTTACCACATCCCCTGAATTTGGCCTGGTCATCTGCTTGTCACAAGCTAAATCTCAAACTGCTAGGTCCAAAATTCAGGATATTACAAAACACCTGCAGTGTAATCCCTCCCCAAATGTTTGAACTCTTACAGATTAATCCCTGGTCAAAACTTGTGTTTTGACCAAGGCCTAGGTCAGTTTGTGGACTATCTTCTTTCTTGAGATAGAGACGCAATAGAGGGACTGGATATATAGCCAGTAGCGCCATGGATAGAGAGCTGGGCGTTGAATCTCTTTCCTTCCTTCCTCCACCTTCCTCTTCTTTTGTCGCTGGCGGCCTTCATCTTCTTCACCATTGCCACCGGCGACCCACTTACTGAAATGGAGCGAATCACCAAGAGGTGGGGTGAATTGGGGATTTTAAAATTCTTTTCGAAATGTTCTATAACTTGTACACAATACAGAGCTAAACAGAGTAAGGGACAAAGAAGCAAGACATAGCAAGATCTATACTGGTTCGGTCTAAATCCTTGACCTACATCTAGTCCCCAGACACTATGGGATTCTCACTATCTCTCAAATCAGTTACACATATGTACTCGAAAGTTATCCTATCACTAGGATACACTCCCCCTTACAAGTTGTAAACTGATTTTCCCAATCTCCAAGTCTCCTTGACTTTGAGATACTTACAATAAATTATTTCAATAAATGAAACTCTCTCTAAGAGTGGGTAATAATAAACACCGAGGTACAAATGTATCAAAAGATACTTTACAAGATAAAATTTAAAGAGTAGTTGTAAACTTGAGTGAAGTTCGTTTTCTGCAGATTGGTTGTGAGAAGACTTGAATGCAACTCTATATATATGAAGAGAGCATTATATGACCGTTGGATTCTTCAATGTAACTGTTGGACACATTGTAGTAGCTGTTAGGAACACTTTGGTCTCTTCTCTCTATACTTTTCAGTTAATCTACTTGCTTAGAGGATTAGGGATGACTTCCCTTGAATTTAATCCATTGGAAGAGCAGCTTCTTGATAGGGAAAGTAAACATTAATTCCTTACCAGTGTGTAGAGAATGATTATCCAAAAGCATATAAGGTTTTCTGGACTTTGCAATAAATGCGTTGACATCACTTTTTGCTTTAAGTTGAATCTTCATTGGGATAAGGGTCTTAAATGCCATGGAAGTTTTCGCTCAAGAGCACTGGTAAGACCGAATTTTTTTTGGACAAAAAATGCCACGGAAGTTCACAAAACATAGCAATTTTCCCCTCCATTAATTTTGACTGTTAAGTTTAATTGAGTGCACACGTGGCATGCCACCTCATCACACGTGGCATGCCACCTCATCAATAAAATAAGAATTAAGTATCATTTTTGCCCTAGAAGTTTTCACTAAGGAGCAATTTTTCCCCGGAAGTTTCCACTAAGGAGCAATTTTGCCCTGGAAGTTTACAAAACGTAGAAATTTTGCCCTTATGTCCCCAAATATTAAATTTGACTATTAAATTAGTCAAAGACCACACATGTCATGCCTTGAAAAGGTCGAACTTGGAGTTAGAGAAGGAGATCCTTAAGATATTAAGCTCAAGGCGGCCAGAATTTGTGAAGTCGAACTGGTCAAAGGGACTAAAATGTCTGTCACAAAACCCAGAGGAAGCATCACTTATGATCTAAGCAAATGAAATGCAAAACGAGAAATGAATTGTTCCAAAAATTGGTTTAGTAAAATGAATCAATAGTGATAATATTGACGTTTGTATAGATTGACCTTTCAGTCCCTTAGATCATAAGTGATGCTTCCTCTAGGTTTTGCGACAGACCTTTCAGTCCCTTTGACCAGTTCGGCTTCACAAATTCTGGCCGCGTTGAGTTCAATATCTCAAGGATCTCCTTCTCTGACTCCAAGTTCGACCTTTTCAATGCAAACGTCAAAGTTCAACCTTTGACTGATTTAATAGTCAAATTTAATATTGGGGGACAGAACGGCAAAATGGCTACGTTTTGTAAACTTCTGGGGCAAAATTGCTCCTTAGAGAAAACTTCCGGGGCAAAATTGCTTCTTAGAGAAAACTTCCGGGGCAAAATTGCTCCTCAGTGAAAACTTCCGGGGCAAAAATGATACTTTTGATTGATGAGGTGGCATGCTACGTGTGATGAGGTGGCATGCCACGTGTACACTCAGTTAAACTTAACTGTCAAAATTAACGGAGGGGCAAAATTGCTACGTTTTGTGAACTTCTGCGGCATTTTTGGTCCAAAAAAACTTTCATCTTACCAGTGCTCCTAAGCGAAAACTTCCATGGCATTTAAGACCCTTATCCCATCTTCATTTAATACTCTTTAAATCATCTCAAACTCACTAACAAACTGATTAAACATAGTTAAGAACAAGAAGGAATGATGATAAGAAGTATTAAGATCAAACATGAAGATTTCACAAATTCGTGCAATTTGATTTTCAAACTTGACGATGCAAACTCGAGTTTGTTTAAGCAACCGGAGTTTGCAACTCTTCTTCAGGAACCAAACTCGAGTTAAAGAAAGCAAACTCGAGTTTGCTTCTTCCAGAGAAGACAGTCGTGATTTGAGCTTTGAAATCCATTTTGAAGGTATGAGCAAACTCGAGTCAATAAGTGACTAACTCGAGTTTGGGACTTTTGAAGTGAATATGAGTTAAAGTCCACAACTCTCAAAACTTGAGTTTACATTTGGAAACTAGAGTTTTCAATGGTTCAAAATAGAGCAAAGCTCTCTACTTGGTACAAACTCGAGTTAACAAATCTAAACTCGAGTTTCCATAACCATTTGGAAAAATGGAAAACTCTTTGTATGGAGAAAACTGGAGTTTGTAAAAGAGAATTGGAGTTTCCAAAAAACTTCAGAAATATGATATGCTCTCTGTATGGTCCAAACTCGAGTTTGCAAAACCAAACTCGAGTTTCCTCAAAAGAGAGAACTTTGAACAACTTTCTGCCAAATGCAAACTGGAGTTTAGAAAACAAAATTGGAGTTTTCTCAAGTTCAGAATGGAGCATAGCTCTCTGTTTGTTACAAAATCGACTTGACAACAGCAAACTCGAGTTGCCAACAAAGCTTAAAGCTTGGAAAATATGAGAGCTCTCTGTTAAGCACAAATTGCAGTTTCCAAATGGAAACTCGAGTTTGGCTTAGTTCAAAAACTTTGATAGCTCTTTTTCTTGACCAAACTCGAGTTTCCAATTATAAACTCGAGTTTGTTTTTGACTTGAAAAACTTAGAGTGCTCTCTGTATGCCACAAACTGGAGTTTGTCTACACAAACTAGAGTTTTGGCTTGGTTCATAAAAATGAGCTACTCTCTGTCAAGTTCAAACTCGAGTTTGGAATTCCAAACTCGAGTTTGCCTTTGACAGTAAGTTTTTCAACTTAATAAGACAAACTTCAATCTTGAGTTTACAATTGTCAGTTATCATCAAAACACATAGAGAACTAACACTTACAACGTGAGTCAGAGCCAGAGCTTGATCACAACAACGAAATTGATCCGAACGAGGAGACTTGAAGCTTGGAGAGATCAGAATTGAACCTTCACTAGCGCCATTCCTCCTCTACCATGCTTCACCATTGTTCCCTCACCATACTTCCGACCTCAAGGACTTGAAACAGAGGGCTAAGAAAGGGAAAGCTTCGTCGGAATCTTCAACCACTGTCCTTCCTCTATCTTCACTCTTTCAACCATCAGCCACCATCTCTCTCTTTCACAGTCTAAAATTCCAAGATTTCGGTGAGTCTATGCATTTTCCGACAAGTGCTCAGATTATAACCTATGATTATTCTAAGGCAATGAGTGGCTGAGCCCGGTTTGCTTCTTGGGGATGGACAGTGGCTTGAGTTTTAGAGATTAAATAGGAGAGTTTATTTTGTTCAATCTATTTTCTCTAATTATATTTGGATTTCCTAGTTTTAGGAATGTTGTTTTGTATTGTTGAAACTTATTTTAGCTGTTTGGATAACTTTGTTGATTGAACCTATGTGATTGGATTGGATTTTTGTAACTTGTTGGATTTATATATGGATTTCTCTTATTAATTTAATGATATTGTGCTTTCTATATGTTATTATTAGATTGTATGATTGAATTAGGTCAATTGAATGTTGTGTTATTACATTCATATCAAGAGAAAGCAAGTTGCATTAATATAATCCTAATTGCACACTAAGTGTACTTCAATAGTGCCTTAAGAGGTGATTTCTAGCTATGTTAGTAGCAGTAGTCACTAATTAAGAACACTAGACTCAATTGTTTCCTTGGGGGTTTTCATCAATATTTAGTGAAAATTTACTCCTACATTTAATTAAACTATGATAGCCACTACTCTATTTCCAAGAGCATCCATTATACATTTCATACCACATTCATTAAAAAGAAAATACCAAAAACAATAGTTAGCATTTAATTAAATTGCATTCTTATTTTAGTTTATTAATTTGAAAAGACAAAACCAATTTTTCCCTTGTTTTCATTCAACTTGCATGTCATTTAGATTATTTAGGAATCAATAAAAAGCTCCTCGAAAAGAGAGAACAATCATAGATTTATCTATACGTAATCCTTAGTTAATTTTTTATTGTAAACCTCAAGACTAAAGATAAAAGGCAATTATCACCGGTGTAGCTTACCATCAATATGCATACATGTATGTATATGACTAAAAATTAGACTGGAGGATTAAAAAAAAAAAATCGAAGTAAAAAAAATACATATGATCTAATCTATCAATTGGATTTATTTTTATAACACCTTTATATATTTATTTTGTATTTATAATATATTAATTAATGTTATATTAAATAAATATTAATGATATGTATCTAAAAATAAATACTACTGATATATAAACTCCAATAGAGAGGAAAAAAAAAAGTTAACTCGATGTGAAAAAATTGGAGGTTTTAAGACATTACCATAGAATAAATATAAAAAATAATATGTTTGGTAGGTATATATGAAATACAGTATCACTAAAAATTAAATTAACGAACATTTTCAGGAGGTTATGGGCATGTGGATTCCCATGGCATGATAATAAAATGAACTATTTTAACAATTCTTCCAAGATTCTATAATAAATTCTATTAATGAATCATAAAATATAACATATTATTTCCATGATCAACATATAAAACCAACTCACTATAATAGCCCCATTAACCCATAAAAATGATCAAACTAATCGTCACATTGGAATTGACAAACAGTTGATAAATAAGCAATTGTAATATTTGATACCTAACAACACAAAAATCTCCAAACATGCTTGCCCATGGGAAGAAGTATCTTCTTGTTCCGTGAATAAAATTTTTGGCGTGGCTTAGTTCTCCTACAACACATGAATGGGAAGCAAAATTAAGAATAATAAAATTATAAGTCATGAAACGATAATTAGTAGGAAGAAGACTGTTTAAAAAAAGTGGGAAGAGGAGGCCCACCTTGTTCTTCTCTTTGTATTATTGATCCTAATTCTTTTATCAATAGTCTTGAGCTTTCTCGGCAACTTCTTGGGTGGTTCATTAGGAGGAGAAGTTATCGCTCTTCGTTTCGACGAAGTTCTTGAAATCAAAGGAGACTTGAACTGCACATTCTCCATGTTTGTTTGTTTCTTATCAACATAAATCCCACAGTTAACTATGTCTATATCATGTGAGCGACATGTAACTTGTATTTCCACATCATTCCAATCCAATTCAAGACACTTATTATTAAGTCCCTCCAACTCTTCTTCTGTGAATTCACCTAGTAGATCACCAAGAAACACATGGCCTTGTTTGCCAGGAGAAACCAAAACACGGCCTCCTTCAGCTTCAATAGAAAAATCACTTTGCATCCATGGCATTTTGGTACTACCATTGATGCTCATAAAAACATAAAAGCTTTGTCTCTTACTTTTGTTGGCCTTCCCTGTCTCAAATGCGACGACAACACGAGGGAAATTTTTGCCACGAACATGAAAACACAATGTGCCTCCTTCGCAGCATTGGTCGAACCAATCAGGGTATGTTGTTGCCGGCATCCAGATTGCCAAGCAATAGCTATTTATGGCCTAAGTTATAAAAACAGTAGGCGGTGTCAGATTTCAGACTTCACATGCCAAGTCCTAATTTTACAGTGAATGTATTATCTTGCAAGGGCAAACAGTGACAATGACTAATTAATCAGTGACATGTGAGGAGAAAATTAAAATTCAGCTAAAAAATCTATTTATTTGTCCATTAATTTATGAATAGGGAAACAGAAGAAATGACGATATTAAAATTCATTTTAAGAACATAAATTACTAATAAGACAAAAAAATTGGTCATTGGACAAGAAAGAAACATATGACTGTTTATGAGAAACTTTAGAAATGAACATGGCAAATGAAATTTACCAATAACTATCTTAGTTACTGTGAGAAAATTTGTGAAAAATCCATGTTTAAAAATTTTATTGGCCAAAATGACATAATTCGAGTATCAGTGCTTTCCATATATGAAATCTTTCAGAATACTAGTACTTTTCATTTCTAAAAATATATCAGCTCCTTCTGATAAATAAAATTTTCAAAAAGAGACCTTTTAAGGATTCTCCCAATTACCGTTCTTACTTTATAAAAATATACTTTAGAATAAAAAAATAGAAAAAAGCATGTGAAAAACCTGAGCCCATAAATGGCCTGAAGACTCAGTAGATAACGACGTGCAATTCTCTGCCGTTATGTCCCCTAAACTTGATGGCAGCTCTGGTATATCTCTCAGTCTCTTGCATTTACTCACTTCTAGTTTCCACAAATGGACACATTCCTTTATGCACTTGGGAAGGGACACAAAATCATTCCCTGATAGATTTAAATCTCTCACATTGTGAAAACATTTCAGAATTAATTCAACATCGTCATCCAATAGACCACAATTATGGAGATCCAATCGATCTATGTTCATACAGCTAACAATTGGTGGTTGTCTCTCTTTAATTAATTTCATCAAAGATTTTCTTCCATGAGATTTTAGACCCCCTAATAGAAGCACTCCAAGATTATGCAATTTCAATAAGCTGTTTGGAAGCTCCCTAAGATTTTTGCAGTATCTTAAACCCAAAATGTCAAGCTTTGAAAGATTTCCAATAGAAGAGGGGAGCTCATTAATAGCACTGCCTTCTGCATAAACATACTTAAGTGGATCCATGTTTCCTACGATATGTGGAAAGTAGCCAAGACTCTGGCAATTATTCAGATTAAGCTGTTGAAGAGATGGCAAATTGATTTCATGTGGAAAGCTTATAAGTTTGATGCATTTACTGACGTCTAATTCCATAAGCTTACAAAGAGATCCCACTGAATCATGAACTTTGATCAGATTGTCACATCCACGAAAGGTCAATGTTTTTAGATTTTCAAATTGAGACATGTCAGGTACTTCAGTTATGAATTCACAGTCTGAGAAATCCAAATATGTCAAATATTCAAACTTCTGCAAAACAAAAATAAGATTGCTTAATTAACGGTAGCTAGTAAGAGATATTCTGTCTTTTTGGATCAAATAAAAGAGTTGGAATGAAATAGAATCTAATGATATAAAATAAAATGGAATTAAATTTGATTACCATGGCATAAAAATAAAAATGTTTTCTTGGTAATAACACTAAAAATGTTTGAATGAAAGTTATTTCTTTTTATTTGGTAAAATACGTAAATAAAAGTGAAAGGAGGTAAATATCTTTCTCAAAAGCAAAAATAATATAACTTGGATGAGAGGAGGATTATAAATTGACTAATTTTTAGAGGTGATAATCTTATGGATTAGGTTGTGAATGAGTGAGCTGATTCAATAATCTTAGGGAACGAGGCTTTGACGAATAACCGTGTTTTTAAGATAGAACCAAATTGAGGCTAAAGAAATTTGAGTAAAGAATAAAGAGTAAAAAGATGTACCTCAAATGGCTTATCCAAGCTGAAAGGACTTCCGTATATCTTGAGGCAAACTAGTTTTGGAGGAGAGAATTTCGGTGGTAAATTCATTGAAGGATACCCTTGCCAATCAAGTAATATTAAACTATTGGGAAGATATTCAGGGCATGTTAAAAATTGGGTATTGCGAACAATAATGATTCTAAGATTATTCATTTTTTCAAAGACTAAACCACAGCAATTCACCACTTCTTGTTGAGGTGGATCAAGTATTATTCCTTCAATATCATCGCCTCCCTGTAATTCAAGCCCAAATACGTATCAATGTTAGATGTGGCCAAATCAGACAATTAATTTATTTTGAATAGTACATGAATATGAAAACAGAAAATAAGATTTAGAATCTTACTAAATTTTCATGTAGTACTTTGAGAACATCTTTGTAATACCGTAATCTACTACGTTTGCTAGGATCCGATGGTGCTTCTTGCTTAACTATCTCTCTACCCATTTGTTGTATCAGATCATGCATGTACAAATAACCATTATCATCAATAGTTATTAGAGATTTTTCAACAAGAACTTCAATATAGAACCTTGCCCCACAATCACCAGCTTTTGATATTGCCTCAATCAATTCAAATTTCTCCTCTTTAAAGAAACAAGCAATATCTAAGAAAATACTCTTAGCACCATCTTGTAAGACATCATAACTTATCTTCAGGACATGATAAAGTGTTCTTTCTGGGATCTCATCATATTGCTTCAATGTAGATCTCCATTCCTCAATACTTTTATGTGTGGCCAAATTGGAGCCGATTAATTTTAAAGCCAAAGGAAGGCCATGTACATGCCTTATAACATGAATCGACATATTTTTATAGCCTTTTGGAGGTTGGCTCTTACGGAAAGCATGCCAACAAAAGAGTTCAAGAGAATAAAGCTGGTTTAGCTTCTTCATTTCATATGTTCTTCTAACATTACATGAAATTAGCAATTGCTTATTTCTTGTTGTTATAATGACCTTGCTTCCCTCACCAAACCAATAACCACTTTCCTCTGAAATTTTTTCATTTTGATAAGGCCCTGCAAGCTGTTCTAATTGTTCAACCTCATCAACATCATCAAGAACCAACAAAACCCTTTTGTGTGATAGTCTATGTTTTATTTTTGTTATTCCTTCGGCAACACTACCAAACTTCACCTTATTCTCTCCAAGAATCTCTGATAGAAGTGTCTGTTGAAGACGAACAATGCCCTTGTATTTCTTTGATTTTTCTTTGACATCAAACAAAAAACATGAACCTTCAAATTGGTAAAAGATTGAATTATAAATAGCTTTTGCAAGGGTTGTTTTGCCAATTCCACCAGTTCCATGGATCCCCAACATACAAACGCGATCATCAGATTTATTCAATAGTGACATTACCTCCTCTACGCGAGGCTCAAGTCCAACCATATGATCAGTGATATGGAAGCGTTTAGGAGGCATCTTAGCATAAGCATCTTTCACAATCCTTTCAATAAACTTGACTTCGTCTCTGGAGGAGCACAAATTCTGTTTTTAGTTCCATGCGATGATTCATGCTAAATGTCTTCTTTTGTTTTTTTATTTTTGTTTTATATATATAATTTTTTTTTGTCGTTTATCACATACTTTTCAATAAAATCTTGTTTTGATTCTTCAAATATAGGCTCTCTCGACCTTTCATCCTTTCTCTATGCTAAAGTTTTTTTTTTTTTTTTTTTTTTAAATTTCAACTTTCAAACCTATAAATGATCCGGTTTAAGTAAACCATAAAAGAATCTGGATAAAAAGAACGTATATGCAAAATAATAAAATATCAAGCAAAAATAAACTTCATAAAAATCATCATCTATAACAAACATAAAATTGATACCAAATTAAAATTTGCCAAAACATGAAAAGTATAATTTATTTTTGAAATGCTATAAAATATATAAGAAGAAGATATGTCTTGTTTATTGAAAAAGCTAGTAGATTTCTGGTTTTTTATTTTAAAAAAAGGTAATTTATTTGCATTTATATTTATATATCAACATCCAACATAGTATTGCCTTTCAAAGAAGATTAGCATAATTAGAATAGGAACTGGATTCATAAGCTTTTAAAAGAAAATTGCACAACCATCAATATTAATAGATGGTCTGCTTAATAAGTTATCTTGCACTCAATTTCTCAAAAAGGCCACATTCTCACTTTTGTTGCAGCAGGATAATTATTTAGCCTTTGGAATTTTACGGATCCAATAATAATCATAATAAAAATTACTAAATAAAATATTATTTTGTGTTTTAAAGTATGGAAGTTATAAATCAAATAAAAAATAGTTATATTATAAACCTTGTAATTTTAATTTTATTTAAAGAACTAAAACAAAAATAAATTAATACTTGGAAAAAAAATTTCTTTGCAAAGATTGACCTTTGAGTTGCAAGAACAATACTATCTTCAGAAGCATGTTAAATCATGAGCAACTACTAATAGATAATTTCAAAAACATATCAACAGATGAGAAGGAATTTAGGCAAAGCCTACCCGTCATCAAAGAGCCATGCTGATGACAAGCTAGCAGCTTCAAACAAAGCAGATCTCCAGTTTTGCACTTTCTCTAAGTGATCTTTGAATCTGTGTTCAAGAGCAGCCATGGCTTTCTGAAAGCTATTTCTTTGATATTGAACATCCAACGGATCCACCTTGTAAAAGATCGGCATAACAATCTGGCTCTTCTGCTTCTTGCACCAAATGATGTGGGCGAGTTCCTCTAGGCACCATGTGGAAGTAGCATAGTTCCTAGAGAACACAATAACTGAAATCCTCGATCTCTCAATGGCTTTAAGAAGCGTAGGTGATATCTCTTCCCCTTTGCCAAGATTCCTGTCATCGATAAAGGCATCGATTCCCTTATGTCGTAAGGCCTCATAGAGAGGCACAGTGAAGGTGTGGCGAGTATCTTCGCCTCTAAAACTCAGGAAAACATCATATCTATACTTAGTTTTGCTGCAGAAGCGAAGGGATGATGATGAGGCCACTTGATGCGCCATATGGTTTTGATATTCTGAGGTTTGAAACTAATTAAGGTTTTGATCCTTCAAGATGGTAGGAAATTTGTTGGAAGCTGCAGGTCAATCAATTTCATTGGGGTGTCGTGATATCCGAATATTGCAGACGATGGTGCCTATGCTTAATTTTTTTTTTGACTTTTATACCGTTCGAAACAAACTAACCTGAGGACTCAATAATTTCCCATATATATAAAAAAAAATTAAGTCCCTTTTTTGGGACCTCATTGTAATTCCCCCTAATATCTATCATAAATAATTTCTCATATAAAAATTATTAAATAACTGAGACAAATCAGTTGTTGTTGCTGCAGAATTTCTCTCTGGATCGAGAGAGCGGAAGAAACTATGAAGGATGAAGAAGCACAGTGAATGAAGAAAATGAGAAAGGGACGAAAAGAGAGAAAAGTAAAGTCGGAAATAGTGAAAACTGAGAGAAGAATATTATTCAATGTAATTGCTTTTGTACAGCTGTAGCCTATATGTAGAGTCACTAGAGTACATATGTCATCATCAGTGAAAACAAATAAAGTAGTTACAGTAACAAACTTAGTTACAACAACAAACTAAATAAATTTAATTTACCTTTTTCCTAACTAGCCATTCTTTTTATTACCACTCTGGTCCTATTTATAAGTCCATTTTAATCAAAAAAATTTGGTCCTATTTATAAGTCCCCTTTGACCAAATAAATGAGATTGTGACAATTTTACCCATATTAATTGTACCAATGAAAATAGAGAGAGAAGAAAGAGTTGAAGGTACCCAATCATAAACGAGGATAAAGTTGAAAATTCATCTCATAATTATTGAGCTAACTACCTCTCATTGGTATGTGTAATTTGGTCAAAAAGAAATTTATAAATAGGACCAGAGTGATACATTTTGTCAATAACTAATTTAATAATAGTCTCATCTGTTAATCGTGAAAATGGATCCAAACGATGCAGAAGTTTTGTTTTTGGCCGGACAAATGGTGAAGATAAGCGGTGTTTTTGTTTGACTTTATGGTTTACTGGAAGTTGTTTTGGAAATAAATAAATCAATATAAATTAAATTATTAAATCATTTGTATGCAATAATAAATAATTAAGAATCACTAAATAATTTGTATAAAAAAATTGTCTAATTCAGAGTCAATAAATATTATATTTTTTATAAAGAATATACATCAGATTCGTAAATTAAAATTTTTGTTAGTGAATAGTACTTTTTTGCTCTTGTTTTTTTGCCCGCTTTTTTTGTTTACTCAAAGTCAATGCTTGATGACTTTATATTTTGGGTTAGAATATACTCGGCACCTTAGTGTGGAGAATTATTGATGGATCTTATTATTGATTAATTGCTAATGGAAACTTTAAAGTATTGTTTGTCATATATGATTGTCGGAGCCTTGGTCTATTATTAAAACAATCGAAGGTACTAGACTACTAGTATTGCATTATAGAATTCCTATTCACCTAAGTTTTCCTTAACCAAATAAATATATATATATTCAACAACACTGGTGCCTTTTTTAATTTCATTTTGCATACGAAATACCTAATATATTTTGATAATTCCTTAATGTATATTTTTTATTATATTTAACATCACTAATATTTAATGAGGAGAAGTAAATTCAAATTCTATATTTAATTCTCATGTTTTATTTTTTATCAATAATATATTTTGATTTTATTTATTTTAAGGATTATGTCAAATTTTATTAAAAAAATTATTGTCCCACAACCTCTCTTGATCACTACGAAATAAATGGATCCATAGGCCTGACATTTTGATAAATAGCTATGCTGAGCTTGATGAGATCAAGAGAAGTGGATGATAGATTGACTTGAATATATCATACCGTTATAACGTTCATGTTCATAATTTTAAAATTCTACCCACGAAATCATATAAGTATATAACCTCAATTTGTCACAACTCAAAATCTAAGTTGTGACCGGCGCACAGGCTAAACTAAATAATTTCATTTAGCCTACCAAGCCTAAAATCCCATACAGACTCTCGAGCACAATCTTAGCAACAATAAGGCTTCAACTCTAGTACTCTACCATAGTAGTCATGATGTCATAGGATCCCTCAGGACACGTCGATACATAGATGCAGTAAAATTTACTCCATTAATTTACAAAGCATATATAATTGACTACAACCAATTTTGCTAGCTGCATTATCCAAAAATAATATGTATGAAGAGAGGAATGAGTCTACCACTGACTGAGTGAGAACAAAAATAGCAAAGTATGGAATGAGTTTACCACTGACTCAGTTGATTATGCGGAAGGGAACCAAACGCGCACTAGAGTTTTTAAATAATGGCTTTCCACAAAATAAATATATGTAACAAAATTCAAATGTTGAAATGAAAACAATAGTGAGGGTAAAGGTTCACTTAATCCTTATCTCAAAAAAAAAAAAAAAAAAAAAAAAAAAATTATTAATGATAATTAAATATTCAACCACAATCTTTCAATCAACACGTATAATCGCTCAATATCAAGATAATTGTCCCACGTATATTTATATATCTACTCGTCACATATTCCAAATATCAAAATAAATCATGGTGAGGAATAACCGTCTAACCTACATACCCCACATATATACTATACATCTCATACACACACACACACACACATATAATGTATATATGTGTATATATATCTATATGTGTGTGTATACACACACACATATAGATACACACACACACACACACACACATATATATATATATGTATATGACACACACATATATGTGTGTATAGTATACATATATTCATACACACATATATATATATATATATATATATATATGTTATATGTATATATGTATATATATATATGTGTGTGTGTGTATAAACATTCCTCAATATATACATTTCATAACACGCACACATATCATATACATCCCAAAAATATTTTTCCTCAAAAATAAATCAATCAAATTTTTGAAAATAAATAGAAAGTTTGAAATCAAATTAATTAATAAAAGAGAGAGGTCGAAAGAAGGTCCAAAAAATATTTAAGAAAACATGGTTTCCATTAAAAACAAATGAATTTAATATTTCAAATCCTTGAAGGAGGATTTGAAAACAAATTATCTAATTAACAATACAAAAGTAAGAAAATACATGTCAACTGAAATTTATTATGAAAGTATAGGAAAATGAAACATAAAAGTATAAATTGAATAGTCATACTAGCGAATACCATCACAATAATTAAGTCCAATAAATTATAAAGTTCTATGACAAAACAAATACGACAGTAGTCACAGTTAATATGTATTTAGAAGTGTTTAGGAGTGCTAAAAAGATTTGGAATTGCTTCCCAAGCCAACTGGAATAAAACCAAGGAAAATATATTTAAGGCAAAAAACATAGCAAAGGTGGAAACAGATAGTGCCACCTTGCTATTCATGCTCTCACATGTGGGATCAATAGGAGAAATCCCTTTTTAACCATTCTACTATGCAAGACCAGATGGGGATTGTTATCGTCAGACGTCCGTAGTACCTATAGATCATATGTTGGCTTAAGCACCATCGAGGATTTATCCTAAGCAAAATTTCTTTGCGCAAGTTATGATCTAGAATCTATTTTGCTATCAAATAATAGTTTCTTTGATTAAAGAACATAGTGTTGCTTCCAGGTAAATTGTCCGAGTGTATAAATTTTGGGTATAACAAGCCGGAAGGCTATTTTACATAACACTACTGATAAGGAATAGATTTGTTAAAGAAATTGTATAGAGACAAACAAAATATGGTCAGTTATACCTAATTTGAGACTAGCAGATGAGAAGGAACTGGGGAAGTATTTGATTGAAGGAGGAAAAGCGGGTGTGTGTAAAACCAAGGAAAGAAGCAACATATTGCAAAAATCAATTGTTTCTTCGAAGTTTTCTACTATATAACCTTCGAGGATTATATATTATGCAATTAATAAAAGAGAAAAACACTTCTCATATTGTAGGAGAAGTGTATTCTCATGTTACACACACATGAAATGGTGGGACCCACATATATATATAATTAGCATTATATATATGTGGGTTCCACCATTTCATGTGTGTGTAGGAATCTTCTTCTTCTCATGCAACATGAGAAATTTAAACCCCTTAATAAAAGTAGTAAATGATTTGTTTTTGAAATAAGTGAAGTGTGATCGGTGGTGGATCTTGGGATAAATGTTTGGAGGGGCCAAATGTATAGTAATTAAGGGAAAAAAAATTTGGGGGGGGGGGGGGGGCCAAACGTATAAATTTTTAGAACAAATGTATACATTTTTGGACCAAATGTATAAATTTTATATAAAAAAATCCATTTTATATTAAATATTTAGAACTTTTCTTTTTCTTGGGGGCCATGGCCCCCCTAGCCCTTGAGAAGATCCGCCACACCGAGTGTGGTGATACATATTGCAAATTAAAGAAAAGAAGAAAAGTAGTCTTTATGTACAAAACGGGATGTAAAATTTTTCAATATTACATTACTTTTTTAATGGATTAAATACCATATTTGTCATGGAAGTTTAGCCTAAGGAGCACTAGTCACCTCGAAGTTTTTTTGGTCTCATTTTTGCTCCGGAAGTTTAAAAACATAGCAATTTTGCCCATCCGTTGATCTTGACCGTTCAATTGTTGCTCTTCTTTGTAAACTTCCAGGGGCAAAATTGCTCATTAAAAAAAAAAAAAAAATCATGGGCAAATTTGCTCCTAAAAAAACCTTCCGGGTGATATTTGCTCCGTTTTATTAACGTCCAAGGGCAAAATGAGTAGAGTGTCATCTTTAAAAAGTCAATTAAATGCTCATTATAAATTGTATGGGCAATTAAAGGTCTGAGAGAAGCCCAAAGGTATCATGTTAGCCACACCCTTTCACATTCCCTTGAATAGTATAGTTTCATCTTTAAAAAGTCAATTAAATGCTAATTATAAATTGTTCGGAAAACGAAAAGACTCTTGAATGTTAACTATAAATAGTAAATGAAACAAGTGCATTTGATTCTCAACTATACACCTTTCATATGCTCTTGTAAATTGTAAACATTAACCTATATGTCATAGGCTATAAGTGGTACAATTCATGTTTGTGACATGTAAGCAATCTTTCAACTCATTTTGATTTTACTCTTGTTGACCAATTTTTTTTTTTTTTTTTTTTTTTTGATTTTACTCTAGAAAATATTACAACATGACAAATTTTCTTCAAGATCATTTCAATAACATAGATACCCAAAAGGATATATGAGTCATTATATTACACATGTTCTGATGAAGTTTGTTCCCTACAAGAACACTGATCTATCATATGTTCCTAACAAACAAACAAAATTATCATTTAAAAAAACTTAGGTACCTAACAAATGATCAATATAAAGTGACCCAACACATTTGAAAGCTCATATATTTCACAACAAAACATATTTCCAAGATTTAGATTTCTAAATTCTTAAGGAAACATTTAACTAATATGTTCCTATAAAACACATTACAAATCATAGCAAACAATGGAGAACTAGCTAATTGGTTAGGAACATTCAATATTTTTAGTTTTGATAGTTTGCCTATTCCAAGTTGTAGTTGGTATATTTAATATATTTTGACAAAATCATTTTTGTAGACAAATCGGACAAAGATGCGGATCCAGTGCTCTGCGACTTGGTTATCAGTTACAGGATACATGGATCTTGTGGGTTATCAAATCAGATTAAACATTGGTTTCTCCCTACTACACCTTAGCCATTTTGAAATTTATCGACTTACAATGGTTAAACATTGGAAGGTCATGTTTTTTGTTGTAAATTTCCTTCATCAGTTTATTTCTATACAATATAAAGTGAGCCAACACTCAGATGATCATAAACCACCACAAAACATATTTCCAATATTCATGTTTCCCAATTCTTTAGCAATCATGCAACTTTATTCCTGTAAAATACAACATTTAATATCCATTAAAGATATAAGTCATTGATTCATCTGATGTCAAAATTTATGATTCATATCAAACCATACTCTAAATTTAATGGAGCCAATGTCCCACTTAGTCGAGATTTAGGATAAATGTATAGATGTACCCATAGTCTGAGCCTGCCCCAAAAATGTATTAGAAACAATACGTTGGGGTGAATGTAAAGCTAAGAAAATAGATTTTGCATCAAGAATAGAGGACTATGTTGGTTCTAAGAGGTATGAATTTCCTGTTCGACTAAATTCTGAGTATTCAAGTTTATTTGTGGTTTGAAATGACTAGAGGCATGAGTCTAGCTTATTGATACATTTTGAAAACATACATACAAGTTCCATTTTTCTTTGTTTCCTTTATTTTTACTTTTATTTTTTGCAGGCCATTTTTACGGTGTGATTGTGTCTTTCGATTAAAGGAGCAAATTCACTTTAATTAATTTTTAAGCTTGCAATCTTAGAATATGAACACCCATACGTAGGCAAAATTTCAGCAACATTAAAAAGGAATAAAATGAATTTTAAAGACAACATTCAATAGTCATTAAACATTTACTTCTGATGAATATAAAGAGATTATTCATTCATACATTATTAATTAGAATATGAGCGACCATTAAACAATCACCTCTTGGCAATCTGGTAATATGAACAGTCATATGCGGGCAATAATGTAGGCAACATGAAAAGGAATGAATGAAATTTAGAGACAAACATTTATCAACCATTAGACATTCATGTGACTGTATTGGGACTCGTACAAATTTAGACTTACAAAATTGTCTCGAAGAACACGCTCAGTCATGTGCTACATCTAAAGAGCCAATATCATTATATGTTGGAAGGGACACAAAAAAAGTTCAAACCGCTGAATCCTTCACGTGATAAACTCTTTAATCTAATTGATCCTTCAGTTGATAAACTTCCTTTGTCTTATTCAACTGGTTTCAAACAATAACTTTGTATTATTAAACATTCCCCAAAGACTCTTGTGATCGTGAGATTCAGAACAATAACTAATTCATTTCTCACAAACATGTTTGAAAAAGAAAACAACTAATAATAGCTCTCTCTTTGGGAAGAGTATGCCAAAAAGATTTTAACAAGGTAGGGTCTCTCACATAGGGTCGGCAGTAGCATTAATGAGCTTAATAGTGTTATGTCACATTGAACCCAATACGAAAAAATGTATAAGAAAACTCCATTTTAAAAATAAACCCAATAAACTTCAATTGTGATACGTGATGGGTATAATAGAGATGGAAAATAGACTGTAAAAATAAAATGGATAGATAAGAGCCCACCACAATTGAGATTAAAGGCAAAGCCACCCTCCCAACTGATAAAGAACCCACTTGTCTCACCACTAACCTAAGGTTAGATAAAGATAACAAGATTTAAGCCAAGTTTGAGAATTGACAACACTCAATTTTCATTTCGTCAAATCTGTCTCTGCATTACAAAATATCCCCTCTTTATAGGGTAATTAAAAGCATGAAAATACAAAGAGAAATATAACTCTAAGAGTTGTGCTGCCTATAAAATAGAAATAACAATAACTAAACCCAACTACCAAGAGTTACTTAATAAATAGAAATAACAATAACTAAACCCAACTTCCAAGATTCATGTTCACAAGAGTTTATCACCACTAAAAATCTTTTTATTGTACTTTAAATGCTAAAACTTTGATTTTCCTTCATAGTTGACCCACTAAGCATAATTTGACCCAAGATAACTTCTGAACGAATTTTCAGCTTCTTTATTCAAATGTAACATTCTAACTTCTGTATCATCCTCCCCTCCTTGATTGAGATTTGTCTTCAAATCCTCATAGTCTTCATTCTCACTTAAGTATGGAGTTAAATCACCAACATTGAAAGTTGCAGAAATATTGGCTTCTCCAGGTAACTCCAACTTATATGCATTATCTCCAACCTTTTCAATCACCTTGAAAGGACCATCCCCCGAGCCATAAGTTTATTTTTTCTATTCGAAGGAAATCTCTCTTTCCTCAAATGGAGCCAAACTAGATCTCCTGGACTAAATTGATGTAATTTGCGATGCTTGTTCGCCTTTTGTTTGTACAACTCATTAATTTTCTCACCCGTGTTTCCCTCCCAATATAAATTCACATGAATTTCATTTGGTGGTAAAGGTGCAAGCGTGATTTTCTTTTAATTGTCAACAAGAGAATAAGTATTCTTATGACCATCATGAACAACATATTTATCAAATTGCCAAGGACGTCCCAACAGAATATGACATGCTTCCATAGGAATCACATCACACAAGATTCGATCATGATACACATTCCCAATTGAAAGAGGAATAAGGGCTTGTTGAGTTACCTTAACATCACTATTCCTGCTTAGCCATTGTAGTTTGTAAGGATGAGGGTGAGGAGTGGTAGGTAATTGAAGCTTCTGAATGAGTAACATAGAAGCAACATTAGCACAACTCCCACTATCCACAATGAGATTGCATACCTTTTCTTTGACGGTGCACCTTGTGTAGAAGATTTGTTCTCTTTGGCCTTTCTCTTTAGGTGCTTCTTTAGCATGGAGGGCTCTTCATAACATAAGCAGATGCTCACCTTGGTCTGCTCCTAAGATAATTTCTTCACTCGGGATTTCATCTTGTTCAACATCCCAAACTGGACCTTGTTCATATTCATGCTTAATTTCTTCAATTTCTTTAAGTGTCATGACCTGCCTATTAGGACAATCAGCTTGAAAATGGCCATACCCTTGGCATTTAAAACATTTCTTTCCATCCAACTTCTTTTTAAATTCTTTCGGAGCATCCTTAACCTTCTCCTTCTCCTCCTCCTTAATATTTTTTGATAAGAAAAAGTCACCCGTAAAAGAGTAATTCTTAAAGAAACTGGATGGTGTGCTAGTTGCCTTCTTTGATTTTGAGAATTTCTCCACATTGATGGCTAATTTGCACACATCTTCAAAAGTCCAAAAAGGTTGTAGTTCCACCTTCTCAGCAATATCCTTATTTAACCCACCAATAAAACGAGCAATTTTTTGTTCTTGAATTTCTTGAAGGCCACTAGTCATAAGGAGTTGCTCATACTCCCTAATATACTCTTCAACACTCAGATCTTCTTGTTTGAGAGAAGCAATTTTGAGATACAAGTCTTGTTTGTGGCTGGCGGGAAGAAATCTTTTATCCATTAGCCGTTTCAGTTTAGCCCAAGATTTGAGTCTTCTCTTGCCTTCTCGATTCCTCTCCATCTTCAAGTTCTCGAACCAGATTGATGCATACTTTTTGAGTTTGATGCTTGCAATTTTGAAGCACTTCTCATCATAAAAGTTTTTAGCTTAAAAAATTCACTCAATAGAACGAACCTAGTCCAAATAAATATCAGGATTCAAGCTGCCATCAAATTCTGGGGGTTCAATCTTCATATCTCTAAAGTCATCTTGGAATTTTCTCCTTCTTTCTATCATGAGGTGTTGACTCATTTGAAGAGGCACTTGAGTCACTTGTAGAAGAATCCTGGTTGGAGGGGCTATGAGTGCTTCTGGAATGTCTCCTACATCGATGATGATTTCCTTGGACAAGATTAGCAAGTGTTTGGCGTAGTTCTTCAATCTAATTTTCAAGTTGTTCGTCACGTCTCATATTCTGATTTTGCTCACGAGTTTTGTACCTTGGACCTTCGTCTTCCATGTAAACCTGTGCTTTGATACCAAGTTGATACGTGATGGGTATAACAGAGGGAAAATAGACTGTAAAAATAAAATGGATAGATAAGAGCCCACCACAATTGACAATAAAGGTAAAGTCACCCTCCCAACTGATAAAGAACCCACTTGCCTCACCACCAACCTAAGGTTAGATAAAGATAACAAGATTTAAGCCAAGTTTGAGAACCGGCAACACTCAATTTTCATTTCATCAAATCCGTCCTCGCATTACAAAATATCCCCTCTTTATAGGGTAATTAAAAGCATGAAAACAGAAAGAGAAATATAACTCTAAGAGTTGTGTTGCCTAGAAAATAGAAATAGCAATAACTAAACCCAACTACCAAGAGTTGCTTAGAAAATAGAAATAACAATAACTAAACCCAACTTTCAAGATTGATGTTCCCAAGAGTTTATCACCACTAAAAATCTCTTTATTGTACTTTAAATACTAAAACTTTGATTTTCCTTCATAGTTGACCCACTAAGCATAATTTGACCCAAGATAACTTCTGAATGAATTTTCAGCTTCTCTATTCAAATGTAACATTCTAACTTCTGTATCAAATTGCTACATCAAAACACAATCTTTGCATTGTCATCACTCTTACTTCCATCCTCAAAATAGAATAAATACGCCACACGCTTCGTTATAGATATGTACATCAAACAACCAAATGATAAACTAATAAGGACAAAAGGATAAATAGAATCCCCTTGCTCAAACTGATGAATGCAATAATCTTATATAGGTCCAACACATGGCATACATTTACTTAATCTTCAAAAAACTTCAATACTTTTACCAGAAAGATCTAAACTTATGCGTGATAGCATAAGTATCTTATAATAAATGACATAGTTCTCCAAAAACTAATCTTGGATATATTATCAGATAATGCAAAATCAGTCCATACAACGCAGGGGGAGAATACCAAGCTTTTCTTAGGGGAAAAAAAAAGCTTGTAGAGACCTAATTGTTATTAGATTGATATTTTGATATTTAATTATCATAATATATTTATATATGATTATCCGATTAATTTTAGTTCATGCTTCTGGTTGGTTGTCTTTTTGGATCCGATACATTCATATTCTCAATTATTGAACATATCCAAGTGGAAATGTTCAGTACCTAAAAAATGCTTCACTGCTGGTCTTTTATTGAACCATACTTTTTTAAGGCTTTTTCATGAGTAATTTGGGATTTTTTTTTTTTAATGCATTTTCTATGACATTATTATATAGTTCAGCACTAATTTGTGTTAGGAGCATTTGCAACGAACTAAGTATAATTAGGGCAAAATAGTCATAATATGTTAATTATTCATGTAAATGATTTTCTTGGACTTTTGATGCTACATTGTGCTTAATCTTGTATTGTAGGTACTTAAGAAGAAAATTGGATATTTTGGAGGGTTAGAATTAAAATTTTGAATACTAGAAAAAAATTACAAAAAAATCTCTAGAATTTCTAGAAATGTCAACTCAATGAGAAAAGGACCATGGAAAAATACATAAAATGGCCCAGATGTTGTAACAATTTCAAATTAGCCCCACAAGCATTTTAACAATTTTCATTTAGGTCCCAGTTCAAAACTCCTGTGTATCTTGTTTTTCGATGCTCTTAACCTTCCAACATCAAGTTGCGCCGTGGGTGGAGAAGGGAGGAGATCTTACCTCCATCAACTTCCCATTTTTCCTTGGTCACCGGCAACCTTACCTCTTTTATACACCACCGATCGGAGCCTAAGAAGTGTGTGAGTGCCACGAACTAAGAGGAACGAGAGAGAGCTAGAGTGTTAGAGCGGCAGTGAGACTAGAATGAGAGTGGAGGAGAGACCGAAATTGACCCCATCTTCATCGTCCCACTGTTGAACAAGGACGGAAGCTAGAGCTAGGCGACAGAGACGTGAGTTCGAACCAAATGTAGTTTTGAAGCGAGAGAAGGCCGCCATAAACATGGAGACCTGGAGTTCGATTTGAAGTCAGAGAGGAAGAGAAAACAACCACCATCATCGGCCCTTCTTTGTTCTCAATGTCTCTAGATCTGACCTATCTCAGACAACAACCAGAGCTTCATACACCACCAGTACCTTCGAACTTCTCCCTCCTAGTTCGCTAGCACTTTTCAAAGACACAGTGCCGTGAGTTCCAGTGCTTAGAGTCGACTTGAAGAGCTCAGAGCACCATTTGTCCTCTCTTTGAGTTTTTCGGTAAGTTCAAGAAGTTTCCATCGAGCTAATTTCAGTTTCCAGCAAAGAATTCCCAGATTCCAGTAAGAACATGAATTCTCCAGGGAGCGTTTTTGAAGGAGCTATGATTATTTTTAAGCTCATGAGTGGCTGATTTTCCTTGATTCTTGATGGTAGAGAAAGTGGCTAGAGCTTCAATGTGCTTCAAAGGAGAGTTTACTAGTTTTCCATCAGCTCATTTTATGTATCGTGATTTATTTGAATTAATTCTAGGGTGAAGGAGCGATTTTGCCAAACAACTATTAGTCCAAGAGCGCCCTAGCCAAATAACTTTTAAAGAGACCAAAAAAGCCAAAAAACAATTGAATTTCTAAAAAAAATACAACACCGTCATATCCCACTAACTTCCGTCTGCCACGTGGGATTATGAAATGGGTGAAGGACCAATTTTGCCAACCAACTATTAAGCCAGGGGCGGTTTTGCCAAATAACTTTTAATGAGACCAAAAAAGCTAAAAAACAATTGAATTTCTAAAAAAAATACAACACCGTCAGATCCCACTAACTTCCGTCTCGCCATGTGGGATTATGAAATCCAAATGGTCCCTTATGTTTTTTGGTCAATGCCCAGGTGGCTTTTTTGCAAATTTTTTTTATGAATCCCAATTTTTTATCAGGCATGGACAAAACCAGCTTATGACCTTCAGCTGGGGGTGCCGCGAGAAAAATGTGCAGACCTTCACACCTTCATCGCTGGGACCTTCTCACCGAGACCTTTGACCCTTGAGAACGAGACCTTCTTCTTCTTCCTCCACGGTTGGAATAGCCCGAATACAAACAGAATCTATTGGGGTTAAAAGGAAAATCTATTGATTTCTTCTCTCCGTTGTGGTGGTTAAAAAGCCCTTCATCCAGGTATTTTCATTCTTAATGCATTCGATCCATAGATCATCCCGTGAGATCTTTTGATTTTCCTTTTAACCCCAATATTCATGAATTTCCTGTTTGTATTCTGGGCTATTCCGACCGTGGAGGAAGAAGAAGAAGGTCTCGCTCTCAAGGGTCGAAGGTCTCGGTGAGAAGGTCCCAACGATGAAGGCGTGAAGGTCTGCACATTTTTCTCGCGGCGCCCCCAGCTGAAGGTCATAAGCTGGTTTTGTCCATGCCTGATAAAAAATTGGGATTCATTAAAAAAAAAATTGCAAAAAAGCCACCTGGGCATTGACCAAAAAACATAAGGGACCAACTGGATTTCATAATCCCACGTGGCAGACGGAAGTTAGTGGGATCTGACGGTGTTGTATTTTTTTTAGAAATTCAATTGTTTTTTGGCCTTTTTGGTCTCATTAAAAGTAATTTAGCAAAACCGCTCCTGGCTTAATAGTTGGTTGGCAAAATTGGTCCTTCACCCATTTCATAATCCCACGTGGCAGACGGAAGTTAGTGGGATCTGACGGTGTTGTATTTTTTTTAGAAATTCAATTGTTTTTTGGCCTTTTTGGTCTCTTTAAAAGTTATTTGGCTAGGGCGCTCTTGGACTAATAGTTGTTTGGCAAAATCGCACCTTCACCCTTAATTCTATATTGGTACATATTTGTGAGACTTGGATGAGTGTTCATTCGTCCTTGTTGGTTAACATGTTAGTGTTGAATTGTGTTGTTGATGCACTTGGATTTTGTATTGAACATATTTCCTTATATGTTTTAATGAGATTATGCATTATATGTGATTACTAGAGCATGTACTTAAATTAGTTCATATTGAAGTGTCACGATTGTGCTATCATTTAAAAAGGAAACAGTGCATTCAAATTATTTTCAAACACACATCGAGTGGTTTTTAAGAATGTATCTAAGAGATGACTATGAATATGATCATAGGATTAGTCATTAATAGATAGGTTGAACTCAATGCGATTGCTTAAGATTTTTAATTTGACTTGATAAAAAGTTAAACCCCAAGTTATTTTCTTAGAAGATAGGAAGGCCACCAATTTTGCTATCAAGACTCATTTCACCATATAATGGTTTTTCAATTCAAACAATTCTTCATTGTTTTCCAAAAATACCTAAAAGATTAGAAATAGTTTTATTTTTATGAATTTTAATTTAAATAAAATCAATTTCAAAATTCCTTTTCTAACCATGTTTTTTAGCACTTAGTCTAACCTAGGGAATTTAAAATAAGTGCATCGTTAATAAAAGAACGATCATAAGTTGTTTGCACTATATTGCATTTTAATTCGTAATAAAATTTGTGATTTTACCTCGAGGTGACTAAAATTATATCAAATCAGTTTTATTCCAAAAGACAACTACAAGAAAAAGCCTCGCATCTCTGCTTTATTTGATGCTACTGAAGTGATAGACACCATGAGAGGCTCCAAGACAACTTACTTAAAGCTTATACTAATAGTAAAAGTAAGATCCCACCTAGTGTGGTTTGGAGAAGCAGAGTGTACATATTGAAAATCACAAAAGAATACAAGTTCGAAATCTCAAGAATGATCCTTATTGAAAGAAATGAAAAAAGTATTGAATCTCAACTTATTATTTTTCAATCCGAAGGTAGAAATGGGATAAGGAGAAAAAGAGGGCCATTTTCTTTTCTTTCTTTTAATTTGAGTAAGGGTTTCCCCTTTCAAAACTTAAAGTGCATAGGGTTTTTTGTTTCTCCCAAAAAGTACATTTCATGGGATTTGAACTTGTGTTCTCTTCTTTATAAGGGTAAGGTGCTTACCACCTCAACCAGTAGCTTGTTAGTTAAAAAAGGCTATTTTCTACTCAACAAACCTAGATCTAAAAAGCAACTACCTAGCTATTTGTTGTTGTTAACAACATTGTTGGTCCTTACAATTTGATCAAATCTAGCGCCAATTCCTGTAATTTGAAATTATTAGTTTGGGTCCCTATAGTTTCATAAGAATTTAGTTATTTGATACTACAGAGACCAAAATTATAATTCAACCAAAATATAAAGGCTAATAACAATGGTATCAACATTTTTTAAAAGGACAATTTTATTTAGGGGTTTAAACTTCTCATGTTGCATGAGAAAGAAGAAGATTCCTATACACACATGAAATAGTGGGACACACACACACACATATATATATATATATAATGTTAATTATATATATATGCGGGCCACACCGTTTTATGTGTGTGTGACATGAGAAAACACTTCTCCTACAACATGAGAAGTGTTATTCCCTTTTATTTAAACATGATTAAAATGATACATTAAAAACAATGGATTTTGTTTTGTTTTTTGTTTTAAAATAACCAATTAATTAAGAGGCAACATGCCAATAATAAAGTTCCAAGATAATCAATTTAATGTTAGTCTTGACAGATTATTATTTTTTTTATAAGAAAAATAATTTACAAATATCAGTTTAAACAATTATAAAAGAGAATCTTAATTACAAAAATTTATATTTACTTTTTTAATTTTAATTTTATCTCAATTGATAATTGCTCTCTTTTTTTAGTATAACTTGTTGTAGACCTAACTATTAGTATATTGATATTTTGTGACCTAATTTCCATTAGTTCTAATTAATTTTAGTCTACGCTTTTAATTCCAGTTGTGTGTCTTTTTGGATGGGATGCTCTCAATTATGGAACATATCAGAGAGAAAATGCTCCGCACCTAAAAAATGCTTCATCGCTGTTTTTTTTTTTTTTTTTAGGAAAAAAAAAAGAACAAGAACAAGAAAAATACACGCCGCTTAAGTTGATCATACTGAAAGGACCGACACGATGAGAGATTCCAAGAAAATAATAGCGATTAATTAAACTTTTTACGAATAGGAAAAGTAACATCTCACTTTTGCTTTTAACTTTTAAGACTGTGTTTATTTAATATTTGGTTCAATTTTCCTATGACTACTTGAGATGTGATCCTTGATTTTAAATATGAGAAAATTTAAAATTCTCATTCATTTAATTTTCAAACAAATTAATGACTAAATCACTTTGGTCATGGCGAGATGGTTAGAGAAGCTTTATTATAAGGATCAAATAGAGTATATAATCTTATCAAACCAGTGTGGATTCATATATTATTATTCCTTTCTTAGTTTAATTTCCACTCAAAGGGCATCACATTCTTCCAAATCCAATGCCAAATAAAGAGCCATCACCTTCCAGAGTGACAGCCAGAGAATAATTGTAATCCAATATATATGGTTAATAACTTTTTTCAGAATTTCACAACGCAAACATAAAAGGAAAGGAGAATATCGCTGAAGGACCTCTGAAGACATATAAATATAATGCATTAAAGGATAAATATAATCTGAAATTGCATTACTATGGGAAAAAGAGAGGGGATCGGAAGAGAGAAACTTAAGAAAGAAAACAAGAGGAAAATATGTACTCGCTTATGTTCTTAATATAATATGAAGCCCACTTTTAATGAATGAAAACGGGCGTAATTAAATAATCTAATAAAAGCACGTTTTGTGCTTAAATTGTTGTAAATATTGCATATGGGTGTGTCAAAGAAAGAGTCTTTCCAATATTATGGAATAATTATCTTAAGTGTTTTTTAAATGAAAAAATATTGATGGGTGTTTTTTCCAAGAAGTCATGTTGTTATGAAATTAAAACTAAGGGATTTGTGTTGGTTCATGAATCAACATGGTTCATGAATTAAACAGATAGTTATGACTTTCTGAAGAGGTGTAATGTTCAAGAGTCACCTCTTTAAGGCATTGATTCATTATTTATAATACCCCAATTGTGACACCATTTAAAATAGAGAATTAGAAAACATCGGTAATCTCTTGCTGAGTTATCTTATCTTCCGCCAGTTCTGCCGCCTTGATTTAATCAAGAAGGATCTGTTTAATCTTGGGGAGTACCGCTTCTTCTTTACCGGTGGTTGCGGAATAACTCTATAGGACAGTGTTTTCGGACACGACTCAGATTATCCTCTTCTTTATTTTTCTAGATCACTCCCCGAAAGCCAACAATCTATAGAGTTATAGCAATTGATGTTATGAAATCCATTTGGTTGATTACAAAAGGACAATGAAAATTGGGCATCCAAAGAGAATTGAGTTTCTGACACCAAGCAACAACCTCTCATATTTGCTTGCCAATCGATAGTGGGATCTGTTGGCAAAAGATGGAGTAAATCGTGTTGAGTTTGGTTTGAGAATGAATCATTCTTATGATATGGACGGTGGAGTTCGGGATTTGGACTCTCGCCCCCAAATGTTGTCGAATGCCGATCGCAAGACTGCCTGAGCGTGTTTTGTTCTTTCGCTCCAATTGGGTTTGATCATCAGCGTGGGCTTTGACTCAAAGCGTCATTACAATTAAATCTAACAAAACAGAAAAGAAGCAATTATTGTTTTTTGTTTTGTTGTTAGATTTTTAGCCCGGAATGAATTCGGATGACACAAACAATGTATGTGGGGTAGGGGAGCCTCCTCAGTTGGAGGAAGATTTTATAGGGAAAGATTCTACTGGCCGCTATCATGCGTTGTTTTTCCTTCTGCCAATTATGAGAGGAAAGATATGTTGGTCCGATGATAATTGAGAATGAAGGGTAAGAGATGATTGCAAACAATAGAAGAGTTCGTCTAATGCCAAAGCAGGAGAGATGAGAAATTGTGATGATATTTGCAACGCTTTGATGAAGAAGGCGTGAAGGAGGAGTACCTAGATGCGGCCAACAGAACCTCTCAGATGGTGATGAAGAAGAAAGAGTCATATTTCTTCACCGTCAAAGGTAAGGTGCGTGATTATTTAAAATATTAATTATTATATTGGGCATATATTAAAAATTTAATAATGTGGTTATTATTTTTTAATTTTTGATGTGCTGAATTTTCAGTATGAATGTGCCCATAGAAATCAATATTTTATTTAACTATTGATTATTTGCACGGTGAATTTAATTCTGTTGAAAGTTTGATTATCTTTAGTTAATAAATAAATCAGTTTTGATTGATATGGTAGTTCATAGATCTCCTACTATCTCTCCTTATTTTAATAAGTATTTGATGAATATTAAATTAATAAAGGGAAGATAATGTATATCTTATGCCCTTGGATTTATCAGGAGATTTTATTGTTATTATTGGTAAATATCTTGAATTACGTAAGTTATCGTATGGAAATTAAATTATGATGATAATGAGATTATTATTATGTTCATGCTTGTTTTCTATTTGAAAAAGTAAATATATTTAAAAGTTAAATGATGAGCTTTATTAGGAGTCCTAAATTGTAGGATGTTATATATTTGAAAAACTCTAATTTAATTAATTAGAATGAAAAGAGAATTTATTCCTGTATAAGACTTTATTGTCAATGGAGATACTAATTTATTTGATAATTTATAATCTCCTATAATCTCTCCTATAATATTGTGAATATTTTTAAATTAATATGGTTGAATAAAGGTGGGGATTTGTTGTGTTCAACATGATAATAGTTGAAAGTTGAAACAAATTTCTCTTTCAATAAATCTGGTGATATATTTGTGAATATATTATATAGCCATTATTTAATTTATCGGAAGATTTTTTACCATGATCAATTGATTGAAATAATTAATTGCATGATGTGTGATTTATTTTGATATACCATATAAATTCGTTTGAATATTGAAAATCTTAGATTTTTAATGCTTTTAATTTATGTTTATATTTTGGTGATTTATATAATCTGGTGCTTTGAATTTTTCAAAGAGAATTTGTGGCATTGGTTTCACACATATTTAAATAGTGTGAATATTATTAAATATTGGTATTTAAAATAATTAAAGAATTATAAATTTATGTGGAAAATTCTGTGTGAGGACAGAATATTAATATATAAAATATATATTATTTTGACAAAAGGAAATTAATTAAGTTGAGGCTTTTTCTTTTTTTTTTGTGAAAAGAAAATTTTGTTATGTGAAATAAATGATAATGTTTGAGACATTCTCATTTAATTAAAATAGAAGATTAAATTGGCATGACCTTTTGTTGAAGTATACAAATCATATGATTATGTAGTTTTATAAAGTGTGAATCTTTATAAATATATTATTGGGATTCTATTTTAATTAGAATTTTATTGATTATAAAATATTTGAAAGTGTGGGGGTATCTAAGATAAAAACTGGGGTGCCTTAAAATAATAATTTTGTTATTTGCTATTGAAAGCAAATTTTGTGAATTATCAAATATTTTGTGATTTGAAACAAAGCATATTACAATGGTATGAAATTTTAATCGTTTATCTAGTGTAGAGATAAATGTGCTTTAAGTTTCAAAGTATTATTAATTTCTCTTGGTATAAGAATGCATGATATCGTGAAATATTTAATTTAATGTGGATGACTTGTATGGTCAAAAATATCATGTTATGTGCTTGAAAGCATGAGAGAATTGAATGTGATTTTGGGTGTTAAAGATCATAAAAGAATATTGATGACAAATAAGAAATGTTTCTAAATATTGGTTTTGAGAACCATTATGTGAATATTCTTTATGATACTACTTGAGATGATTCTAAAGCTCAATCAATGTATGCACAAATTGTTGAGAATTTGTAGCACTGATAAATGTTAATCCCATGACATAGCAAATGATATGTGGAGATTGAGCATATGTAAACTCTCATGAAGAGAAAGAAATAGTTAAGGGATAAGGCCATAAATAATATTGGCATCATATATTGGATTCTCGTTGTATTGATGTATATACACGGATGTTAACTAAGATCTAGTCTATGTGTGAAAATCCACTGGTTATCATTGACCATTAGTGGTGACAAAATTAAAGTATTATGTGAATCAGAGTTGATTACTCTTGAAATGGATGGAATGCTGAGAATGTTAAAAATCTCTTAGCAAATATTTTGACAAGAAACCGACACTTAAAGTCGACGATATGTGATTGCCGATGGCAATAGCCATTGTAAAAGTACAATGATGAAATAAAAATCGTTTGAGATATAATATGATAAGCTAGCTTAAGATCTTGTGTTGAAGTTATCTCAATCGATTTGGTGAGGTCAATAATAGACCTATCGACCGTTAACAAAACCCTGCAGGATGAAATAAATTGGTCGAGGGGAATGGGACTAAAGCCAACTCGTAATTGACAGCGATGGCAACCCAACCTTTGTGATTGGTGATCCCATGAAGAAGGTTCAATGGGTAAGAACAAGTCGTTCGTCAATTCTGACTAGCACAAAAAATAACATTTGTCCCTTCCTATGACAATGGGAGAGTGCTAGAATGCATGTTTTGAGGTTGAGCAAAGCTCTTAATGATTTCATAGTCTTACATGACGGTGTGCTCAGTGCAAGTACACTTACATGAAATCACCTCTACGAATGTGGAGTGTGGCCGCTCCTATGAGATCGTGGCGAAATCTCTAGAGCATTCGTTATGCACCAGGCACGCGCATGGCCGTCATAACGCGCAAAACCGTTGATTAACAGTGGAAATGTTAGGATATAATCTGACCCTTAATGCCTCTAATACACACCAAGATTTGTTAGTTCATAGAAGCATGCTTCACTAACATCTCTGTGTATTAAGTGTTATTGGTCTAGGTCTGGTTCATAGTTCTAAGGACCACCAGATACAATGGTTGTATCCATGGGTGTAACTTAGCTAATGGTGTTTTCTTTGACACATGTGGGGGATTGTTGTAAATATTGCATATGGGTGTGTCAAAGAAAGAGTCTTTCCAATATTATGGAATGTGTTCAAATGAAAAGATGTGTTTTGAGAAGTCATGTTGTTACAAATTAAGGGATTTGTGTTGGTTCATGAATCAACATGGTTCATGAATTAAACAGATAGTTATGACTTTCTGAAGAGGTGTGATGTTCAAGAGTCACCACTCTTTAAGGCATTGATTCATTATTTATAATACCCCAATTGTGACACCATTTAAAATAGAGAATTAGAAAACATCGGTAATCTCTTGTTGAGTTATCTTATCTTCCGCTAGATTCTGCTTCCTTGATTTAATCAAGAAGAATCTGTTTAATCTCGGGAGTACCGCTTCTTCTTTACCGGTGGTTGCGGAATAACTCTATAGGACAGTGTTTTCGGACACGACTCGATTATCCTCTTCTTTATTTTTCTTCATGATATGGATTTTTTTTTTTTTTTTTAACTTATTACGATTACAATCATAACTCCTGAAATAAGATTGTATTTTGTCAATAAACTCTTGAAATAGGATCTGAATGTAAGGCTCATGAAGAAATGGCGGGAACATGGTTGAAATGTTTTATTAAATTGTGTGGTGGTTTGAAATAAATATATAAAATATTTTTATATTAATCCTAGGAAACCATCAAACATTAAGTAGTAACCTAACATGAGCACTGTCGAAGTCAACACTTCCTCCATCTCAATAATCATTTCACGTTGCCTTAATATGCCGCCATTTCACTCTCTCTCATTTAGAATTTCGGTCAACATACCCACATGGACACATAATCTATTTTCTTTGACTTGCTCTCCAAGCCCACCGCCATATTCTTTAATATTAAATATTCCTCATTCTCTTTCACTACTTGTCCCATTTCTTGCGGCCAAATACCTCCAGCGACCGAAAGAGAGAGTGAGATCTGGAGGACAAGTCCGAGTGGGAGCACCGAAGAAAGAGGAGTGGAATCTATTTGCAAGCTTAATTCTTGGCTAAGGTGAGTCTTTTAATTAGACCTTTTCTCATTCTTATTTCTGACCTTTGTGGTGTTATGGAGGGGGTTGAAAATCTGGTTTTGGAGAGGGGAAATGAAGAACACTATACAATAGTACAAGAAAACGTTATGGGATAAAAGAATATAGATTGTATTTTAACTTCATCGCTTGTATGATTAGATAATGTTGTATTGAAAATGAGCTTGAATATGTTTTCATAGTCCAGAGGAGTTTTGTTTCGTTTCATATGCTGAATATAGGTGCTGGAAATGCTGGAATAGTCTTATGTTAAGTAATATTGGGATGACGTAGTTGAATTTCATGAATATGAAGTCTCCCCTGTTCGGTCAGACCTTGTTTGAGCATGAAGGAGGTGGATTTTGTTTAATCTAATGCTTCCAATGTGTCTAGAGGATGTTTTTGTGTAGGGTAGTGATAAGGATGTGGATTTAAGAGCATTGGAAATAAAAGTATGCAAAACCACAAATCTGCCCTGTATTTGTTTCCAGCAAGACAGTCGGATGGTTTCGTGTTTTTGACTAATTAAATGGTATCCAATTGACCTGAAATTTTTCAGAATTAAAGTAGATATAATAAGGATCAATTTGATAGGTAACACGTATTCTTGTGAATTATGTGCTAAGAGAAATAAATGTTTTAAAATAGCCCCTGTAAACTAGAAATATTTTGGACAACAGTAGTGTTTTGGCCCATCGTTAGATTTTTGTCTTGGTCTGGCCCAAATGAGTTTTTTTTTTTTTTTTTTTTTTTTTTTTTTTTTTTTTTTTTTTTTTTTTTTTTTTTTTTTTTAATTGCAGATTGGCATGATAAGAGCCAATTGGGATTTTGAACCACCCCAAAAGGATTTTTTCTAGATTTAATTATGAATTTTTGAAGATTAGTCACTGTTTGCTAGAAATTTCTAAAAAATGACAAAAATATAGGGAATATAAGCTCATAATAAATTCATTAATAAGAAAAGGAATTTAGTAAATATGGACACATGAATTGGGCTTATTTTATTGAGGTGGATTTAATCATAATTATATTTTATTATTATTATAGGTCTAATTGTGATATCTTGCGTTGGAGAAACTATTTTTATCAGAAATGACTATCGTAGTAACATTAATCCTTATATACTCTATGTGACTTGTATATGTATGTTTCACCTTGAAATTGTATACATTTGGTTATCATTTACTTCCCAGCGCTATGGAACCAGAACATGGTGTGTGCATAAAGGGCTTTGCTATGTGCTGTGCCTGGTGGTCTGTGCTGTATGCTATTAGGACCACTGCAGTCTGTGATGTGTGCTATTAGGACTGCTCGTTCCAGATTTGGCTGTGTGCCTTGATACTAAATGTTATGTGGTATTTATTTATTTATAACTTTTCTTACATGCGTTATTTATACATTTTATATGAGATTAACAATTACTCTGGGATTCAATTTTTGAATCCCAACCCCTTTTAAGCCATCTGGCAGTTCATCTAGAGCGTAGCAGGGAGACAGAGGTAAGGATCTGGAGTAGGGCTAGTGTGATGGTGGATGATGATGATTTTGTTTTGGACATTTATTTTGATTTTCGGATGACTGTAGTATTTTATTTTGGCCTGTCAGGCACCATTATCCGGATGACTATATATTTTGATCCCTCCAGGGAAATGTTTATCTTCCAGTGTTTTTTATCAATATATTATTGTCCAAACCGATGCGTGCTCTACTACTTATATTCCGATGTGTGACGAAAATTAACCTGGGAAAATAATTCAAATATTGAAAAAAAAAAAAAAAGAGCAAGGGATTACACTACTCCCCACCCGAAAGGACGAGGCCTAGGTAAGTGTTATACACCTACAACAAATCGACAGGTAAAAATTAATTATAAGTAAAAATCTTGAAACTACAATCAGTATCATCGAAAGACACACACCTTGAAGCTTTCTTTGTTTTATCCAGTTTTCCTTTATCAGCAACCTTTAACTTTCTCAGAAACTTCTTGTAGGGACTTTCATAGGGACGTGAAGTTTTGGCTCTTGGTTTCGGTGAAGTTGTTGGGGCATTATTCATGGAAAGTATAATAGGAGACTTAAATTGGATATTCTCCATGTTTATTTGTCGTCGTAACACAAGAAACACTTACGACCGTTGGTTACAAAGAATTGGTCGGAAGAAAAGGGAAGATCCCAATCTTCCCATAGATTTTGAGTGTTTGATAGAGAAAGTCCAAAAGATCTTCCGGTGGTACTTATCTTCCCTTATTTGAGGGAAGATGCTTTCCATCAAAAAAGGGAATGAAAGCTGCAATTTTCCCAAAAAAGTGTTTTTTGACAGATTTACCCCGAAATTCAAATTTGGCGGGAAAGTTTGAATTTGGCGATTTTTTTTTCACGAGTTCGAACTTAACAAGAATATATATTTTTTTAAATATATTTTAGCAAAAAATATTTTTCTTTTTTATTTTGAATTAATTTTTTTTGACGGTAAAATAGACATTTCCTAATTCTTTACCAACTACCACCTCTTCATTTTCTTCCTACCAAACAACTCAAACCATCTTCCCTCATCTTTCAAATCTTCCTTTCCTTTCCTTTCCATTCCTTTCCTTTCATTTCTTTCCCCAAATCTTCTTTATAACAAACAGGGCCTTAATCACAAGGATATCTCAAGTGTTACGTCGAGAATGCAATCTAGATGTAGTTAAGTGGACTTGCATCGGTTCCAAGGCGTCTCGGCTGCCATCCTTTTCTTAAAAGTGTATTATTTTTTGGCGCAAAAAAGCGGTGAACTTTTGCTTTTTAAAAAAAAAAATTAGGATACTTGGCCCAGGTAATAAAAAGATATCGATCAAGTTCTTTGAAAAAATACTTCATGATCTTAAAAATTATTTTAAGATCTTAAAAAATATATCTTTAAGTATATTTTTAGTATCAATCGAGACCAAGTATTTTTTTCAAGATCCTCAAATAATTTTCAAGATCACGAAGTATTTTTTAATACCATTCAATATCTTGAACTATATTTTTAGTACCAGTCAGCACCCTGAAATATTTTTTCAAGATCCTAAAATAATTTTTCAAGATTATGAAGTATTATTTTAGGATATTGAAAAATATTTTATGGCACCGACTAATAATAAAATATACTTAGGATACTTTTTTAAGATCCAAAAATAAATTTTCAAAATCATGAAGTATTTTTTTTTTTTTAAAAAACACTAGTCCATATCCTGGAGTATCTTTTTAACACCTGTCAATACTCGGAAACTTTTTTTTTTTTAAAAAAAACGAAAAGAGTTCGCTATTTTACGCCAAAAACAGCACAATTTTAAGAAAATGATGGCAGCTGACACAAGCCAAATCCTCGTTTAATTAGTTAATGTAATGAATCTGTAAATAAGTTTTAGTGTACATTAGTTGGTTGTTTTACCGTTCGGCCTTAAGGCCACTTAAGCCCAATAGTTTGTTCTATATTAAAGGACCAGGACAACAATGTGGATACGGGTTCTACCCATTTCACTATCAATAAAGGATTCAGTTTCTGGGCTTCCTGAAGAAGTTAATAGTTTCACAAGTGACTTGAATTTGCATATCATCATTCCAATAAAATACCATGAATCTATGAAGCCACCTCCAGTCTTCTGGCGAAAAACACCCTCCTAGATTAAATATAACCACATGTGTTTTGTAATAGTACACGACCATTGATGCTCAGTGAAATGTAGAAATATTGTCGACTACTTGTGTTGGCTTTCCCAACTCAAATGCAATGGCAACAGGAGGGAAATTCCAATGAGCAAGTAAATATATTTTCCCTCCTCCACACCAATAGTGGAACCAATCAGGAAATTATGTTGTTGGAAAAATGGCCTTAAAGTCAATGATCTCCTTTTTTGCCTGATTTATCAAAAACAACCAAAGGCAAAAGACATTTTTCATATTTGAAGAAAAATATTTTATGGGCTGTGTTAACTTGCACATGCAAACTGTTTGCTCGATATGGCTAAGACTTAATTAGTGACATATTGACATGAAAGATGATAAATTCAAATCAAGAATCTACCACTAAAGTATATGTTTTGGTCTTCTAGGTTTATATCAAGTTTTAGTTTATCCCTTAAGTTTATAAAATTTATTTTCAGTAATTCATTAATGTTAACATCATTAGTCACATTAATAGAAAACGTTGACTCAACGAATTGTCAAATTTAAATGGTGACTAAATAATTAGATGCTAACATACTAATCTTCAATTTAAAATTATAAATTTCAAATATTTAATACTTTAAATTAAAAAGAAACTACATAAATTTTTATGTGAAATCTTTGAAAAATTGTAGAAATTGAAAACTGCATCATTTTTTTACCCATAAAATATCAAAATGTCATTCACTTTATGTAAAATCTAATTTTTCAAAGAAACAAGGAAAAAAAACATTTGGGAAGTGGGGAAAAATGCCGTTAAGGAGATCAATGGTGTCAACATTAAGGGGATTGAAAATGCACTTTATAAACTTAATGGGTTATACTTAAACTTGATG
The DNA here is from genome assembly GCA_019022655.1 of Acacia acuminata. Lineage (NCBI taxonomy): Eukaryota > Viridiplantae > Streptophyta > Magnoliopsida > Fabales > Fabaceae > Acacia > Acacia acuminata. The sequence continues at coordinate 1,272,039 of JAFJYI010000171.1, read as the reverse complement.
TAAGGGAGCAAACACTTTAGAAAAATCTAAAAGAATAAGAAAAATGCATGAGTTAGAATCTAAATCTGATAATTTTTTTCAAACCTTTCACAATTCTATTTATTAGAATTATCATCAAAACAGTAAAAGAAAATAGAAAAGTATGAGAAAAACCTGAGACCATAAATGGCCTAACGACTCTGTAGTTAATGAAGTGCAATTCTCTACCTCAACTTCCGGCATATTTGATGGTAACTCTGGTATATCTCTTAGCCTCTTGCAGTTATTCACAACCAATTTCATCGACTGAACACATTCTTTAAGGCACTCAGGAAGGGACACAAAATCATTCCCTGATAGATATAACATTGCCAAATTACGGAAAGATTCAGAGCAAGGTGATTATCTTCATCCAATAGAGAGCAATTTTCTAGCATCAAGAACTCCATGTTTGTGCAACTATTAACTGGTTGGCTCCCTTGCATTATTCAATTATTTAAAGATTTTCCACTATCATGTTCAACAACATCCAAATCAAGCCAGTTAAACTTTTTCAACGTGAATAAGTTGTTTGGAAGCTCCTAAGACTTTTGCAAGATTTTAAATTTAATGATTCACGCCCCACAAGATTTCCAAGGGAAAGTGGGAGCTCCTTAATAGACATTTCATCAACCCAAACATATCTTAATGCATGCATCTCTCCAACTATATGTGGGAAGTGGTCAAGACTCTTGCAATGGCTCTTTCCGTAAATGAAGTAATTTATTCTTGATTTTTTTGAAGAGCCAAAGAAATTTGAACAAAAAAGGTAAATACAAGAGGTTTAATAAAAGTATCTTGCATGGCTCTTCCCGCAGCATGAAAGGACTGTAGCATAACTTGAAGAAAACTAGTTTTTTCTGGAAAGAAAAAATCGGAGGTAATTTTGTAGAAGGATATTCCCCCCAAATTGAAGGCATCGTAAACTATAAAAGTGATCGAACCATATTTTGATGTGTTATTTCATAATTAAATTGGGATTTTTAATGTATTTTCTTGTACTTTATTGCATGATTAAGCACTAAATGAGTTAGGGAAATTTGTATTGAATTAAGTGAAATTAGGGGCAAAATGGTCATCAATTTATTAATTATTCATGCAAATGATTCTTGGACTTTTGATACTACATTGTGTTTAATCATGTGTTGTAGGTGTTTAAGAAGAAAATGGAGATTTTTTAGGGTAAGAATTAATGTTTTGAAGTCTGAAAATTACAAAAAGGCCCTAACAATTTCTGAGAATTGAAAATCAATGAAGAAAAGGGCTAGAGAAAAATTACATGAAAGACCCATATGTTTTGGAAAGCCATATGTTTTGGAAAGTGTAGTTATGCCCCAAAAATATTTCAAATTATTTCAGTTTAGTCCCTCCTCAGAGCTTTGAATTCTTGCATTTTAGTCCTCACCTTCATTTATTCAGGGACGCAATCAGAGAGGATACAGACAATGGGGTTCAAAGGGATATTGCTGATATAAGGGATCACCTAATTTGTGATGGAATAAACCTTCGATACACAACGTGGATATGGCATGGTGAGGAGGTAACTACAAAGTGTCTCACGAAAATGAAGTTGAGGTAGATGACGATGGAATGGAGAGAATGATTCATGATGTTGAGGTCGAATCTTTTGCACTACCGCATGAGTATGATAGCGTGCGGAGTGATGCGAGACACCTTTGTTCCCCGGGTGTACTAAGTATACACGGTTGACTCGGGACCTTACATTTGGTCAACTTAAAGGCAACATGTGGGGATCGATAGCGCTTTCACATCGTTGCTTGAATTGTTGTGTGATATGTTGCCAGATAATAATGTACTTCCAAATCATATGTATGAGGCTAAGAAAATCTTGTCTACGATGGGTATGGAGTATGAAAAGATACACAGTTGCCCTAATGACTGCATATTGTACAGAAGTGAGTATGAAGGCCTTAGTAATTGTCCAAAGTGTAAAACTTCATGATACAAAGTGAAGAAAGGTGGTGGTTCTGGAGATCACACAAAAAAAGGCAACCTTTGAAGGCATTGTGGTATCTTCCCATAATTCCTCGGTTTAAGCGTCTGTTTACTAGTGAAGCAACAACAAAGAAGTTGAGATGGCATTTTGATGAGAGAATATCCGATGGAAAATATCTACGGCACCGGTGACTCTCTGCAATGGAAGAAAATAGATGAAATGTTCCCTCAATTTGGCAGTGAGCCAAGAAACCTTCGGTCAGGGCTTTGTACAGATGGCTTCAATCCATATCGAACTCTTAGCAAAGACCCATAGTGCATGGCCGGTTCTCCTCGTAATATACAACTTACTTCCTAGCTATCGATGGCTTGTTTGAATGGTTCGTATAACTTTATCTTTGGCTTTCCTGTTGTGATTGTTAATTTCCTAGCTACTGATAGCTAGTAATGGAAGAAATTTTGAACATGTTGTGGTTAGTCTACTGAGGGCCTAATTGTTAATTTGTAAATGTTGTGGATATGTGTTGAATTAGGTACAGGTGCTACTTCTTTACTCTCCCATCCTTTTAGTTGACAATGAGGACATTGCCAGTTTTAAGTTTGAGGATGAAAGTTTGCTACAATTTTGAAAAATTTTTGAAACTTTGATGAGTGCACACTGAACATCTTAAACAGCTTTTGAAAAAAATTGTTGGAATGTTTGAAATTTCTCATTCTTAAATTTTTGTTTGTGAAGAATTTAAAAATGAACTGAAATTATGAACTGAAATTCTAAGTTATTTGTCAAAGTTGCTTGAATTATCCGATGATATAGATTACTGCTCAATCTTTTATATCTGATAGGAAATTTTGTTTAACGTGCATTGATGAATGTATTGTAGAGATAAATCATGTTATTCAGGAATTTTTAAGCTAAGAAAGAACTAATGGGGTTAACTTTATTTTGGATGTTCTTGTTGAAGGGCTTTGTGGCAAATTAAGTTATATGCCTTTGTTTCAAACTATTAATTTCAAAATATTCTTTGGACTTCTTCAAAACTTCTGATTTATTTCATACGACTTGAAAATAATGATTAGGGCACTTCATAAAATACAATTGAGCCTTTCAAGCCTACCTAATTAATTCTATTCCCTTTTGAACTCTTATTTTGAGCCTTATTGAAAAACCAATTAAATATTCTTTTTGAAACACCTAACCATGGTAGTTAAAAACTCGTTTTATCACTGCGATTTTACGTTTTTATGATTTTTTTTCATTAAAACGATTTTACTAATTTTCCAAACGTTTTTAAGTTTTTACGATTTTACTACGTTACGATTTTTCATTCTCCTTCCGTTTTCAGGTAAAATCTACGTTTTCACTACCATGGACCTAACATCTACCTACCTTAGTCAGTGTGAAAAACTTATGTGTCTTCATTCAAGGCACAATGGTAATTAAGTAGGGTAGTGGCTAAGAAAATGCAAAGCATAAATAGGAGATTCTTATTCTACTTACTAAACTACATTATTTCTACTTCTCTACTGGATTGTGTCCTTCCCCCACACTTATCTTCCTCATACAACAATTAAGCCCAAGTAATCATACAAATTAGGAAGAAAATAAGTGAGGAAAGAGACAACCTTTGTTAGAGAATCTTGAGTTGCTTGAAGGAGAAGTTCTCATCTCTGATGAGAATCATGCATTTGTCCATTAAAAGATCTTCTCCCGCATTGAATTTCCTTGGTGGAGGTGGCTCAGGATCAATTGGAAGAGGTACACGAATGTACAGTGGAGATTGGTACCACAAAGGACCTTTCAATGATGTGCCTGGAATGAAGACAAATAAACAGCAGTATTCCATCCAAAAATAGAAACATGGAGAAATTTCAAGTGCACTAAAGGCATATTAAGTTCTAAACTCTCCAAGTAACTGTCACATCCAAGGAAATCAATTACACTCCCATCAGTAGGAGTTAGACAAACAGTTATATTTTGAAGATTCTCTTGCATTTGCAAAGTGGAATGTACAGAATCTAACTTAGTGTTGGGGCACACCACATCACCATTACAATCACAAGAGATGGAAGGCAAAAGAGTGGAAGAAGGAAGAGAATTTTTTAAATTGTCGCCACTTGGAGCTTTTGAAGATTCAAAACAATTATTTTTCTTTTCTAAGTCAGGTGGTTGAAAGAGATTTGTCGTGTCTCCCAAAATAACCAAGTTCGAAAATGATTTGCAGAAATAGGGAACCTGGATCGTTTCCCCCAACGAACTTGCAGCGGGTTTGATTGGCAAAGACCTTGGCCAAACAAAACATAAAAATGGGGGTTTTTTATTCAAACGATTAAAAGCGAAAATAAACTGAAACAGAATGAAATATGCAAAAACATATTAAAAATGATCAACCCAACATTCAGATTCCAGAGACTTCCATCATTGAACGAAATATGAACGAACTCGCGTTTGGTTCTGGACGAACCAAAATCTCTGCGTTTGTCTAGAAAATCCCTCGACTAGACGATTGCCTAGCATCTGTCCGAACAGTGGCGTCTCACCGTGCGATCACACAAAGAACACCGAAAAACTAGTTCAAACTCACTTTGGGATGAACCAAACCGAATATTAAATCTAATATTCGAACTATTTCCAAAAATTGAATCCTATAAGATGAAAACAGAAACGAGTAAAGTTACCTATTAAGCAAAAGCTCTCTTGACGAATCATGGAATCTTCAATGTTAGGTTAATCACGAAGTTTAGCCGAGCATGGTGGAAAAAATGAAGAATAGACGAAGAACACGAAGAACATTTGAGAGAATTTCAAAACATCTATTTTGACCCACCAAATAAAAAAAAAGTGAATGACATAGTGTTGTAGCCACCATCTGACTTAAAGTTAACCTAAAAGGGAAATGGGCTCCAATGGTTTAGCCCAAAACGGAAATAAAATAAAAGTGGGCTTTAATTACAAAATTCGAGCCCAAATAAAATCCAGAAATATACATCTGACTTCGGCTCCAAAATCTACTACGGTCTTGTCCAAATTTTCCCTTCATGTCTTCATAACAATTCTAGCTCTTTGAATTATCTGAAATATGAAACAAAAATGAGGTAAATCCGATGTCTAGTTCAAGAGTTATGGTAAAAATAGTGAATCAATGTAAAACTGGAATTTTTTATATTAAAAATGGCTAAAACATAATCAAATGCCCAATGCCCAAATAAGTATAAAAGCCATTATTTATTAACTAAAGAGTCCTAAATTATTAATCAAGAGATAAAAAGAAGTGTATGAAATATTAAATTATCAGTGGTAAGTCACAAGAAAACACTTGTTGGAAAGATTCACCAACATGCAGAATTTTATCAATCAAAATTTCAGAATCTTTATCACCAACAAGGTTACAAGGGAGTAATCCAATGGGAATTTTATGCATTTGGAATTCTAGGCTATGATATTTCTCACTCAAATCAATCACATTGTCATCCATGCAAGAGTCAATATGTTCACAAATGTCATGCTTACTATCATCAATAGTACAAGAGGGTGTATTATGATCAATGATAGAATCAACCACTTCATTAAATGCTTTCTTTCGAAACTCAACAAGTAAGTGACATTTTTTATGATAACAATCTACACATATTTGATCTTCCGCACAAGAACATGAAAATATTTCAGTCATTTTATCACAATCATCCCTAGTACTATGAAGAGAAACATTTTCAATAGTTAAAGCATCACACAAAGAAGTAGGAGCACACTCATCAACAAGTACAATCGAATTACTATTACTAGAGTCAATATGTTGAGCAATTACATTTTCAAACATTTGAGGGATTCAACAATGATTTCCTTATCCACCTCATCATCACTCAAATCATGAATTGCTTCATTAGTTAAAGTAGTAGGAGAGTCTACTTCTATTAGTATAGGATCATTACCAAATGGTAAGGAAGACTCTTCAATGCTCTCTCGTACTTGCTTCACTTCTTGTGCTTGTGTGGGAATAGGCACCGAAGGATTGGAAACTTCCACTTTTGAAGTGGCATTTAGGTGTTGCTCTTCGGTTTTCCCATCACCAATGGAGGTACATGACCATGGAGCTCCTTCTCCTTCAATTTTATCCATAGCACATGGTGAACAAATGCCTTGATGAATTTTTCAATGTCCTCCATTTCCTCTCCCATTTCCTCAGAGAATCCACGAGGAAGTGCCTCTTTGAGCATGAATAATTGTAGATGCTAGACCCTTAGTTGGTCATACATTCTTCTTAGGGTAAGGGTTTGAGCATCCATATATGGCATGGTGAGGAAGGCATCAAGCCTGGAAGGTTGAGGAGTAAAAGGTTGGGATGGGTGTTCGTGGCATGGTGAAGTGGGTGGCTCATATGGAAGTGTATGTGGTGAGCAAGTCTCTTGTGGAGTATGGCACATAGAAGATTTTTGTGCAAGCCAGTCCATTCCTTTCTCCAACTCCTCATTTTCTTTCTTCAATTTCTCCGCTTCTTTTGTATGGGTGATCATGGGAAGAGGATTTTCTTGGAAATTCGTCTTCAACACTTGTGATTGCTGAGTGAGACGCTCAGTTTCCTTTTCCATTCTCTCATTCTCTTTCTCTTGATGTTCCATTTGTCTCATTATAGAGTCCATTTGATGGTCAAAGTTGGCCTTGTATGACCATTCCTCATCTACAATCTGAGTCACTTGATTTTGATGTTTTCTAACGACTTCACTAGTGGTAGGTTCTTGGTTCGGTACACGTGGTTGAGAATGAGGTCCATAAGGTGGTTCAAATGGGTATAAGGATTCATGAGATAGATGACATGGTCGGGAAGTGGGATGGAATGAAGGTAGAGGTTCATGAAGTGGTTGATGGCATGGTTGGAATGAAGGATGGTATGGTAAGTGAGAAGCTTGACGATATTGTTGAAATGAAGGTTGTGGGTAAGGTTCATGGTATGATCTATAGGGTGAGTGATTAGGTTGGAACGAAGATTGGTGGTAAGGTTCATGGTATGAGTGATGGAATGGACCATGACATTCTTAACCAATTAGACTCTTATCTTGAATTCCCAATTTAGCTTCAAAAGACCGTAATGTTTGTTGAATGGAATCGATGCTTTGAGAGATAGACTCTTCCCTTCCAACAGAATCTCTTATAAAAGAGTGGGATTGAAACAGTGAATCTTGATTACCATTAAACCAAGCCATGAAAGTTCAATACAATTAATTCCCAATGAATCACAAGATCACTATCTAACTACAAACTATAAAAACTAAGGAAATGAATATAAGAAAATGCAAATGCAAAAGAAAAAGAAGTTTCAAAATGACAAAAGATGCAAGTATGCTATGAATTAACTTGGAGACATGGTGAATTCAGACAATTAAGCTCAAAATCATATTAAATTTAATGCAAACACACCACACAGAAGCTACCAAGTTAAAACAATGCAATGAATGCTATGCAAGCTACCTAAATGCAAAAGTCCAAAAATATGTGCAATGAAAAATTAAAAATGCAAAACTAACAAGCTTCGCACGAGAAACTCATTGTCAAAAGTGAATTTGACAATTAGATTACCTAGGGAGCCAATTACTTAGCTCCCGGCCAATGGTGCCAATGAGGGCTTTTTTGTCTTTAGCCTTAGGGTCTACAATAAAAAATTTACCAAAGATTGTGTATAAGTAAACCTAGGATCGTTCTCTATTCTCGAGGAGCCTTTTATTGATTCTTAAGTGATCTAAATGACATGCAAATGCTATGAAAACAAGGGGGAAAATTGGTTTTGGATTTTCTATTTAATAAACTAAAGAGAAATGCAATTTAATTAAATGCTAACTATTATTTTTGGTATTTTCCTTATTAAAATGGAATGGAGTATGAAATGTATGGAATTGTAACTATCATAGTTCAATTAAATGTAGGAGTAAATTTTCACTAAATCTTGATGAAAAACCCCAAGATACCACTTGAGTCCAATATTCTCAATTAATAGTAGCTCCTACAACCATAGCTAACTACTACCTCTTGAGATATTATTTAAAACCACTTAGACGTGTGTGATTAGGATTAGATTAATGCAACTTGCTTCCTCTTGATATGAATGCAATACCACGCCACTCAATTAATGCAATTCAATCATACTATCTAACAATACCACGTAGAAAGAACAATATCATTGAATCCATAAGGAAAATACACATATATATAAATCCAACAACCTACAATAATCCAATCAAATCACATAGATTCAATCCACAAAATTATACAACCAAGTAAACTAAGTATCATCAATACAAAAAACAACATCCCTAAAACTAGCAAATCCAACTATAATTAGAGAAAATAGATTGAAGCAAAGTAAACTCCCCTTGAAGCTTTGGAACTCAAATTGTTATCCCACCCAAGAAGCAAAATGAATTAGCCAAGCATATCCACTAAAGAATCCCACATGAGCTGTAAATCAAATCTGGAAGTAGAGAAAAAAGGGTCTATGGTAACGGTGGTGGAATCAATTGTGAAGATGGCGTGGAGGAAGGTGAAGGTGGATGAAGAAAATGGTGGTGATGAAGCTAATGGTGGGGTCTGAAGTAGCATTGGTTCTCAGCTCCGGTGGAAGGGACGGTGGTTGAGGGAGGATTGAGGTCGCCGGTGACAATGAAGATGATGATGAATGTCGCCGGCGGTGTTGAGAAAAGATGAAGGTGATTAGAGCGAAGACCCTCCAGCTCGAGCTCGCGGTGCCCTATGTTTCCGGATCTGCTCAAGCTCTCTCTCTCACGATGAGAGAGGAGGTCTGATGGCTTGGTGAAAGAAGCTCACGCCGGTGACCGTGGTGGAGAAAGAAATTGCTGAGAAAGAAGATGATCGGCGAAGGAAGGAAACCAATCAAACTCACACTACTATAAAATACCTAAAAAACGACCTAAATAAGACCCAATTAACGTCCCTTTTCAGAGGGACGTCTGGGAGGGTATCGTCATTTATTTCATATTTGGCGACCTGAATTATATTTAGGTCACCTCTTATGAGGTCACCTGAATAGTATTAAGGTCGCCTCATAAGAGGCGACCTGAATCGAATTAAGAGGCGACCTGAATAGAATTAAGGTCGCCTCTTATGAGGCGACTTGGAATTGTATTAAGGTCGCCTCTTATTAGGCGACCTTAGTAGAATTCAGTCGCCTCTTATGACCTCAGGCAACTTTAATAGGCGACCTAAAAATAATTCAGGTCGCCTCTTATGACCTCAGGCGACTTTAATAGGCGACCTGAAAATAATTCAGGTCGCCTATTATTAGTTTTTTTTAAAAAAATTATGCTCGTATGTTTGTCCAATTTGCCGCAAAAACGGAAATATACAATCGAAGTCATAGATTTCAGCCATACAAGCCCGACATTGCTCAAAATATAGTTCAAGTCAAGTTAATATCCATAGCTAGCAAACCCAACAAGCTTCAAATCTCCCTCACAATTCGACATAGAAACATAAGGTTTGTATGACAATCGAAGCTTAGTTAGCACAAATAAGTCTATACACATATATTCATCAATTAACATTTAAACTTTTTTCTCTAAATTTCAACATTGAGTTTGAGCTACTTTAATCAACCCAATGACTTGCCTATTCACATTGACAATCACCCTAATATTCACATTAACAAGTAATTCATTTCCAAGCACAAGGCCCCTTAGATTGAATTTTACATCCAAGTCCACCTTATAATCAAAATAAAATTACACTCTATGCCTGGTATATCTCGATGCACCATAATCCATGAGGAAATAACTGAGCCATGTTGTACCCACTTCTAAAACACAAATAGGGACTAAACTTCTGACATAGAAGTTGAACAAAGACACAAAATAAGGGCCTCTGTGTATCTTCCTTCCAAAGAATGGCAGCTTGCATAGGAATCAAGTGCATAATTTGTTCTCATTTGATTCTCGATGTTATGAGATAGTACAAAACCCCAAGAATGTCACATGCCACTGCTCCTAAAAGATGAAGTTGACAAAATTGATTATACATCTTTAGAGCGAAACAAGCCCAGATAAAGGCTCAAAATGAAAACATTCATAAACTAATTAGGCCAATTAAACAACCCAACACGAGCCCAATGCAAACCAACTAAGGAACGTCATCAATCCAAAAAAAGAAAAGAAATGTCCACTACAACATAAATGCCACCATCACAATTCCAGAAGAATCTCATGCAATGTAAATGTCACATCACAGTTCCAAAAGAATCTCAAGAAGCATTCGTCTATCAAAAGATTTACCTAAAACAGATTGATCACCCGATCCACCAAAAATGCGAAGTAAACTTTATATACCTATATGTGTTCAAGAAGATATCTAGCCAACATGTCTCGAATCGAATCGATGTCATCCCGTGAGTACGGATCCTCGCACCAAAAAATCAGAAATTGGAAAACAAGGTATAAGATAAACTAATGAAGTGAATGAAATAATTAACAACTCAAGTACCACAACAAAAATATCATCATTTGAGGATCTCGGAGCATTACGTACGTTTTGAAAGCCAGTAGTACGTCCGGTGGAAACGATAGATTGCATCCAATTGATAACGTAGTATCCACACTCGGTGTTCCCTGGTTGATGATGGAACTATAAATCAAAAGATAATTGTTAAAACGAATAAAGGCATATCGAAAGCTACTGTGTCAATGAAATAACTTGAACTTAAACTACTTACCTTCGATAAAACCACTTCGGCCTACCCCCGCTCTCGTGCCCCAGAAATCTGTCTATACGTCCTTAAACCCCATCACTAAAATGGAAATTAACAGACATGAAAACAATTCATTTAAAAGAAGAATCGATGATTTAGATAAAAATTTCTTACTCAGCAAACTTGGTTTTGATATCCTCGTTTGGCCTACCACCTATGTTCGAATCGAACCAATAACATACGTTCTTGGCGGACAAACAACACACAGGTCCAATGACCACTACAACATATACATATTAAGATTAAACTAAGATAAGAAAGCAATTTATTCTTAAAAATCTTATATAGACAAAAAAAAAATACACACCTTTCATGTATTGGCGCTAGATAACAAGGCGATTGTAGGTCGCCCATTGTTAAACCAATATAAATGGCCCTCCTGGCTAAGATATTGCGAGCCGAAGCCGTGGTTGCAGGACATAAGAATCCATACAAACCCCATCGGTCTCCCTTTTTGCAAATGTCGTGGCAGACATTATGATTGAAATAAAATGATAAATGTCGTTGAATATATTAAACAAAAAAAGAGTACTGACATAATTAAAGGGTAAAAAAAAACTTACAAGATTGCAAGTTGAAGAAACTGTATATCTAAACAGTCCATATGCATAAACTCTGTCAAATCTTTCTTGTAAATATCTATCGAATATGTCTTGTTTGCACCGACAATGCCCAGAGGCATCTGCAAGCCTATAGAGACGATGTCCTTGTAGAACTCTCGCAGCTGTGCTAAGTATAGAAATCTGCCCGCAACTTGTTCATGCTATTAAAACATAATAAACAGATTATGAGTGGGTTAGCAATGAAAATCAATCGAGAACCTACTCATCGTCAATCAGTAATGTATTTCCCACCATTGGAGGTGTCGTCCCCATCTGGATAAGATGATGTGGCCAAAGGATGAACGATGTGGTGGCAGTGCCTAGCGTGGGAACCTCCTTATATCAATTGGGATGGCTGTCTATGCTTCCCCCTCTCGCACACTTTTCACAGTCACCCTACGTTGGTCTTGTGGAATTTGCATATTGTGGTGTGTGGTTTGTTCTGGGTAAACAAGACCATCAGCAACAATACGCCGGTGTGGGTCATCCAAATTAGAGTGCAGGGTTGTCCCCCTTGTGGAGTGTGAGAAGGCTCGCCAATAAGTACATCTGGAGAGTGATGAGAAGGTTCGCCAATAGGTACATCTGGAGCGTAAAACTTTCTTTGCTGCTTGGGAAGGCCGGGGATTCTTGGTTTGTAGGTTGCGTATTTTCCTTCTCTTGTATCATAGCCCTCATTTCACCCCGTAGTTGTGTCATAACCTCATCTATGAGGGACGCTCGAATTTTGGCTACAAGCTGAGGACTAGGGTTGTCATCGTCATGCGCACAACGTGGACGCCGTCCAAAATATTTCGCGACACTAACTCCCCTTGGCTCCCCTCGAACAGCATTAAGGTAATCTGGCTTCCCAATCGCCGTGGACAAAATGTTCATCCGTGTACCTGGCGTGAATGAACCTTGGCCGCTCTCCGCCGCTCAAGTGCATCCCGTATCATAGGATTTTTCATAAATAGTAACTAAACTCTAAAATTATGAAACAACAGAGGCTATTTAATACTTCTAATTTAACTACTTACAATCTTGGAGGCAACCTCAACCACATGTTCATTTACGAATTTGTCACCCTTCATCCTCGCAGCTTTCCATTTTTTGTGACGAGAAGGATGCTCAGGGGCCTGGATAATAGTGGAAGGATCGGATTGAGCAGCTTCTTTCATTCTCTCTAACTCTTCTTCCATCATCTTCCGCTCAAGCTTTTTATAGCCACCTCTAGACATGCAATGCGGATACTTATTTCTCGCTTGCCTCTCTCTATTGGCTTGAATTTTTTCCTATGACACGAAAACAAATAAAATTGAGCCTACGATGTCAAATAGATTCAACTAAAAGATAAGATATGAAAGAAATTTTACAAGAAATTCAGGATTTTGACGTGACGCCACAAACTCCCTCCAGTCCTCTGGAGAAATGTAATCATAGTCCTGACATGGGTCCTTGTCTCTCTTTTCCCCTCGAATATACTTTTTAGTGAGCTTGTTCTTAAAGTCTTTCCAACGTAGACGAACCTCGCCCATCCAATGGTTGTGCATGGCTGTATTGTTAGGCACATCATACGTTTACTGCAAGGTAAAAGAGAAGATATGAAAGAAATCAAGTAATAAAACTAAAGATACAAATGCAGAAGATATCGAAAGTGAGATACCAAAATTTGTGCCCAGATCAATTGCTTCGTTTTAGTAGGAACCAACTTCTAATGAGAGAATACAATGCAAACTTTGCTTCGAGCCAGATAGCCTACGTAGCTAATGAAATTGTCTTCCTCTGGACCAATTGGATTCATATTGGCATCGAACTCCACATGCGGCCTCTTTTTCTCGATCGTCACGACGTGCAATTAATGCACCCATATGTGTGTTACCTCTACCCTTTCTCACAACCGGTACATCATTCCCACTATCACCCGATGACTCGTTAGAGCTAGACATATTCCGGTTCATCAAAGACAAATCAATAATGTTAGATAGGTTATTATTAAATAATGAACAAATGAATAAAATGAACTAACATGTTAAACCAAGACAAAAAAATAACATAGGACTTTTTCATAACTTAAGATCTTACTTTATATGGTTTCCCATATTCCTTCAGAATGATCCTTTCTTGGAGTATATTCTTCATCATCTACCAATTCTACTTCACATGTTGTAGGTGGATTTGTTGTGAAAGGGAGTGTATGTCCAGGTTCAAGGATTCTTCACCATATGTCTGTTTTTTTACTTTGAAGTACAATGGACATTTTGTTATTTGCAAGGTCTGTAACATAAAACACTTGTTTCGCCTGGCTTGCTAGAATGAATGTCTCATCTCTATGACCAAGTCTTTGAATATCAACTGAGACAAATCCAAATTTAGGATCTATTACAACAACATTATTGTTAACCCACTTACATTTAAATAAAGCAACTTTGAACTTGTTGGTCGTGGTAAAAATCATTGCACGCAACTTGAAGGACTCCTTCTTATATGCATCAAACACATCTACACCTTCCTCCCATAACTTCTTCAAATCCTCAACCAAAGGTGCCAAGTACACATCGATATTGTTCCTGGGCTGTTTTGGTCTAGAAATCATCATAGAAAGCATCACATACTTACTTGCGTTTCATACATAGCCGGCATATTCACATGTTAACAAGAGTGTCAAATAGTAGTGGCCATCAGTAACCATCAAGAACCATAAGCAGATATCCACATCAAAAAGCTATCAGCAGCCAAATCCAAAACAAAGTAAGGCATCGGTTGTTAATCATTGGACACAAGATGCATGCATATCAACAACAACAAGATTAGCACAATAAAGCATACACCCATCAATATAAACCTATTCAAAAGTCTAACTAAAACAAACAAACAAAAACATAGAAACAATAAATCACATTCAACAACAAACACATAAAACAAAAAGGAACTTATTTAACCTATCCTAAAATGAAAAGAAAAAATCCCCAAAACTTAGAATCAAGCTAAAACCAAGCATTCAATTAACATTCCAAGCCTACACCTACTCCTCACTGCCTTAGAAAACCATTTACCTTCACAAAATGAAATTTCAAAGATTGAAGAGGCAACTGATCAATCCATTTCATTGTGGTAGACCAAAGAAACCATTTTAGTTCAAGATTGGATCAATTCAATAATCAAGAGAAAACTAAAGGGTCACAGATTTAGTTTTGACAAACGATTATCAAAACCTTGAATCAAAATCGTTTTTAATCACCAAAAGAACTTTTTCTAAGTGACCCAAAAGCTTTTCTCATATCAAAATCATATGATTCAAAACAACAACAGGTTTCACAATGAAATTTTGTGTTCCACAATGAAACGATAGGAAGTCAATCTAAGACGCAGAACATGTTAATTATGTACACATTCACAAAGCTGTCAATTTACCTCAATGACGCAACTCTACAATATTTGTGTAAAAACTTTTTGAAAATTCGGCAACACTTGATTTTCACAAGCATGAAGTACGCTCCTCTTTGCAAAGGAGCGTTTTTATGCTGAAAAATTGAGTTGAACTCATTTCATTTAAAGTCACTAATCATAGTTTCCAGACCATCATTTTTTAGGAGCATGTGAAAGTGCTCATTTAACCATTCAAGCTAAGAACATTGTGGGCAATGTATCAAAATGCACCAGCAATCCCAGAACCCATTTTCACAAGCAATTATTAGTATGACAACATACTACTCCTCAATCACCATTAAAATTCAAGCCTAGATGCCAATATGCTTCATAACAATTCAGAGCATTTTGTATCAAGACAAACTCCAGCAACAACCTTGTGTACTCAGACTTCCACAGTGATTACAGGTCAGGGAACATGTTGCAACCTATAAGCTAACTCATTTCAATGCTTCCTCTATCAAAACCAAAACTGTCAAATTTGGAATCAACAATCCAAAAAATTTGCAACCTATATGCACCAGCAATCCCAAAAATATTATTACCACTCAATTTTATGCACCAAAAGGAATCAAATTTGGAAAAAGATTTTAGAACAAGTGGCAGCAAATGGACTTGCAATTTACAAAATATGAGATTATTGAATTTCTCCAAATAATAGCAAGCAAGCAAGCAAGCAATCTAATATGTTGATCCTAAGGTCAAAACATTGTCCATACAAGCCTAAATTCAGCCCTTATTCACATTAAGAATTTTGCCTTTATCAACCCTCCCATAATCTCAACTCCAATATAACTAACCCCAATAGGAACAACAAAGAGAAAATAGAGAGAAATGAAAATTACCTTATAAAGCACTCAACTTGGCTAAGAATCAAGAAGGAAGAGCTGGAAGATAGAATTGAAAAACAGAGAAGGGGCCGCTACTTTGGGAACCAGAGAATGGGCCGGTGACATTGAAGGAGGTGAGAGACATAGGTGTCGTCGGAACCAAAGGAGGTGGTGGCAAGTTGCGTCTTCTTCTTTGACAGATGAGAGTTGAAGAAACAGAGAAGGAGGCGCCGCTGGTACGAATGAGGAAAGGCACGGTGAAAGTGGTAGTGGTGTTGTGCGACAGTGGAGGTAAGAGCTCATTCTCTCACTCATCTCAGTCACTTCGTGGCACTGTTAACGACAAGAAAACACAGGAACGACGTGATGTAGAACGCGATACGAGAGAGCACCGTGTGGGTTGAGAACGAAAAAGAGGAAGAAAGGGATTGAATGGGTAAGAGGAAGAGGTTAGGGTTTGATGGGAATGAAGGGAAATTACATTTGAGATTAGGGTTTTGAAATTGTGAATGAATGTGGTTCCAATGGGGGCTAAATTCATTTGGAATGGGGTTTAAATTAAACATTGAAGGGCAAAGTAGGAAGATCAATTTTTTTTTATTTTAAATTCTGATTGATTTTTTTTTTAAACATGGGAACCCCTTTATTTCTTAAAAAAAAATTCAATTAATTAAATTTTTTAAATAAAAACCACCACTTACCTCAAAGAAGCTTTTACACTTACCGAGGTCACCCGCCCAAGAGGAATGCAGAAAACTAGCTACAACAAGTTGCAAAACTTGCTAGGGCCACGATTACAGTGACCACAAAATAGCTAACTTGCCACGGCAAATTGGTCAACTTGCTGAGGCAAGTTTTGCTATAAAAAACAAAACCAAACAAAACAACAACACTATAATACACAAGGAACATTCCCAAATACCATGAGAACCACCAAATTAGCTCTATACCAATATTTATCAACCAAATTACTTAGATCAAGCACTTTGAACCATCCAAGACCACAAGACACACAAATATTAAAATATTCCAAAAATAATTAACAAAATACTTTATAAACATAAATGCTCAATGCAGCAAACCAGTTGTCATAGACACAAATCTACAATCATGGCAAGTCAACATATATAAACATACACATAACGTAAAGAATTAAAGTTACCACCTATTGATCTTCCGACAATATACCTTCCACAAGGTTCTTATCACTTTGCTTGTCCATCAAGCTTGGGTCGTTATCTCTTCCTATAATTGACATTTATGTAGAGATGGGTCATTATCCAATCTAATCTTCATAACATAATTAAGATTATTTCTTCTCTAGACCCACCCTAAAATAGTTGTCATTTATTTCCTTATGACTATGGATATATACTTATTGGGACTTATTCAATTTAATACTACTCACTATGGAAACAATTATTACTTCAGCCATTTAACCTTCAACTTATCCAAAGAAATTATCTCTTTAGAGGTTAAACACAATCCACTACTTATTTAGTTATTCTCAAACTTTTCAGAAATCAACCTTTAATTTCTATGGGAACATGGAAAATTCATAACTTGAGCTATACCAACTCCAAATGGAGTGATTCCAGTTCCTACAGAACATTCAATAAGTCTAATTTCATATATTAATAACCATTGAAATAATTTATGACCTAGACAATCCAATAATTTCGAAATTTAAACATTGCTTATTTTTGGAAATCAAAATTTTCCAGATTTCCGAACCAATCGTTGAAAAATCATAATATAAATTTTAAACCTCCAATTAATATACTTTATGACTCATTTTAAAGCTTGAGAGGTCTAATTTACTATGTCCAAATTTCATAGATAATCAAGATCATTTACTTAATCAAAATCTCTCTTCAAAATGACAATTCCTGATTAAAACGTATAACTCACATATTTTAGTGCTCAACTTCAAAAATCCATATATGACGTTCTAGGTGTCTAAATTAGGTGGTTCAAAAACCTATGAATTCCTTATTAAGTCTAGGTCCTGAGAAAAATAGTTTTAGCATTTTGTCATATGCCAATCATTCCCATATTTCAAAAACGTGAAAATTGTCCGTGTAACTTTCCAGAACTGTGACGCATTTTCAAAAATTTGTAACTCCTTACATACTTAGCCAAAATACGTATTCTTTGACTCAAATTAAAGCTTAAGGAGTTAGATTTATGTTCAAAAATTTTCGTGGTCAGAGGAAGTCATTTACTTAGGTTTTAGCCTTCTTGAAAATTATCACTCTAGAATCATATCAAAAAATTTCCAGAATCATGACCCAACTTTCAAAAATCATGTCTCGAACTATAGACCTCCGTTTTAGGTGATCCAAAGCTCGTTTTAAAGTTTAAAGTTATAGAGTGAACTATCATCTACCAATATTTCATGGCTAAAATCAACCTCTAACCACAAAAATGCCATGCACAACATGCTCTATTTTTCGGACTCAAGAATAGAGTTGTAAAACATGACATGCAACCTCATTTTATGACTCTAAGTTTTCAAAAATTAGACACCATGCTCTTAGATCAAACATGAACGATTTAAAAAATCACTTCCAAAGAAAATGAGATCAGAAAACAGATCAAACCAACATGCAAGAGACAAAACTTATTGCTATAAGCTTCCTCTATCTCAGCGATGATCTCGGTCTCTTCTCTCTATCGATCTCGCTGTTCTCAGCTCTGTAACTGTCTCCGTCTCTCTCAGCTCTCGGTCTCAGTGTGCTTCTCGTTGCTTGTCAGAATGAGGAAGTAAGGAATGGGAGAGTGTGATACGGAGGAGGTTGTGAGTGATTACGCGGTGTATGTGTGTGTCCGATGTGTTTCTTCGGACGAAGGAAGATGAATGAGGATTGAGAGTGTGCGTGTGCGTGTGTCTCTGTCGTGAATGAGGAGGAATGAGGAAGTGAGAATACAGAAATGAATAAAAGGAATGGAAGTGTGTGTGACGGATGGAAGCAATTGAGAGTATGTGTGTGTTGTGTTAGTGCGTTTAGGGAACCGGATGGGAGAGGGAGTTGACGTGTTTAATGAAGAAAGGGAGTGTGTATGTATGTGCTGTGTATACATGGCCGAAGAAGAAGAGAGGAGAGATGTGAGGTGTCAAGCATGCAAGGAAGGTGGTGTCTTATTTGAAGAAAATAACCCTTTGGACTCCCTAAAAGACTCTTGTCTGCAATCTGGTCCCTTACTAATTAAATTGCAAACATGAATAAAGTGACCAAAATTAATCTTAATTCTATTTAAGGATTTTTCTCTCTCAATTAATTTCTTTAGGCCATAAAATATTATCTCCAAAATATTGAGGCCCAAAATTATTCCCTAACTATTTGTCCTTAATTCATGGAAAAATATGCCTTAATTTCAAATATTAACTTCAAAGTTTATTTAGGCTAAATTTTCCATAATTAATCCCATATCATATTTCAAATTTTCAAATCCGGAAATTTGTATTGTCACTGTTCCATCAACAACCTATGCCTTTAACACTTTCTAAAATGAGGCACGCTTTTCATATCTACAAATAGTGTAGCTTACCATCAATATACATACATGTATTTATATTACTGAAATTAGACTGGAGGAGGCTTTATTTTTATTAAATGTTTATATATTTATTTTGTATTTATAATATATTAATTAAAGGTATATTAAATAAATACTACTGATATATAAACCTCAAGAGGGAAAAAGTTATATCGATGTGAAAAAATTGGAGGTTTTAAGACATTACCATAGAGTAAATATTAAAAATGGTATGTTTGGTACCTATAAATGAAATACAGTATCACTAAAAATGAAATAAAGAACATTTTCAGGAGGTTATAGGCATGTGGATTCCCATGGCATGATAATAAAATGAACTATTTCAAAAAATTTACCAAGATTCTATGATAAATTCTATTAATAAATCATAAAATATAACATATTATTTCCATCATCATCTTATATAACCAACTCACTATAATTACCCCATTAGTCCACAAAAATGATCAAACTAATTGTCATATTGGAATTGACAAACAGTTGGTAAATAAGCAATTGTAATATTTGATACCTAACAACACAAAAATCTCCAAACATGCTTGCCCATGGGAAAAAGTAGCTTCTTGTTCCGTGAATAAAATTTTTGGCGTGGCTTAGTTCTCCTACAACACATGAATGGGAAACAAAATTAAGAATCAAAAAATTATGAGTCATGAAACGATAATTAGTAGGAAGAAGAGGCCCACCTTGTTATTCTCTTTGTATTATTGATCCTAATTCTTTTATTAATAGTCTTGAGCTTTCTCGATCGGCAACTTCATGGGTGGTTCATTAGGAGGAGAAGCTATCGCTCTTCGTTTCGATGAAGTTCTTGAAATCAAAGGAGACTTGAACTGCAACTTCTCCATGTTTGTTTGTTTCTTAACAACATAAATCCCACAGTTAACTATGTCTATATCTTGTGTGCGACATGTCACTTGTATTTGCACATCATTCCAATCCAATCCAAGACACTTATTATTAAGTCCCTCCAACTCCTCTTCTGTGAATTCACCTAGTACATGACCAACAAAAACATGCCCTTGTTTGCCAGGAGAAACCAAAACACGGCCTCCTTCAGCTTCAATAGGAAAATCACTTTGCATCCATGGCATTTTGGTGCTACCATTGATGCTCATAAAAACATGAAAGCTTTCTCTCTTACTTTTGTTGGCCTTCCCTGTCTCAAATGTGACGACAACACGAGGGCAATTTTTGCCACGAACATGAAAACACAATGTGCCTCCTTCACAGCATTGGTCGAACCAATCAGGGTATGTTGTTGCCGGCATCCAGATTGCCAAGCGATAGCTATTTATGGCCTAAGTTATAAAAACAGTAGGCGGTGTCAGATTTCAGATTTCAAAGGCCAAACCCTAATTTTGCATTGCATGTATTATCTTGTAAGGGAAAACAGTGACAATGACTAATTAATCAGTGACACGTGAGCGGAAAAGTTCAGCTAAAAAATCTATTTACTTGTTCATTAATTTATGAATAGGGAGGCAGAAGAGATGACGATATTAATTAAAATTCATTTTAAGAACAGAAATTACTAATGAGACTGAAAAATTGGTCATTGGACAAGAAAATAACATATGATTGTTTATGAGAAACTTTAGAAATGAACATGGCAAATGAAATTTACCAATAACTATCTTAGTTACTGTGAGAAAATTTGTGAAAAATCCATTCCATGTTAAAAAATTTTATTAGCCAAAATGACATAATTCGAGTATCAGTGCTTTCCACATATGAAATCTTGCAGAATACCAGTACTTTCCATTTCTAAAAATATATTAGGTCCTTCTGGTAAATAAAATTTTCAAAAAGAGACCTTTTGAGGATTCTCCCAATTACTGCTCTTACTTTTTAAAAATAAACTTTAGATTAAAAAAATAGAAAAAAAGCATGTGAAAAACCTGAGCCCATAAATGGCCTGAAGACTCAGTAGATAATGACGTGCAATTCTCTGCCGTTATGTCCCCTAAACTTGATGGTAGCTCTGGTATATCTCTAAGTCTCTTGCATTTACTCACTTCTAGTTTCCACAAATGGACACATTCCTTAATGCACTTGGGAAGGGACACAAAATCATTCCCTGATAGATTTAAATCTCTCACATTCTGAAAACATTTCAGAATTAGCTCAACATCGTCATCCAATAGACCACAATTATGGAGATCCAAGCGATCTATGTTCATACAGCTAACAATTGATGGTTGGCTCTCTTTAATTAATTTCTTCAAAGATTTTCTTCCATGAGATTTTAGACCTCCTAATAGAAGCACTCCAAGATTATGCAATTTCAATAAGCTGTTTGGAAGCTCCCTAAGATTTTTGCAGTATCTTAAACTTAAAATGTCAAGCTTTGGAAGATTTCCAATAGAAGATGGGAGCTCATTAATAGCACTGCCTTCTGCATAAACATGCTTAAGTGGATCCATGTTTCCCACGATATGTGGGAAGTAGCCAAGACTCTCGCAATTATTCAGATTAAGCTGTTGAAGAGATGGCATATTGATTTCATGTGGAAAGCTTATAAGTTTGATGCATTTACTAACGTCTAATTCCATAAGCTTACAAAGAGATCCCACTGAATCATGAACTTTGATCAGATTGTGACATCCACGAAAGGTCAATGTTTTTAGATTTTCAAATAAGACATGTCAGGTACTTCAGTTATGAATTCACAGTCTGAGAAATCCAAATATGTCAAATATTCAAACTTCTGCAAAACAAAAAATAAGATTGCTTCATTAACGGTAGCGAGTAAGAGATAGTCTGTCTTTTTGGAATAAAAGAGTTGGAATGAAATAGAATCGAATGATATAAAATAAAATGGAATTAAATTTGATTACCATGGCATCAGAATAAAATTGTTTTCTTGGTAATAACACTAAAAATGTTTGACTGAAAGTTATTTCTTTTTATTTGATGAAATATGTAAATAAAAGTGAAAGGAGATAAAAGAAAAATTAATATAACTTGGATGAGAGTAGGATTATAAATTGAGTAATTTTTAGAGGTGAGAATCTTATGGATTAGGTTGTAAATGAGTGAGCTGATTCAATAATCTTAGGGAACGAGGCTTTGACGAATAATCGTGTTTTTAAGATAGAACCAAATAAGGCTAAAGAAATTTGAGTAAAGAATAAAGAGTGAAAAAGTGTACCTCAAATGGTTTATCCAAGCTGAAAGGACTTCCGTATATCTTGAGGCAAACTAGTTTTGGAGGAGAAAATTTTGGTGGTAAATTCATCGAAGGATACCCTTGCCAATCAAGTAACATTAAACTATTGGGAAGATATTCTGGGCACGTTAAAAATTGGGTATTGCGAACAATGATAATTCTAGGGAAAATTACATATAGGTCTCAAGGAAGAGAGATATTTACATTTAGGTCCCTTGAAATTACGAATTACGAGAAGTCCCAAGGGACTTCGAGTAATAATTTCAGAATATAAAATTACTTTGCTGCCCATAGTGCATATTTCACACGTGAAGCGATTAACAACACAAAATGCATAAATTAAGAACAAAAATGCATAAATTAACCACAACTTCTCAAAACCTTCAATCTGTCATGTCTCACTTCCGTTGTGGTTAATTTATGCATTTTGTGTTGTTAATTTATGCATTTTGTGTTGTTAATCGTCTCTGGAAGTGAGACATGACAGATTGAAGGTTTTCGAAGTTGTGGTTAATTTATGCATTTTGTGTTGTTAATTTATGCATTTTGTGTTGTTAATCGCCTGCCTGGAAGTGAGACATGACAAATTGAATGTTTTCGAAGTTGTGGTTAATTTATGCATTTTGTGTTGTTAATCGCTTACAGTAAAATATGCACTATGGGCAGCAAAGTAATTTTACATTCTGAAATAATTACTCAGAAGTCCCTTGGGACTTCTGAGTAATTTCGTAATTTCAAGGGACCTAAATGTAAATATCTCTCTTCCTTGGGACCTATATGTAATTTTCCCATAATTCTAAGATTATTCATTTTCTCAAATACTAAACCACTGCACTTCACCACTTCTTGTTGAGGTGGATCAAGTATTATTTCTTCAATATTGTTGCCTGCCTATAATTCAAGCCCAAAGATGTATCAATGTTAGATTTGGCCAAATCAGACAATCACTTTACTGTGAATAGTACATGAATAAGAAAACAGAAAATAAGATTTAGAATCTTACTAAATTTTCATGTAGTACTTTTGGAACATCTTTATAATACCATAATCTGCTGCGTTTGCTTGGATCGAATGGTGCTTCTTGCTTAACTATCTCTGTACCCATTTTATGTATCATTTCATGCATGTACAAATAACCATTATCATCAATAGTTATCAGAGATTTTTCAACAAGAACTTCAATATAGAACCTTGCCCCACCATCACAAGCTTTTAATATTGTTTCAATCAATTCAATTTCTCCTCTTTAAAGAAACAAGCAATATCTAAGAAAATACTCTTAGCACCGTCTTGTAAGAGATCATAACTTATCTTCAGGACATCATAAAGTGTTCTTTCTGAGATCTCATCATATTGCTTCAATGTGGATCTCCATTTCTCAATACTTTTATGTGTGGCCAAATTGGAGCCGATAAATGTTAAAGCCAAAGGAAGGCCATGTACATCCCTTATAACATGAATTGACATATTTTTATAGCCCTTTGAGGTTGGCTCGTACGAAAAGCATGCCAACAAAAGAGTTCAAGAGAGTAAAGCTGGTTTAGCTTCTTCATTTCATATGTTTTTCTAACATTACATGAAATTAGCAATTGCTTATTTCTTGTTGTTATAATGACCTTGCTTCCCTCACCAAACCAATAATCACATTCCTCTGAAAACTTTTTATTTTGATAAGGGCCTGCAAGCTGTTCTAATTGTTCAACCTCATCAACATCATCAAGAACCAACAAAACCCTTTTGTGTGATAGTCTATGTTTTATTTTTGTTATTCCTTCGGCAACACTACCAAACTTCACCTTCTTCTCTCCAAGAATATCTGATAGAAGTTTCTGTTGAAGACGAACAATGCCCTTGTATTTCTTTGATTTTTCTTTGACATCAAACAAAAAACATGAACCTTCAAATTGGTAAAAGATTGAATTATAAATAGCTTTTGCAAGGGTTGTTTTGCCAATTCCACCAGTTCCATGGATCCCCAACATACAAACCCGATCATCAGATTTATTCAAAAGTGACATTACCTCCTCTACGCGAGGCTCAAGTCCAACCATATGATCAGTGATATGGAAGCGTTTAGGAGGCAGCTTAGCGTATGCATCTTTCACAATCCTTTCAATAAACTTGACTTCGTCCCTGCAGGAGCACAAATTCTGTTTTCAGTTCCATGTGATGATTCATGCTAAATGTCTTCTTTTGTTTTTGTTTTTGTTTTTGTCGTTTACCACATACTTTTCAATAAAATCTTGTTTTGATTCTTCAAATATAGGCTCTTTCGACGTTTCATCCTTTCTCTATGCTAAAGTTTTTTTTTTTTTTTTTAATTTTTTTTTTCAACTTTCAAACCTATAAATGATCCGGTTTAAGTAAACCATAAAAGAATGTGGATAAAAAGAACGTAAATGCAAAATAATAAAATATAAAGCAAAAATAAACATCATAAAAATCATCATCTATATCAAACATAAAATTGATACCAAATTAAAATTTGCCAAAACATGAATAGTATAATTTATTTTTGAAATGCTATAAAATATATAAGAAGAAGATATGTCTTGTTTATTGAAAAAGCTAGTAGATTTCTGGTTTTTTTTTTTTTTTTAAAAAAAAAAAGAGAATTGATTTGTATTTATATTTATATGTCAACATCCAACATAGCATTGCCTTCCAAAGTAGATTAACATAATTAAAATAGGAACTGGATTCATAAGCTTTTAAAAGAAAATTGCACAACCATCAATATTAATAGATGGTCTGCTTAATAAGATATCTTGTATTCAATTTCTCAAAAATGTCACATTCTCACTTTTGTTGCAGCAGGATAATTGTTTAGCCTTTGGAATTTTACCGATCCAATAATAATCATAATAACAATTACTAAATAAAATATTATTTTGTGATTTAAAGTATGGAAGTCATAAATTAAATAAAAAATTGTTATGTTATAAACCTTATAACTTTAATTTTATTTAAAGAATCAAAACAAAAATAAATTAATACTTGGAAAATAAAATTTCTTTGCAAAGATTGACCTCGAGTTGCAAGAACAATACTATCTTCAAAAGCATGTTAAATCATGAGCAACTACTAATAGATAATTTCAAAAACATATCAACAGTTGGGGTGCCTGTCATTCATTAGAGAGTCACGAAAGCCACCTACTACCCCATTGTGCAAAAAGCTAAGAAGAAGTTGTCGGCATGGAAAAGTAAATTCTTATCTATTGCTATGGTCGCTCTGTGTTGATTAAATCTGTTCTTTCCGCTCTTCCTGGTTATTGTATGCAGTCAACCCTCCTTCCTATTTGCACTATCAATGAGCTTGATAAGATTTCGAGGAGGTTCCTCTGGTCTCAAGAGGAGGACATGAAAAAAATGCACCTAATTGCTTGGGACAAAGTTACTCAGGCGAGAAAGCAAGGGGGCCTTGGCTTCAAAAATCTTCGTCGTCAGAACAAGGCTTTTATTATGAAACTTTGTTGGAGTCTCTTGACAAGAAAGAATAATCTATGGGTTCAATGCCTTTGGACGAAATATAATTGTGGCAACCTTCCCCTTCCTAACGTCACCAAGAAAAGAAACTCCTCTTTCGCGTGGAAGGCAATTTCTCAAGTTTGGGAGAAGTTTATTTCGGGTGTTGGTAAAAAAGTCAATAATGGGGTTGGAACTAAATTCTGGCATGACCTCTGGCTCCCTATTGATCATCCCCTTATGGCCTTCGTTGCTGATCCGTCCTTAGTGAATGAGGACGAGACTGTTCGAGATCAATTGATGAATGGTACTTGGGACATTGACAGATGGCGGGGCATTTTACCTTCTTCAATCATAAATGTTATCTCCAGAATTCATCCCCCGTCTAGCAACCTCCCCAATTGTTTCTCTTGGAGGGCTGCAAGTGATGGTTGCTTCTCTGTCAAGTCTGCTTACAATTACCTCTCCAATCATGGTAGAACTACCGATAACAAGTTCTGGACTTTGTTGTGGAAATGGCAGGTTCCTGAGAAAGTTAAATTCTTCATGTGGCAAGTTGCCCATGAGAGGCTAGTCACTAATTCTCTTCGTGCTAAAAGAGGCCTCAATGTTGACAACATTTGCCCATTTCCTTGCAACAGTGAGGAAACTGTGATTCATGTATTAAGGGATTGTGCGAGGGCAAAAGTCCTCTGGAAACAAATTTTAAGTCTTAACTATTTTTCTCAGTTTTTTGCAGGTAATTTGCACGCTTGGCTTAACTGGAATGTCTATCACAACCCGAGATCCGGAAGATTCCAAAATTTCTCTTAGTTGAGGGTCTTTAGCTTGGGGTGCTGGATCCTCTGGACAATGAGGTGCAAGTTCCTGTTTAAGGGCGAGACGACAGATACCAGGGGGATGTTACACTTTTGCAACTATCTCTTAATGGAAAATACCACCAATCATGTTTTTACTCACAAAATTTTCCAAATTGGCAGGGTCGCAGAAGAGTCTTGGTCCCCTCCTCCAATGGATACAGTTCGCGTTGATGTTGATGGTTCGGTGCGCAATTGTTACCAGGCAGCTTGCGGGGGTGTTATTCGGAATTCTCACGGTCATTGGCTGATGGGATTTCACAAACCTATTGGCCATCACACAGTGATTGAAGCTGAGCTCTATGCCATCATGACAAGATTAAAAGTCGGCCGCCGAATGGGACACCAGAGAATCCACCTCTACTCTGACTCTATTGAAGCCATCAACATTCTCATGAGAGATTGTTGTACGGGTCATCCATTGAAAGACATTATCAGAGAGATTCGGGACCTTCTCTTTCAGGATTGGAGCGTCGAGATCTTCTATACTCCAAGAGAAAACATCTCATGTGCAGACTATATGGCCAAGCAGTGTCATGATAACCAATCTGAGGAGGTTTTAATACCAACCGTTCCTTCTGGATGCCTTCCAATGTATTTAAGAGACCAATCAGTCTGCCAGTCTTAGCTTTTGGCTTCTTTTGTATTTAGGGCTAGTCTTTTATAGTCTTGTCCCTTTTCTTTCTCTCAAGCTTCGGCTTGCCGTTCTGTTATTAAAAAAACATATCAACAGATAAGAAGGAATTTAGGCAAAGCCTACCTGTCATCAAAGAGCCATGCTGATGATAAGCTAGCAGCTTCAAACAAAGCAGATCTCCAGTTTTGCACTCTCTCTAACTGATCTTTGAATCTGTGTTCAAGAGCAGCCATGGCTTTCTGAAAGCTATTTCTTTGATATTGAACATCCAATGGATCCACCTTGTAAAAGATTGGCATAACAAGCTGGCTCTTCTGCTTCTTGCACCAAATGATGTGGGCTAGTTCCTCTAGGCACCATGTGGAAGTAGCATAGTTCCTACAGAACACAATAATCGAAACCCTCGATCTCTCAATGGCTTTAAGAAGCATAGGCGATATCTCTTCCCCTTTGCCAAGATTCCTGTCATCGATAAAGGCATTGATTCACTTATGTCGTAAGGCCTCGTAGAGAGGCACAGTGAAGGTATGGCAAGTATCTTCGCCTCTGAAACTCAGGAAAACATCATATCTATACTTAGTTTTGCTGCAGAAGCTAAGGGATGATGATGAGGCCACTTGATGCGTCATATGGTTTTGATATTTTCTGAGGTTTGAAACTAATTAAGGTTTTGATCCTTCAAGATGGTAGGAAATTTGTTGGAAGCTGCAGGTCAATCAATTTCATTGGGGTGTCGTGATATCCGAATATTGCAGACGATGGTGCCTGTGTTTAATTTTTTGTTCGACTTTTATACCGTTAGAAAAAAACTAACCTGAGGACTCAATAATTTCCCATATAAAAATAATCAAGTCCCTTTCTTGGGACATCATTGTAATTCCCCCTAATATCTATCATAAATAATTTCTCATATAAAAATGACGTCTCATCTGTTAATCGTGAAAATGGATCCAAACGATGCAGAAGGTTTGTTTTAGGCCGGACAAATGGTGAAGATGAAGCATTAATTTTTTTCGAATTTTTTTGGTATTCTGGAAGTTATTTTGGAAATAAATAAATCATTATATATTTTATATTCTTAAATTATTAAATCATTTGTATGCAATAATAAATAATTAAAAATGACTAAATCATTTGTAAAAAAAAAAAATGTTTAATTCATAATCAATAAATATTAGATGTTTTGTAAAGAATATATATCAGATTCGTAAATTGTAATTTTTGTTAGTGATTTCTACTTTTTTTAACTCTCTTTTTTCCCGCTTTGTTTGTTTACTGAAAGTCAATGCTCGATGACTTTATATTTTGGGTTAGAATATACTCGGCACCTTAGCGTGGAGAATTATTGATGGATCTTAAATATTGATTAATTGCTAATGGAAACTTTAAAGTATTTTTTGTCATATGATTATCGCTGCCTTGGTCTATTATTAAAACCATCGAAGGTACTAGACTACTAGTATTTCATTATAGAATTCCTATTCACCTAAATCTTCCTCAACCAATAATAATAATTATTATTATTATATTCAACAAAATTGGTGCCTTTTTTAATTTCATTTGATTTTGCATATGAAATACCTAATATTGAGTTACAGTTAATACAAGTCAGGACAAAAACTATTTTTAAAGAAATTAAAATTTTTTATTACTTCATTTTATTTATATGAGAAGTAAATTCAAATTCTATATTTAATTCTCATTTTTATTTTATTATGAATAATATATTTTGATTTAATTATTTTAAGGATTATATCAAATTTTATTAAAACAATTATTGTCCCACAAGCTCTCTAGATCACTGCGAAATAAATGGATCCATGAGCCTGACATTTTGATAAATAGCTATGCTAAAAGCTTGATGACTCTATATGTAGGGTACAGATCAGATAAATATTTGGTGAATAATAATTAATATATGAGATCAAGAGAAGTGGATGATAGATTGACTTGAATTAATCATACCATTATAACGTTCATAACTTTTAAAGTAATGACCTTCAAAATTCTACCCATGAAATCTGTTAACTCTTAAAAATTGACAACATTCCAGCACTTCTTTTCTCTCTTTTTACCTATTTTTGGTTCAAAATGTGCATAGGAATGAAGTGTATAGAGGAAAATATGCATAGGAATGAAGTGTATAGAGGAAAATGTGTATATCAAAGTATAAGGCAAAAATCAAAGAAATTCTTGTTATATCCTATAGAGTTTATGATTCAATTGAGAATTGATAATTCCTCCCTCTTTTGTAGGAAGATGGAGACAAATTTTAAAGCTCTATAAGAACCAAGAAACAAGGAAAGAAATAAAAAACGTGCAGCTGTACTTTCTATACTTTTTCACGACTGGCTACGGCCAGTTTGCCAACTTGTCGCAACCAGTTACACAAAGAGCTACTTGCTACGGCCAGTTGTATAGGTTCCTTCTAACTTTGCACTGCTTCACCTCCTTTATTTATTTCCTTGTTTCTTGGTTCTAATAGAGCTTCAAAACTTGTCTCCATCTTCCTACAAAAGAGGGAGGAATTCTCAATTCTCAATTGAATCATAAACTCTATAGGATATAACAAGAATTTCTTTGATTTTTGCCTTATACTTTGATATGCACATTTTCCCCTATACACTTTATTCCTATGCACATTTTGAACCAAAAATAGGTAAAAAGAGAGAGAGAAAGTGCTGGAATGTTGTCAATTTCTAAGAGTTAACAAACCCCAAACTTAAATATTTGCTTGTCCTCAAGCAAAAACATGTATCTTCACTAAATTTCTTTAGTATTTGTCATTAATGCATGAATAAATTTGTCCTCATCCACTACTCGAAGAGTTCTATAAAATAGGAAACCAAGTCAACATGCAAAAATGAACACTTCATAGCTTTAAAACATGCTTTTCAAGAATTTCCAAATGAGTGTGTGAATGGAGTTGACATGTACTCTTTTTGCACTTCCTAAAGTTAAAAGCAACATTTCAAGTCATATAACTATATTCAAACAATCAATTCCATCATTCTCTAATTTCTTCCTCTTTTCATCTAATTCACTTCACTTGACTTAAAAATCAAAGGGACTTTTCAGCTTGTAATGGGGCCAGGGGTTAAGATTCTCCAAAAAAAAAAAAAGGTAAAGAATAATCAACAAATACCTCAAGATAGATGATAACCACTCAAGGGTTTCTTCCTTTTCTTATTAAACATACTCTCCCAAACTTAAACCAAATTGATCTTTTCCATATCAAGCCTTCTTGGATTTCCTTTTTTTTTCATACACAAATTTTTTTTTTTTGGGTTGATTTCTATGCATTGTGAACCCTTTTACTTTCTATACTCTTTATATATATATATATATATATAATCATCTGAAACTCTAAACTTCACCATATTCCACAACCCAATCAATTATCATCTATCTCAAAGCAAAGGAATCATGGTTTTTTTCACATTGGCCAAGGTAGATAGATGTTAGGTCTTTCAAAATGAATCTTTAATTGGTTTTTCAATAAGGCTCAAAATAAGGGTTCAAAAGGGAAGAGAATCAACTAGGTAGGCTTGAAAGGCTCAATCACATTTTATGAAGTGCCCTAATCCTTTCTTTAAATCTTATGAGATAAGCCAAAAACTTTGAAGAAGTCCAAAAGATTATTTTGAAATTAACAGTTTGAAACAAAGGCATATAACTTAATTTGCCACAACTCCAATAGTGCTTTCATAGTTTAAAAATTCCTGTATAACATGATTTATCACTACAATACACCCATCAATGCACACTAAACAAAATTTCCTATCAAACATAAAAGATTGAGCAGTAATTTATATCATCGGAGCATTCAAGCCACTTTGATAAATAACCTAGAATTTCAGTTCATTTTAACATTCTTCACAAACAAAAATTTAAGCATGAGAAATTTCAAACATTCCGACAATTTTCTTTCAAAAACTGTTCAAATGTTCACCGTGCACTCATCAAAGTTTCAAAAATTTTCAAAATTGCAGTGAACTTTCACCCCCAAACTTAAAACTGACAATGTCCTCATTGTCAACTAAAAAGATGGGAAAGTAAAGAAGTAGCACCTATACCTATTCAACTCATATTCACAACATTTACAAACTAACAACTAGGCCCTCAGTAGACTAGCCACAACATTTTCAAAATTGCTTCCATTACTAGCTATCAATAGCTAGGAAATTAACAATCACAATAGGCAATTCATTAGAAAGAGAAAATTACCTGAACCACTCAAACTAGCCATCAGCAGCTAAGGAAGTCAGATTCAGATGCTAACAAGAGTGTCAAATAGTAGTGGCCATCGGTAACCATCAAGAATCGTAAGCGATATCCACATCAAAAAGCTATCGCCACCTAATCCAAAACATAGGAAAGCACAGACTTTAAATCATTGGACATGGGATGCATGCACATCAACAACAACAAGATTGGCACAATAAAACATGCATCCATTAGCAAAAATTGTAGCACAATCTAAGTATGAGCCTATCGCAGTTAACTTTCACAAACCTATGCAAAAGTCTAAATAAAACAGACAAAAAAAAAACAATAAATCACACTCAACAACAAACACATAAAACAAAAAGGAATTTATTTAACCTATCCTAAAAAGAAAAGAAAAGAAAAGAAAAGATCCCCCAAACTTAGAATCGAGCTAATACCAAGCGCCAAACAAAATGAAATTTCAAAGATTTCAGAGGCAGCTGATCAATCCATTGCATTGAGGTAAACCAAAGAAACCATTTGAGTTCAAGAGTGGATCAATTCAATAAGCATGAGAAAAGTAAAAGGTCACAGATTTAGTTTTGACAAACAATTATTAAAAACCCTGAATTAAAATCGCTTTTAATCACCAAAAGAACTTTTTCTAAGTGACCCAAAAGCTTTTCTCATATCAAAATCACATGGTCCAAAACAAAATAGGCTCCACAATTGCAATCATCGCAAATTGCAAACAAGTAATCTCGAGTATTGCTCAAAACCATTCTTAACCATTCAAAACAAGTAATCTCAGTAATTGCATGTACTTTAAAGTGTGTTATGAAACTTTGGTCACTTGGGCAACACTTGGTGCCAAAAACAATTTTACTGCCATTTACATATCAAAATGTAAGGAGGTGCTGCAGTGGTAAGAAATTAACTTGAAAGCGGCAGATTAAAATGGTTGAACGAAAGATTTCAGAACATCATCACCAGTTGGCAATAAATGACCATGCTTAATCAATCAACTATGTCAGAAAAATGGACATTTTTTTTTTCAACTGCAGCAAGCATTACAGACAAATTTGGACTAAACATCATCAGAATTGCTAATTACTATACCTCAAATAACTTATTGACTCCATGATAGAATGTAACAATCAATCATCAGTAGTTGCACATGCTAATCCTCACATCACATCTAAATTCAAGCCTAATTCTCAACAGTTCTTATAACATATCAAACCAGAACTGCCAACATTACTCAGCTTATGTAGGCTATCAAAAGAGCAATTTTAAAGATGCACAATTCATCAAAACCCAATTTCCCCTTTAAATCTTGTAAGTTCAAATTTGAGTTCTGAAAATATGGGTTTAGGATGAAAATGGGCAGAGCCTTATTTCTAAGTTTATAAAATCAGTTGTGAAATCTTTTCCACAACAACCACAAATTTCAAAACTGAAGAACCATTTCAATTCTCATAATAACCAAAAATTCAGCTACAAAAATGCATTTCACTGATGTTATAAACTCAGAAACTAAGTCTCTGTAGTAATTCAAGTTTTCATAATTAAACAATACAGCTCAGTTCTCATGAAAACCAAGCATATATCGATTAACTAGGAAATTAAGACCTCGTAAGCCTTCATTACAGAGACTACTAAAGCAAGCAATTTAATATGCTAATCCTCAACCCAACCACATCAGTTCAAGCCTAAGTTTAGCATGCTTAAATTCAAAATCAAAATCAAAGACCCGCATTTAATCAGAACATGAGTTCGAGCCAACCACATTTAATAATATTCTTATCCTCAACCCAACCATATAAGTTCAATCCCGAGTTCGTTTTGCTTCAACATTTAATCGGAACCACGAGAGGCTTGATACGACTATGGCCATGAAAATGGACTCTAGTCTAACCAGACCTAACACAAAAATAGACAAAGGCGCGAGCTTTACCTCAGAAGAGAAGACAAATATCAGATCTGAGACGAAAGCACATAGCTGGAAATGATTTGTGGCTAAACCTTTAAGAGCAGAGAAGAAAGTGGCAGAGTTTCATCATCAGAACACGACTTAGGCGAAGAAACGAAAGGAGCAGCGAAAGGCACGAGGCAAGCCACCGAAAAACACTGTTCATCGTCTTCCTCTCTCCATCGATGAACCAGTGAAGACGCCGCCTTCCCCTGTTCTGTCATCTTCAGTGGTGTGTCTTCTAGGAGTATAGGTCGTCGGAGAAAACAGATCCTGAGGGAGGCCGACGATGGAAGCTACGGTTGAAGAGGTGAGAGCAGCGGAGCAAGCGATCTTGGAAGATAGTGGAGGCTATTGTGAACGAAAGGAAGGCGACGGTAAAGGAAGGGAAAGAATGGAGGTACACGGTGGACAGATAAAGAGGT
Source organism: Acacia acuminata (assembly GCA_019022655.1). Lineage (NCBI taxonomy): Eukaryota > Viridiplantae > Streptophyta > Magnoliopsida > Fabales > Fabaceae > Acacia > Acacia acuminata. Next base: position 1,238,181 of record JAFJYI010000171.1, on the reverse strand, counting down.
TTTTACGAGATTGATGAATCGGTGATGGTGGGGAGACACGTTGAGAGCTGGAGTGAGGGTCGAGAGATTTGGAGGTGAGAGCTTGAGGTCGATTTAGGGATTTGCTGAAGGAGCCACGGGGAGGTTGAGAGGAGAACAATAACAAAGAAAGAATCCATGAGACTAGGGTTTGATGGAGATGGGAGTGAAATGACATTTGGGGATTAGGGTTTTAAAATTGGGAGTGAATATGGTCCTAATGGGGCTAAATTCATTTGGGTAAAATGGGAATTAACTTAAACAATGAAGGATAAAGTAGGAAGGGAAAATAATAATAATAATGTTTTGATTTTTTTTATTTTTTTTTATTTTTTGGGAGACAAACGTGAGAGACCCCCTTTTTTTGTTTTTATTTTTGTTTGCATTTTTAAAAAAATAATAATAATAATTTTTATTTTTTTGGGAAACGAAAATATTTCTTAATTAAAAGAAAAACACTTGCCTCAAGCAATTTTTGAAACACCGGCCACGGCAAGTTGTGAAACTTGCTTCGGAAAAGTGGACACGAGAGCAATTTTGGAACACCGGCCACGGCAAGTTGTGAAACTTGCTACGGAAAGTGAACACAGAGAGCAATTTTGGATCACCGGCCACGGCAAGTTACAAAACTGGCTATGGCAAGTTTTGCTATCGAAACAAAACAAAACAACAACATTGCAAAACACAAGAAACATTCCCAAATACCACAAGAACCACCAAATAAGCTCTATACCAATAATTATCAACCAAATTACTCAGATCAAGCACTTTAAACCATCCAAGATCATAAGGCACACATACATATTCATAGGGAATACCACAACACATCAAATGTGAGCACTCAAGTAATGGTCACAAGTGGATTTCATATAGAGAATCAACCAAATAATAGCATTAGCCATAGTATTACTCAAAATTGACTAGTCATCACAATTTCATCTCGAATCATATATATATATATATATATATATGAGCTTAGAGTCAAATGAACTTCCCTCAAAAGCATTCCCTTTGGCACTCATGAGTTCTTCCTCAAACATAAACCTTCTAAAAAAAATAAAAATAAAGACACACACACATAAATCGAAAAGATTTAGTTTAGAGTTTGGGTTGCCTCCTAGGAAGCGCTTAGTTTATAGTCACCGACCGTTCATGGTGGTCACTCCTCATTAACTAAGTAGATAGTAGACACAAGCCTATCCACATCTCCACCCTAATAATGCTTCAATCGTTGACCATTAGCCTTGAATCTTTCACCTTTCTCATTTTCCAGCTCCATATCACCAAATTTAGATGCTTGAACCACCGTGAAGGGACCAGACCATCGAGATTTTAGCTTTCCTGAAAATAACCTCAACTTGGAATTATAAACAAGGACCCTTTGACCGGGTTCAAAACTCGGGGTATAATTTTGTTGTCATGATCCCACTTGGTCTTCTTGTATATCCTTGCATTCTCATAGGCATTTAAGCAAAAATCATCTAACTCATTTAGTTGAAGTAGCCTCTTCTTCCTCACAGCCTTTGGATCAAAATTTAACATTTTGATAGCCCAATAAGCTCCATGCTCCAATTCCATTGGTAAGTGGCGTGCTTTCCCAAAATAAGCATACTTGAGATGAGAAGGTAATGGCTTCAACTCTAGAACCGAAGAAACTTCAATAGAAGGCTTCAATGGAGTACTTAAGGCATTAGACACCTCAAGTGGTTTAAAAGTACTCGGTCTAGAATGAGGAAATGATTCAAAACAAAAGAGCTCTTCAACAACATCTTCATCAAACTTTTTAAAGCTCTTCTCACCAATCAAGAATGCCTCTAAAGGATCTTTGATTATGGAAGCATATGATTCTTGAGGAATAACTACATCTAATATATCTACAAATGAACATTGAGCAGAATCATCATGAAACTTCAAGGCTTTTTGCATGTTGAATATCACTTGCTCATCATTGACCCTCAGAGTGATCTCTCCTTTCTTTACATCAATGAGAGTCCTTGCAGTGGCTAAGAATGGACGCCCAAGGATGAGAGGAATTTTCCAATCAACTTCACAATCAAGCACTACAAAATCAACAGGGAAGATAAACTTGTCAACTTTAACGGACATCTTCAATGATTCCTCTAGGTTTAGAAATGCTGCAATCAGCCAAGAGAAGAGTTACCGTAGTAGGTCTTGGCTCTCCCAATCCCAATTGGTTAAAACAGCTAAAGGCATCAAGTTAGTACTTTCACCTAAATCACAAAGAGTTTTACCATTAAAGTTTGTCCCAATGTTGCAAGGGACGTAGAAACTTCCCGGATCTTTAAGCTAAGTAGGTAACTTCCTTTGAATGACAACACTACACTCTTCAGATAATGCCACAATCTCAAATTCATTGAATCGTCGCTTCTTAGACAAAACATCTTTAAGGAACTTAGCATATTTAGGCATGCTCTCCAAAGCTTCGGCAAAAGGAATGTTCACATGGAGTTATTTGAACATGTTCACAAACTTTTTGAACTGAGCATCTTCTTCTTTCTCCTTGAATCTTTAAGGAAAAGGTAGCGGTGGCATGAAAGCGAGTGGTTGGCTTTCTCTTTTTCTTATCATTCATCTCTTGCTCCACCTTCTTGCCTTTGCCAACATCATGCAAACTTTCTTCAATTTTCTTTCTCCTTTGAGTGACATCTTCTTCCATTGCACTTTCTTCATCAACATCAACAATCACTTGATCATCTTGCTTTGGTTGAGGAGTACTTAAGCTAGGCACATCCAGTAGCACTTTGCCACTTCTCAAGTTAATGGCATTGCATTCCTCTTTTCCAACTCGTTTTGGATTAGGAATGGTGTCACTAGGAAGACTGCTTCTTGACATAACATTTACTTGTGATGCCAATTGCCTCATTTGCACTTCAAGATTTTTAATAGCAGTTTCATGGAGAGAAAAAGTAGCCTTAGTTTCAACCCTTGAATATTCTATTTCAGACAAGATTTGAGCTAGCATCTTGTCCATTTTAGATTCCTCTTCATTAATAGGAACTTGCCTTGATTGCATTTGAAAACCGGGTGGAGGAATGGGCTTATTACCAGGTGTAGACCCATGTGCTTGATTCAAACTATTACCTTGTTTCCAAGAAAAATTTGGATGAGTTCTCCAAGCACTATTGTAGGTTTGTGAATAGGAGTTGCCTTGAGGATATTGAAACTTGCCCATGTAGTTGACAGATTCAATAGCCATGTAAAGAGGATAATGGTTAGGCATATGGACGTCATGGCAATGATCACATACAATTGGTGTGGCATGAACAGAATGCACACCTTGAGAAGTGTTTTTTTGCATTTGAGACTCTAGCACATCAAAACGCTTATTCAAAGCGGACAAGAGAGTTGTAATTTGTGAGGAAGAGTCTTCTTTTACATTAGGCATAGCTTGGTTAGTCCTCCTATATATCATTGCCTTGAGTATTGTTTGCAGACAACTGATCCAACAACCGAATCACCTCATTCACAGGAACATTCTGGTATCCTCCATTGGTCACAGAATCAACCATTGCTTTAGATTGAGGATTAAGTCGAGTACAAAAAATTTGGACTAGAACCCATTTGTCCACCCCATGATTAGGGCATTGCTTCATTAACATCTTGTTTCTCTCCCAAGCAACATAAAGATGTTCATCTGGATGTTGTCTAAAGCTTAGAAATTCATCCCTAGCTTCTACAGATTTGTCATCAGAAAAGAATCGAGCTCTAAACTTAGCTTCAAGATCAGCCCAAGAATTGATAGATCCCTCCGAAAGATTGTTGAACCAATCCCTAGCCTTGACTTGTAGAGATAGAGAGAATAACCGCAGCCTCAAAACATCTTGGGGAACTCCATTTTGCTTGAAAGAATCACACACTTCTAAGAAGTACATCAAGTGCTTGTTGGCATCTTCATTGTAAAGCACATGGAACATCCCATGCATTTGAAGCAATGTTATCATAACCGTCTTGATCTCAAAGGTATGTGCTTGCATTTCTGGCATTCAAATGCAAGATTGAGTGCCTTGCATATTTCGACTAGCAAAGTCGTTGATGGTAGCTCTATCATATTCATTGTCTGCCATGGTTTCAAATGTAGATTCAATCTCTTCTTAAATGAGAGGCATTCTGTCAAGTACCACTACCAATCCGTCCCGGATGCAAGTTTTGCATATACTAAAATGGTACCTACAAGAGAAACAAGAAAGAGAGAGTATCAAACTAAAACAAAAAATCAATAAAGGAGAAAAAAATTGTATACCTAACTAAAAGCTTAAGCGAAATTTACTAACACAAGCCTAAGGTTGACCAAAGGATTTGTTTGCACAAATCCTTTGCAATGGCGCCAAAAACTTGTTCACCTCACAAGTGCACGAGTTTCGCAAGTAATAAAGTCATAAGTAAAGTATCGTTCCCACGAGAATTTGTATAACAAATTGGTCAAGCAAGAGACTTAGTGAATTTAATCAAGTTGAGCTAGAACAAAGTTTTGATTTGGAATAAGAATTTTTAAAGACTATTTCTAAACTAGAAATTAATAAAGGTAAATGATTCTTTGACTTCAAAGATAATGCCTTGGATTCTTCTTCCCCTTTTGCATTTCATAAAACTTGGTTAATTTCCTCTCTAGTAGCATTTCAATACATATGTGTTAGTCTAAGGTTCAAAAACACTTAACACACTCTCTCAAGTCAAAATTAAGTTTCTCTTCTCATTAAGATGCACAATCTCTTGCTACAATTAATAAGAATCAATATTTAAGCAACAACCCTAACGTGACAATGCAATATTAGTAAATATATCTCTATTTTACCAACAAACCATCCATTTATCAAGTAAACTTCAAGAAAATTTCAATCAAGTTCTATACCTAGATTAGCTCTCACAAGTCAAACCTAAGTGAATAAATCATCTAAATTGAGACTAATCACTTAGAAGCATTAAGCCAAAGTTGAAATCAACACACACACACACACACACACACATATTAATCTACCAAAAGAGAGGAATATTCAAGTATTAATCCATACAAAAGGGTTAAAAGAACCCTAGAATGAAAGATTTAGCTACTCATATCGAAATACAAAGAGATTCTAAACAAAGCTACTAAATACATGAAGAAGCTAAGAAGAAAAGAGGAGAAAAGAGGAAGAACCAAGGTGAAAAGCCCCAAAATCTCTCTTACGATGAATACCCAAGCCTCCAAAGTTGCCAAGATCTCTCTCCCAAGCTCTCCCTTTGTGTGCCCACTATTTCCTTGTGTCAAGAATGTGTTTTTCGGCCCTTCATTTTAGGTTAAATAGGGTTTTTCATTTCAGAAGCAAAAAAACATTGGAAGTATTACAATGGTTAAACATTGGAAGGTCATGTTTTATTACAATGGTTAAACATTGGAAGGTCATTTTTTTGTTGTAAATTTCCTTCATCAGTTTATTTCCACATAATATAAAGTGAGCCAACACTCAGATGATCATAATCCACAACAAAACATATTTCCAATATTCATATGTCCCAATTCTTTAGGAAGCATGCAAGTTTATTCCTATAAAATAAAACATTTAACATCCATTAAACATATAAATCATTGATTCATATGATGTCAAAATTTATGATTCATATCAAAAATTGACGATACTAAAAAATTAATGGAGCCAAAGTCGCATTTAGTAAAGATTTAGGATACATGTATAGATGTACCCATTGAGTCTGACCCTGCCCCAAAAATGTATTAGAAACAATACCCTGGGATGAATGTAAAGCAAAGAAAATAGATTTTGCATCAAGAATAGAGGACTATGACTTGCCTGTTCGACAAAATTCTCAAGTGTTATTTGTGGTTTGAAATGACTAGAGGTATGAGTCTAGCTTATTGATACATTTTGAAAACATACATACAAATTCCATTTTTCTTTGTTTCCTTTATTATTACATTTATATTTTGCAGGCCATTTTTACGGTGTGATTTTGTCTTTTGATTAAAGGTGCAAATTCACTTTAATTAATGTTTAAGCTTGCCATCTTAGAATTTGAACACCCATACGTAGGCAAAATGTAAGCAACATTAAAAAGGAATAAAATGAAATTTAAAGACAACATTCAATAGTCATTAAACATTTACTTCTGAGGAATATTAAGAGATTATTCATTCATATATTATTAATTAGAATATGAACGATCATTAAACAATTAACTCTTGGCAATATCATAATATGAACAGTCATAATTGGGCAATAATGTACGCAACATGAAAAGGAATGAATGAAATTTAGAGACAATATTTATCAACCATTAGACATTCATGTGATTGTATTAGGATTCATACAAATTTAGACTTACAAAATTGTCACGAAGAACACGCTCAGTCATGTGCTAGATCTAGAGAGTCAATATCATTATATGTTGGGAAGGGACAACCCGCTGAATCCTTCTGGTGATAAACTTCTTTTATCTAATTGATCCTTCAGTTGATAAACTTCCTTTGTCTTATTCAAGTGGTTTCAAACAATAATTTTGTATTATTAAACATTCCCCAAAGATTCCTTCGGGATTGTGAGATTCAGAACAATAACTAATTCATTTCTGACAAACATGTTTTTAAAAGAAAACAACTAATAATAGCTCTCTTTAAGGGAAGAGTATGCCAAAAAGATTTTAACAAGGCAGGGTCTCTCACATAGGGTCGGCAGTAGCATTTATGAGCTTAATAGTGTTATGTCACATTGAAGACAATATAAAAAAATGTATAAAAAACTTCATTTATAAAAATAAACCCAATAAACTTCAATTGCTACATCAAAACAGTCTCGATTGACTATCAGGGTTAGCTCTTTTGATTTTTCTTAGTAGTCTTACTAGTTTGCTTCCTGTTAGTTGCTTGGTACTCTAGTGTGGCGTGTCTTGTCTTAATTCTCTCAGGTGTCTGTGTTATGCAGTTTGTAATTCCCCTTTTTTGAAAGTAATGAATACAGTAGAATTGTTCAAAAAAAAAACACACACACAATCTTTGCATTGTCATCACACTTACTTCCATCCTCATAATAAAATAAATACGCCACCTGCTTCGTTATAGACATGTACTTCAAACAACCAAATGATAAGCTAATATGGACAAACGGAAAAATAGAATCCCGTTGCTCAAATTGATGAATGTAATAGTCTTATATAGGTCCAACACACGGCATACATTTAAACTTCAACTCTAAACTTATGCGTGATAGCATAAGTACCTTATAATGAATGACATAGTTCTCCAAAACAAAATCTTGGATATATTATCAAATAATGCAAATCAGTGCATACAACGCAGGGGGAGAATACCTAATTTTTTTAAAAAAACAAAAAACAAAACAAAAAAACAAAGCTTGTAGAGACCTAATTCTTATTAGATTGATATTTTGAGATTTAATTATCATAATATATTTATATATGATCATCCGATTAATTTTAGTTTATGCTTCTAGTTGGTTGTCTTTTTTGGATCCGATACTCTCAAATTCTCAATTATTGAACATATCCAAGTGGAAATGTTCAGTACGTACAAAATGCTTCACTGCTGGTTTTTTATTGAACCATACAATTTTAAGGCTTTTTCATGATTAATTTAGGATTTTTAATGCATTTTCTAGGACATTATTGCATAATTCAGCACTAATTTGTGTTAGGGGCATTTGTATCGAACTAAGTATAAATTAGGGGCAAAATGGTCATAATTTGTTAATTACTCATGTAAATGATTTCTTGGACTTTTCATGCTACCTTGTGTTTAATCTTGTATTATAGGTGTTTAAGAAGAAAATTGGATATTTTGGAGGGTCGAATTAATATTTTGAAGACTGAGAAAAATTACATAAACATTCCCTAGAATTTCTAGAAATTTCAAATCAATGAGAAAAAGGACCATGAAAATTACATAAAATGGCCCAGATGTTTTAACAAACATTTTAACAATTTTCATTTAGGTCCCTGTTCAAAACTCTCGTGTATCTTCTTCTTCGATGCTCTCAACTTTCCAACAGGGAGTTGTGCCGTGGGTGGAGAAAAAGGGGAGACCTCACCTCCATCAACTTCCCATTTTTCCTTGGTTGCCGGCAACCTTCCCTCTATTATACACCACCGATTGAAGCCTAGGATGTTCAACTGGGCCTATGGCAGCTTTCAAAGGGGCAGTAGAATCCACAGACCCCTGTGACTCTGAGGTCTGGGATTGTCGCAGCTCCACTTGAGTCTGTCGATATGCTTCTGGCACACACATTTCATAAAACATTAATGAAACAATCTCATAAAATTTAAATAAATTATATAAATCACTTGTATGTAACTTACAATAACTTCCTCTAGTTGCCGAGAAGTCTCCGTCTGTCACGTGTCTATGGGTGTATGTGAACAACTCCCCATAGTCCGTCTCGACGGTTTTCCTTTTGAGCCTTCATCTCCCGAAAGAATTAAAAGAATATAAACTTTTTTATTTAAAAAATAAAACAATTAATAATTTCCTAATATAAAGCTAAAAGTAATTTAACTTTAAAATTATCACCACTCACCGTAGGTCACAAAATGTCTTGGATCCCGCCGTGTGATGGATCCTCTCGCTATAACCGGCTTCGATGTTCCTCTAGGACAGAGCCTATAGAAGGTATGAAACATTACAATAATTACAAAAAGAATATTTTTTAAGAAATTAATAATTCTTTATCCTCGTGAGACGACAAAACTCATCCAGTCTAATGCGAGGACGCCGTCCTGGCATGCTCTTGATCAACTCTACAGAGGAATCATCCAATCCTTATTCATTGAGTTGTAAAGTGACCCTTCCGGTTCTTCCAGCTGTCCCCCATCTTCATCAACAGTACCTCTTCCCGTTGGGGACTTTAAACTTATGTTGTATTATAATTTAATTAATAATTAATTAACAAACCAAAAATTATGATTGTTTACATCTAAAATATAATTAAAAAAATTACTTACCTGCACAACTTCCTCAAATGCTCTGTTCTTTGGCTCCCTTAGAATATGCTTCCAACTCTCGAAGTGGATGGGGAACCACAAGCAATTCCTGCCTAGGTGCATCAGCTAGTGGTTGAAGAAGTGACCATCGTTTCCGATTGGCGGGTTCATCATTTCATTCCAGTCAACTACGACGTGTGGCCTATGCAACAGATTTACACTGGGAACATCCAGCTTCCTCCTAGTGATGTTCCCTTGCGAATTTGCAGAATTATAAGCACATTTTTGTATTAAATTCAAATACACTTTAATTAACAGTATGGAATTTTAATTTTGATTTTGTCACAAAAATAATTAAATTTACCTTCAACATCGACATCAAATCCGGTCGAGCGTGAAGACGACAGTCAAGGGTTCCCTTGGTCTTGCTCATCCTCCAGATCCAGAAAATGTTCCACCTCACCTATGGGAAATTGGATGTTTATCTCAACATTTGCCTCGTAGTTGTTAAGGGATAGTTGTACGTCCTCTTGTAGAATATTTCCTTGTAGGGTCTCCGACTATGGGATTGCCTCCTCTAAGAAGATCTGATCTATCTGGATCCTCACATGCGGTGGCAGAGGGACATTTCTACCCCCATGCCTCTCTCAACGGCCTCCTGTACACCTGTCCCCCTTAACACTCTACCACGTACCACCTCTTTCCCTTTCCCTATATGTCTCCTACAATCCATGACTAATTTTGCAACTAAATGTCGTAAGAGAGCATGAGAAAATGAAACTTAAGTAGTGATAACTCAAACCTTGTGTGGTTTACTTTGTGGAGGCGGCGTGACTTTTGTAGTGATTTTATGACCAAACCGCTACAAAGTTTAAACATTTGTAGCGGTTTACGAGAAACCGCTACACAAACCATTACAAAATATGAAACCCTAACTCGTCCAGCGGGAACTTTTGTAGCGGTTCTATAAAACCACTACAAATGTCTTGACTCTTTGCATTCTGTAACTATTTTTGAGGTAAAACCGCCACAAAAACACGAAATCCTATAGCGGTTATATAAAACTACTACAAATATATTGACTCCTTGCACTCTTTAGCGGTTTGAAGTAAAACAACACTACAAATTTTCATCATTAATGAAGATAGTGCAACATGCGGTGGAAATATTAGTCTGCACGGTAAATGCCAATCTCCGATGAAAAAGTCACTTTCTTATTTTCATCTAAGAAAGGAGCTACGTTGTAACCAATATTTCGCTGTATGCTACAGAATCTTCTGAAAATGATTTGAGGGTTAAGGGGTATATATGGCCTTAACATTTGTAGCAGTTTTTGCCTCAAGCCACGACAAAATTACATTCTGTGGTGGTTTTGGACTTCAAATCGCAACAAATGTTGTAACTCTTTGAAAAAGCTATGGCTCTTCAAATTCTCGTGAGCTTTTTATCCTCGTGACCGTGACAACTATAACTACCTCACGCCATTAAAAGCCAAGCTTGCGCCAAGTTTGTAGCGGTTTATTTCTAATAACCACTACAAAGTTTGTTAAAAACAAGTGTGTGTTTTGGTACGAGTGTTGCCTCTGCGAATTCGTAGTGGTTTTGGTATAAACTGCTACAAATATCATATTTTGTACTAGTTTTTTTTTATTGCTACGAATTAACAAATTTTTTGTAGTGATCATCCCACTGTCAAACAAGGACTGAAGCCGGGCTATAAGGGATGGAGACGTGAGTTCGGACTAAACATAGTTTTGAACCGAGAGAAGGCCGCTGCGATCGTGGAGACCTGGAGCTCGATTTGAAGTTAGAGAGGAAGAGAAAACAACCACCATCGTCGGCCCTTCTTTGTTCTCACCGTCTCTGGCCTATCTCAGACAACCACTGGAGCTTCATACACCACCAGTACCTTCGGACTTCCACCTCTTTGTTCACCTGCACTTTTCAGAGACATAGTGTCGTGAGTTCCAGAGCTTAGAGTCGACTTGAAGAGTTCAGAGCACCATTCGTCCTTTCTTTAAGTTTTTCAGCGAGTTCATGAAGTTTTTAGTGAGCTAAGCCCATTTTTTAGCAAAGAAATCCCAAATTCCAGTGAGATAATTAATTCTTCGGTGAGCGTTTTTGAAGAAGCTTTGATTATTGTTAAGCTCATGAGTGGTTAATTTTCCTTGATTCTTGGTGGTAGAGAAAGTGGCTAGAGCTTCAACGCTCCTCAAAGGGGAGTTTATTAGTTTTCCATTAGCTTATTATATGTATTTTTATTTGTTTGAATTAATTCTGTATTGGTACATATTTGTGAGACTTGGATGAGTGTTCATTTGTCCTTGTTGGTTAACATTTGTGTTGAATTTTGTTGTTGATGCACTTGGATTTATTGTATGTGATTACTATAGTGTGTAGTTGAATTAATTTATATCGAGTGTTACGATTGTGGTCTCATTTAAAAGGAAATAAGTGCATTAAAATGATTTTCAAACACACATCAAGTGGTTTAGAAAACCCTTTTTGTTACTTTGGCCAACAGAAGCACTTAAGATATCTTAGGCTCATGTCGGGATGAGGAGCCTTTATTTTGCTAAATTTAGGTTCCCTCATGTAGAAATCAGAGAGAGAAAGATAGAGAAAACATACTCTCAAATGAATGTTTTATTAATATGCTCAATAGGGTATTTATACATAAGAGAGAAGACAAGAGAGTAATGACTCATTATGATGATTGATTCCCTAATCACTCATAATTCCGATAATGTCTGATTATATGCGATACTAATTAATTATAATATATTTACACTGATATATTTCCTAACACTCCCCCTCAAGTTAGACCATAGATGTTAATCATGCTCAACTTGTTACAAGAAAACATAAATCCAAACAAAATAATTTTCTTCCTAAGAACCTCTTCACCCAATTTTCTTCCTAACCCAATTTTCACACACTCCCCCTCAAGCTAAAAGCAGCTTGAATGTGAGCAGAAACTAATCACCAATGACTTTCTTCTTCATGAGATCTCGGATCAAGCAGCAAATTTAGGCATAGCCAAGAACAATTCAACCAAATGTCACACCAATGACATTCAAAAGTTACAATCCAACAGCTTCACCAAGAGCTCAACCAACAAAAGGTACTAAACCAGGGTAGAAGCCACAACAAATGGTCTCACAAGGGACCAACAACAAATGGTCACACAAGGGACCAAATAATACTCCAAACATCTCACTAGAGAGAAATACCAAACAGTCTCACCAAGGACCAAACGATGCACCAAACGTCTCACTTGAGACAAACACCGTACCGGAGGCAAAGCAACGAACGGGTCACAAAAGGAGCACCAAACTCCTCACCAGAGGATGCAAAGCACAATAGATGCCAACGAAATTACCCAACCACAAGCATGGCATTCAAGACAAAAGAGCACTTCAGGAACGTGCTGGAAATCATAACAAACGAAGAATCCAGCCACTCGAAACAAGTGAATGTGCACAAAATGAAATATGCCGACTGTGCTGAAATAGTAGAAACCCTTGAGCTCATTCTCACAATGCAACCTTTGAAGCAAAGGACCATCCTACACACACCGAGAATGAAGGCTCGACATTGTAAAACAAAACAGAGCCAAAAAATAAGTGCAGCAACCAAACGACGACCAAACAACGAGGTACACACTTTCTCTCCCCTATGAACAGTGACATTGTTCACGAAACAACAGACGGAACAATACCAAAACAAGGAGACAACCCAAAACAAGCTCCAGCAGCTAATTAGATGTAGCATAACAACCAAACAAGGAGGTGCACATTTTCTCTCCCCCTTGTGAATATGGCCTGTTCACAAAACAGCACCACGAAATAGTACCAAAAACAGCAAATCGACACAAACGGAAATGAAAGCCAATTCCAGCAAAGGAACACCACCAAAGGACAACCAAAAAAAATCTGAAATTACATGAACACACACACCAGAGACGGAGGCTAGCCACTCGTCATCCTTTAATACAAAGTGGACAATGACCACCGGAAAACTCAAATTGGCCAAGAACTAACCAAGTTTTGATACCATGTAGAAATCAGAGAGAGAAATATAGAGAAAATATACTCTCAAATGAATGTTTTATTGTATGTGATTACTATAGTGTGTAGTTGAATTAATTTATATTGAGTGTTACGATTGTGCTCTCATTTAAAAGGAAATAAGTGCATTAAAATGATTTTCAAACACACATCAAGTGGTTTAGAAAACCCTTTTTGTTACTTTGGCCAACAAAAGCAATTAAGATATCTTAAGCTCATGTCGGGATGAGGAGCCCTTATTCTCTCAAATGAATGTTTTATTGTATGTGATTACTATAGTGTGTAGTTGAATTAATTTATATTGAGTGTTACGATTGTGCTCTCATTTAAAAGGAAATAAGTGCATTAAAATGATTTTCAAACACACATCAAGTGGTTTAGAAAACCCTTTTTGTTACTTTGGCCAACAAAAGCAATTAAGATATCTTAAGCTCATGTCGGGATGAGGAGCCCTTATTTTGCTAAATTTAGGTTCCCTCGTGTAGAAATCAGAGAGAGAAAGATAGAGAAAATATACTCTCAAATGAATGTTTTATTAATATGCTTAATAGAGTATTTATACATAAGAGAGAAGACAAGAGAGTAATGACTCATTATGATGATTGATTCCCTAATCACTCATAATTCCTATAATCCCTGATTATATGTAATACTAATTAATTATAATATATTTACACTATATATTTCCTAACACCTCAAATCAACAGGCTTTCTTATATGAAGATTATGACAATTCCTATTAGGCGCTACCATGTCACGAATTTATTTGCACAAAGTAGCGGTAGAAAAAATCTTTGATAGTGAGAGCTCATGAGCTAGGTTAGGCCTACTACTTATCTTTTGCCCAAATAATTTATCTAAGAGATTACTATAAACTTAATCATAGGATTAGTCATTAATTAAGTATATTGGACTCAATACGATTGTTTAAGGTTTTCATTTTGACTTGATAAAAAGTTAACCCCCAAGTTATTTTCTTAGAAGCTAGGAAAGCCACCAACTTTGCTACTAAGACTCATTCCATCATATAATTCCTTTTCAATTTAAACAATTCTACATTGTTTTCCAAAAATACCAAAAAGATTAGAAATAGCTTTATTTTCATGAATTTTAATTTAAATAAAACCAATTTCAAAATCCCTTTTCTAACTATGTTTTTAAGCACTTAGTTTAACCTAAGGAATTTAAAATAAATGCCTCATTGATAAAAGAGCGATCCTAAGTTATTTGTATTATATTGCATTTTGATTCGTGATAAAATTTGTGATTATACCTCAAGGTGACTAAGTTATGTCAAATCAGTTTTATTCCTTAAATGACAACTACAAGAAAAAGGCTCGCATATCTGCTTTATTTGATGTTACTGAAGTGATAGACACCATGAGAGGCTCCAAGACAATGACGATTACTTAAAGCTTTTACTAATAGTAAAAGTAAGATCCCACCTATGCGTGGTTTGGAGAAGCAGAGTATACATATACAAATCACAGGAGAACATAAGTTCAATCTCAAGAATGACTCTTATTGAAAGAAAAGAAGAAACCTTTCGTGCTCTAAGCCTCAAAAAGAAAAACACTTGATTAAATAAAAAGAAGTATAAATATTGGGAAAAAAGAGCACTAATATATATATGTATGTGTGTATTTATATTTATATATATATATATATATATAGACACACCTGGTTTCTATTATACACTAAAAAGTCATTTGATGGGTATGGATTACAATTTTTAAGATTGTCGCTATTTAATACTCCATACATCCCTGATGAGCTTAAGCTTCAAATAATCAATTTGTGTTTATCAAGAAAATAATTAAAATTAGTTAAGAACAATACATATGTACTTTTTTCAAACTATGCCCTTGATTATAAAGAGAATAAGTGAGAGAGAAAATAAATTCAACAAATATAGTCCGAGGGTAATGCTTTGACAAACATAAAATGAAGTTTATATTTTAGGGTACATCAATTCACAAATTTGAAACTTATATTTTGAAATGGAGTATTTGATTCAATTTTTTTGAGAAAATTTCATATAAAGACATCTGTAGCAAATTAATTCTCATTAGCCCAAAGAAATATGAAATTTCATTGCAATCCTTACAAATCCCGATTTTATTATATATTTTCAAATTTTATCAGGGGATTTTTTTTTTCATAATTATTGAGCTTAAAATATCTTTTTTATGATTAATTGGGAATAAGAGTTAATTTATAGAATTAGAGCTAAAAGGGTATCATTGTCACATTTTATTATTTTTCCTAAGTATTGGTTTTTTGGAATGAATAATATTACATTTTCTGAATTTGTTTTGTAGGACACTTGAAAGAAATTTGAAATTAAAAGCTGGAAAGGAGAAATGACTACCACGGACGAAGAAAATTCCAAAACAAGGACCAAACAAAATGACACTTGAGGAGCTAGCAAAACCATACGATTTGGGCAGCAATTAAATCTGACTTGGGGATCAATTTGAGAGGGATATTAGGTCGAGACATATATAATTTAATAACCCTTTGAGAAACAAAGGAGAAACAACCTGAGTTGCAGATAGGGAACACATCATAAACAAGTAGAATAATCCTATATATAAGTGTTAGTCCTATGAACAAATAAAATTAATTTCTTAACAAGAACAAATTAGAGCATGATTAATTCAAATTTCATTTTCAAGTGGCAAACACCGTAACACCCCAAAATTCCATACTTCAAAATGTCTCAATTGACACTTAGTTTTAGAAAAATCGATAGAGTTTGAGGTGCTACCACTCAGAGTAATGCGAAAACGGAGAGCATGCGCTAATGTTTGGACGATGAGTAACTGATACAAAATGCACAGGCATGTGCTGATGCCCTGACATATGCTGATATATTAAAAATTTCCCGAAGGAATATTCATGTGATACAACAATACAGAGCTTTGTATAATTACAAATCTTTATACAATCTTCAACCAAGCTATAGCTAGACTTGGGGCAATGAACCTAACTCAGTTAATCAAACAATTTGGCCAAGCCGATGTCTAGTGGAAGTCTCCCTGAATTCACGGTGACTCACTGACTGAACCACATAGATGAACCCTTTCTAGACACCAAATGGTTTGAAGTAACCTTATTAGATTCATGCCAGAAGGGAGGCTCTGTTAAACTTCTTCCGGCATTTGCTTTGACCGGTGCCTCTTCTCCGTCCATCGGTGCCTCTTCACGGCTCCGTCTACTGTTGCCTCCATCTACCAGTGCCATCTCTAATCCAGGTTCCTTTCCTGAACCTTAGATAGATTTGAGGTCCAATACCAATCGGACCTCAGGTAACAGTTAACCTCATATGAAAAGTATAAACAGTATATATGACAGATATTCACAGTTTGAAAAATAATCAATCATGAATCAAAAATCATATCAAAGCCATACAAGACATATGAGAGTTAAAGTTACTGTACGCAAACGTACCTTTCACCGTGTAATGGCTATCTAGCCTGACCTTTGAACCTGGCTCCGGACTTCCCGGATATCCTATACATTATTGTCGAATTATTATATGATATTTGATAAATATCATATTGCTTAGAATAATATCCTAAAGGCTTAGCTTACCTTCCTACCCTCGGAGGATTTATTATTCCAATTTTACCTTTTTATTCCTTCAAAAACGCTATGCTGAATTTCTGGGCAGAATTTTTGGTTAACTTTGAAAAGTCATGATTAATTCTAGAAAAATCTAAACGAGGATCCGTAAAATTTATCGAAATCTTTAGGATGTCTATTTTTAAGTAAAAATATTCGTTTTTTCCCAGATTCCTTGAGGCATTCCCAGTTTTAAAGTTTTGAGCCTCTGCCCAGAATTTTCCAGAAATTCGTAGCCCAACTTTGAAAATTTTTATCTTACTGTACAGAGCTCAAATTAATTCATTCTAGGCATATTTGAAAAGCCCTATATGTCTAATTTAACCATGAATTTTCCCAGAATTTTGTACCCTCCTCTTCTTCATTAAATACTGGCATTTTTAACACTGACTCCAGAGGTTGCTAACCGATGAAATTTTGCCAGAGCTTCGCTACTTTGATCCTAATCTTCCAATAATTTTGCTATATTACTTTCTCCATCCATTTTTCGAAGTAAAACCATATTTAACCATAAAACATGGGAACAAAAATATATTGGAAGATTAAAGATCAAAACAACATTTAGACTATGAACTTAAACTAGAACTTCAAGAACTACAAAAGCTAAAGACTAGAAACTAAAAGCTTGCTTACCTCTTGAAGAATTTCCTCCTCCTTCTTGCTTCCCACTATGATTTTCTCTCTACTCTTGCTTCTCTTAAACTCATCTACTTTGGTTGAGTTTGGTGTGAATTTTATGAAGACCCAAGGTGCCTATTTATAGTAAAAGGTCATGGCACTTTGGTAATTCTTTCAAACCTACCTCTTCTTCAATTGGAGCCATGGGATCTAAACTTAGTTAAGAAGTTTTTAATCTTAACCATTGGATCCATACTTAATGAAGAAGTTTCAATTTAATTTAAAAAGCATTTCTCTTGATTTTTCCTATTGGTGGATTTCAAATTAAGATTGATTTAAACTTACTTATTTCTTATAGTTTATTCAAGTTTTCCTTTTAAATACTCTAATCTCAAAATCATGACTTCATTAGAAGTCTTTACTAGCCCTTTAATTATTTTAAGATTAATCACAAAAGTTTGGGAAAAGATTTTGAAGACAATCTATCTCAAGCTTAAAATATGTTTGTGCATAATAAATCCTTATATTTGATCTATGATTAACCAAGGTTGTCAAACTCACGAGTTTAAGCAAACTTGTGACAGTGACGTAAACTCGTATCGTGAACTCGAATTGTAAACTCGTAAGAGTTTACTTTTATTATTAAATAGGTATTACTAATGTATAATTAAATAATTAAAATATAAAAACGACAACAATTTGATTTAAATATATTTTAAATCCAAATAATTGAAATTAAATCCATCAACATTTATTATTTATCATATTTAATAAAGAAATTTCTATTAAATTTCTATATAAAGCCACTGAGCATGATCAAATCAAAAAAATTAACATAAGTTTAAGAGTAAGTTAACACGATTTTGTAAGTTAAAAACATAAAAACGGTAAACTCGGTATATAAACTCGTGAGTTTAACCGAGTTTACAACTAGCACGAGTTTACCATTGACTTGACTCGTTTTTATAAGCTAGAAGCGTAAAAACGGTAAAGTTTGAGAGTTAACTCGCAAGTTTGACAACAATGTGATTAACGTATCTCAAGATACAATTTATTTTGTATAGATTCTCATTTACTTGTGTCTTGAATTAATCCCAATGGTTTTTAACTCACAACTCAATGAAAGTACACATTTCTCTCTCTCCTATACTAGACACACAACACTTACAACACACACACTTTTCTCTCTCCTATACTAGACACACAACACACACACACTTTATACTAGGCACACAACACTCACAACTCTCCCTCTCTCCTTCATCAATTTTGCATTTAAGACCCCATGTCAGCCCATGTGATTCCTTTAATTGCTTCTTCCATTTTGTCCCCTTGATTAAATGCTTCCATATGCTTAATTACCATGTGTGTGTTATTATATTATAAACAATTCCTCTTCATCTTTTCCTTCAAGCAAAACCGTGTACTCCCTCCTTTCATTAGCTCTCAAATTGTGTTTCATTTAGTCTAATAGATTGTGTTTAAAACTCCCTCATTGGTCCATAAAATTTCACATGGATTAATTACATAATTAATTAGAACCATTGGATTTAGCTTTATAGGATTTAATCTTGGCCTTCCATTTGTAATCCTAATTAGCATTCCTAATATGGTGGTTTAGGTGTCATACCTATATTTGTCAAGTTGTGGTTGGTTCCTAGATTAATCATGGTCATTAGAAACTCATTTTGTGCTAATATTGAACCCTTATTGGTTCTTGATTAGGTTAAAACATCCATAATTGATGACTTTTAATTGCCACCAGATTAATTATGAAAACTTATACAATTATTTTAATTAGTGCAAATTTAATTTCCTACTAATTGTTGTTAATTTCTTTTAATTGGTTTAGGTTATTTCCATAACATTTTCTTACTCCTTTTGATTATTTAAGAACCATAGTTTAATATGATAATTATTTTGTACTTTATGATCTTTAAATGTGATCTTAAATTTAATCTTTGGTTCATTTAATCCCAAGGAGAAATTGTCTAAAATCTAATATAAAAAAATCTACAAAATTTAGAGATAACATATTCTCCTTTATTTAATGTGTATTATTTACTAAAACATGGTATTTATGATAATAAGAATTTTAGGGTATTACATTTGTGATATATTAAACAAGAGCATTTTGACCAAAAAAAAAAAAAAAAAAAACAAGAGCATGATCAAGTCAAATCTTAACAAGAGAAATTAATTTCTTAAAAGAGCATATTGGAGAGCATGATCAAGTCAAATCTCATTTGCATGCTCTTAATTATAACTGATTCTCTCTCCTATTCACATATTTATAGTTTTTAACTGATTGTAAGTAACTTTTTTAACTACGTAATTTAGTTACTTGACTCTTATATTTTTGACCGGAGGTAGTATAATCTATGAAATCAAAGTCTACACGTTAATATATGAAGGGCGAAATTGCTTATTTATATTAAAAATTAATTATGTACCTTTAAGTAGGACAGTAAGATTATAAATAAAAAATCTTCCCAAACCAACCTGAATGGAACAGATTTAAATGAATTCATACAAGACTCGTTTTTGCATTTAATTTTCCACTAAAACGGAATCTCATTCTTCCAAATCCAATGCCTGCATCTCGGAGCCATCATCGTCCGGATTGTCTCCAGCGAATCGTATTCCAATTATTACAATCTTTTCCGAATTTTCAAAGCGAATCAAATTTCGATGTAAACATAAAAAACGGAGAATAACATCTGAAATTGCATTACCTATGTGCTTGACGGAGGGAAGTGATGAGGGGAAAGTTGTATATATTTTTTTATACGGAAAAATTGTATCTTCTCCTACTTGAATAAGTAAAGAAAAGCGGAGGGAGAGAAAATTGTAGAAAAAATAACATATGGAACCCACATATCTATCTCTCAAGCTGCCAATGACTATTAGTTAAATAATTTTCAAATTATTATATCTGTATATAATATACTCCCACGGGTCCCTCTTATAGGGCAAATCCTATAAAGATTTTTTATTCCTTAATAATTAATATAAGTCATTTAGAAAGTCATTAATATGTATTTATCAGTTTTATTATTCCTGCAATTAATGTTTAAATATGGATTTTCATGTTTTTCTGTGTCCTTCAAAACCTTATTAATAGGAGTAATGGTAAAGTTGGAAAATTTTATTAACTTAAGATATATTTAATGAATTAATTATCATTCCTTAGTTAGTATGAATTATATGAAAGTGCCCTATAATAAGAACTAGTGGGAGTAATAAACTTTTAAAATGTTTGAACAAGTTAAATTAGACGACTTCTTAAAATCCTCATTCTCATTTTATAGTATTTTTTACTTGTTATACGTGGTAAATATATTACATTACCGATTTTATTTAGCTAATACATTAAGAAAATGAAATCAATCATCAAATTGGAATTAAAAATCATACAGAAAATCCTTTT
The DNA here is from genome assembly GCA_019022655.1 of Acacia acuminata. Lineage (NCBI taxonomy): Eukaryota > Viridiplantae > Streptophyta > Magnoliopsida > Fabales > Fabaceae > Acacia > Acacia acuminata. The sequence continues at coordinate 1,217,475 of JAFJYI010000171.1, read as the reverse complement.
TTAATTAAAAATTGTCTATCAATTGTAATACTTGATACCTAAGAATACAAAGGTCTCCAAAGATGCTTGGACATAGGAAAAAACATCTTCCTCTTGTACTGTACTGAATGAAAATTTTTGTTGTGGTTTTGTTTTCCTACAATACACAAAAGGGGGAAATTAATAATAATAATAATAATTAGAAAAACCATGAAACAACTATTAAATAGAGGAAATACAGGCTCGCTCACCTTGCCCTCCTTCTTTAGCAATTGATCTTTTCTTTGAACATTCTCGGTTGCTTCTTGGGTGACTCGTTATGATGAGATTCTACCACTCTTCGTTTCAGTGAACCAGACATGAACAGGACATTCTCCGTGTCTGATTGTTGTTTATAGACATAAATACCACAATTAACTATGGACATAATATCAGGAATAAAAGATTTGATTTTTATGTCCACTTCATTCCAATCTAATCCCAGAAACTTATTAAGTCCCTCTAACTCTTCTTCACGTAAATGACTTAGCAGATCATGCAAAATTACATGACCTTGGTCTCCTATAATCACGGAAACAACGCCCTTATTCCTTGCTTCACCATTGTTTGGTATCCACGCCATTTTATTTCGACCATTGATGCTCATAAAAACTTGCACAATGGGTAACAACGATGGATATTTTATCTTTTGCTGAGGAAACCCACTTGTGTTTAATTTCCCCGTCTCGTATGCGACGAGGACATGTGGGAAATTTCCACGAACACGAAAAGACAATTTCCCACCCTTACGACAATAGTCAAACCAATCAGGAAATGTGGTTGCTGGCATAACGATTCTCGTGGGAAAGACCCCTTTGGCCTGATTTATAAAACAGAAGCGACCAGAGGCATTAACTGATTTGAAAATAACAATAATACGCACTTAAAGAGAATTTTTGTTAGGGTTTGGAAGTAGTAGTTTTTACTTTTCACCTACCAGGCCCCGATTTCATGGACAGTTATTTTTGTGAAGGCAAACAGTGACTTTGCGACTGTGATGACAAGCGACATGTAAGCAAAAAGTTCAAATCAAAGAAGGGGAGAGGGCCAGAGGGTGTCTTTCATTTACTTTTCTCTCTACTTCATCTCACTTACTATTTTCACTATTGGATCAACTTCCAAAGGTTGAGATTTAACATTTATAACAATATATTATAATCTTAAATAACAAAATCAATATAAATAAATTTAAACAATTTACAATTTACAATAAAAAGTTCATATGGGCAGTGGGTAAAAAAAAATCAGAAAATATTTTAATAAAAGCTTACTGTGTTGAAGTATTTAGATATAATTTGAACTTTTAAACTTCTTTTGATATTATCATCTAGTATCCTGTTTGGGATTCATGATTGCCCCTCCCAACACAAATGTATCCTTCAAGAGCAGAACTCAAGATCCTAAAGGAATCTAATGAGCCTTTACACTATTAGACCAACTCTATGTTCGTTGTTTAAATTTATTTGTATGTGTTTTTGTATTTAATTTTATAACAATAACAGGATCATGATCCAATGGTGGAGACAATAAGTGGAGAGGAAGGTAAATGCAGACACCTCTATTCCCTAAGGATGTGTTTGGTTTGAAGGGAGGGGAGCTTTCCTCATTGGTATGAAAAGTCAGATATGACTATGATTTGAAATGTTTGTGCGGAAAGCAATGCGAATTTATAGTCATATATGACTTTTCACACTAAAGAAAGGAAGCTCCACTCCCTTCAAACCAAACACAGCCTAAAGGAAATTCTCTCTTCCTTAAAATCGTTTGGCTTCTCCCTCCTATAGTGTCTTCTCTAACCCTTTAGCCTCATGTTTTAAATCAGTTTGGCACCAAATTGGGTTTCCTTCTTATGGTTGTTTGGGTTTCGTGAAGACAGATTCAACTTCAGTTAAATAAAGACTAATACTCCTCTAGTCATATTTATAATTCACTTTATGCATGTTTCATGAACCAAAAATGACATAGAAACTCCTGAACTCCGTCTTAAACTTCAACTTTTCAACCGATCCCTTTTACAAACAAAGTCAACATAATAATAAATGCATGGTAAAATTGTAGGTTGATATGAAAAAATTAATAATGTGACTTACAAATAGGATTAAACAAAATTTCTTCTCTCTTTACCCTATAAATAAGATTAAAGGAGTAATTCAAAAAATATTAGGACATATTCAAACTGGTGATCAGTATAATTATTTCTAGAGTCAATTCAAAGGAGTATAAACTAGTAACCTATTGGGTAATCATTATAAAACTATGCCTCAAGTAATTTAATCATTATTAAAATTATGTTCTTGATTAAAAAATAAATGAAGGAATAAGATCTATTTTTGTTCTGAAACTTTTTGCTTAGAAGCAGTGAATATCCAGATGTATTTTTAGAAGCAATGTCACTCAAAAGTTTACAAAACGTAGCAATGTCAACCCAAACTAACGGAAACCCTAACATAAGTCTGCCATGTAGGATTTAATGCCACGTTATGAGCCCATTTGGCTGAGCTGGCATCCAACCCATTTTTCGTCCACCTCCCGCAGTTTCTCTTTCTTCTTCCTCAGGAAACTTCTCTCCTCTCACAGAATCCTTTACTTCCAACAGTGGAAATGGGTCTTCCATAAGCTTTATTTTTTCAAGAAAACACAGATCTTAGCCAAAATGAAATAAAAGAAGAAAACACTCCCCAGGTACCAAATCACGATTACAGGCTCACCACATGTTAAAAAATGAATTCCTCAATCTATACAACCTAAAGCAGCAGGGTAGAAGACAGACGTGTATCCATTGTCAACTAATAACCTGGAATCGAACTATAACGATATAGATATTTCAATTTTTTTTTTTTTTAAAAAAAAGATGAAATGCTGATTGAAACCAAATTTCTTCTTTTTGCTACAAAACCTGATTAGGTGCTTCATCTTTCCAAAAATGAAAATACCGATTAATGGAAGCCCCAAATATTATTGAATTGTTACCTCAACCAGATTCATGACTCAACCATAAGCCTTGGTCTGAAACCCATATCTATTTTCTCCCATGGTCATTGCCATTATCGTTTTCTTTCACGCCCTCTGATAAGAAACGTACCTGTAGAAGAACACAAAAGAGGCTGATTATGGGTCTCATTCTGATGAAGGATTTGTTTCCATTTTCCCCATCGATGCTGTGGAGAAGGTGGCGGATATCGACCAACCTTCGCAATCGCACCCCTAGTGTTTTTATTGACGGCGCCTACATCGATAGTCTGTAATCCTTGGTCACTGTTGAGATTTGGTGGCACCAAAGGAAGATTGTATTTCTATGCTGAGAAACATGAATCATAGAAGAGGAGGAAGGTCATGGTTTTCGCAAGCTTTGACAGACGATAAGAAGAGGGAGGTCGAAGCACAGACGCCGGGGGCTGTTTTGGATGACTAGGCTGCTGAGTTGGTGTATTGAGTGCCACATGGATCACATATTCAAACAAACCACGCTTCACGGTCAAAATTAACCCATTTTAATGGTAAGGTGACATTGCTATATTTTTAAAACTTCCTTTCGGAGACATTGCTGCTTAAAAAACTTCCGGATACCCACCATTACTCTTTAAGTGAAAACCTCCAGAGTAAAAATGGACTTCAACTCAAAAATTAATTGGACTAGAAAACACGGTCCCTCGGTGGGTTCAACACCTATAATACTTTGAGTAATTTATTAGTGCGACCCCATAAACTTGCAGGACTCCTCACTAATAACTATCTTGCCTGTCATACTCCTTTGATTAATCTTTAAAATAGCAAAAGAATAAGGAAAGCATGGGAAAAAAACCTGAGACCACAAACAGCTTGATGACTCCGTAGTTAACGACGTGCAATTCTTTGCACCTATGTTTACCAATGCTGGTGGCAGCTCCGGTATGTCTCTTAGCCTCTTACAGTCATTCACTTCCAGCGTCTCCAAATAAGGACACTCTTTAATGCATTCAGGAAGTGACACAAAATCATTCCTCGATAGAGATAAGTTTTTCACATTCTGAAAACATTTCAAAGTTAGGTGAAGATCTTCATCCAATAGACCAAAACTATCGAGATACAAGGTTTCTATGTTTTGACAGAAATTATATGGTTGGCTCTTTAGCATCAATTTCTTAAAAGATTCTCTACCAAGAGGGTGAATATTTGACAACTCAAGATCCCCGAGATTTGGCAACGTCAATAAGCTATTTGGAAGCTCCCTAAGACTTTCGCAGTAGCTTAAATCTAAATGATAAAGCTCTGGAAGATTTCCAATGGAAGGTGGGAGCTCTTTAATACCAGTCTCTGCTACCAAAACTTCATATAGTTGTTCCATCTTTCCTACTATACGTGGGAAGTACTCAAGACTCAAGAAAAAAGTGAGGTCAAGCCCTTGAAGAGATGGCATGTTGATTTCACGTGGAAAGCTTGTAAGTATGGGGCATTTACTAGTATTTAACACTTCAAGCTTAGAGAGAAATCCCACCGAATCATGAACTTTGGTCAGATTGTGACACATACGGAAGATCAATCTTTTTAAATTTTGAAATTCAGACATGTCAGGTACTTCTGTAATGAATTTACACTTTGAGAAATTCAGATATGTCACGTATTCAAACCTCTGCAAAAAGAAGGAAAAAAAAAAAACAGTTCTAAGTATTTGGATAAAGCTTATTGTTATTGTCACGTTTTAAAAATTTAAATATCATTATTTCTTGTTCATAAAACTAATGGTGCAAGAGTTAGAAGACTGAAATGATGCTCTATAAAATTAAATTATCAAAATAAAACATTATATAAATTTAAATAATTAAAGATGTACTTTTTACTATAAGAGAAGTGATTGTCGGTTTTAGAAATATGCAAGCAAAATTAAATTTTCAATTTTATTAATGTATTACTATTATATTTTTTTATATTGGAAATATTTTAGCTTGGGTATTCTAAAAAGGTAAAATTTCATTAAGCCCCCAAGGATATGACATAATTTTAGTCAACCATCAAAACTTTTTGAAAATTCACCGTATCCATGAGTCAAAATGAAATTAAGTTTTGTGGATTAAAAAACAATAATGCCCTTCTTTTATTTTTATTTTTTTTTTTCCAAAAGAGCATTTACATGACAAATAAAGGGATTCAAAGAACCTAGGGAGTTAAAACATTTTGGCCATTTACAAGACAAATATGAAAATTCACAGGCAAATATGAGCATTTACAAAATAAATAAAGGGATTCAAAAGAATCTATGCAATTAAAAACATTTTGGCCATTTATAAGACAAATATAGAAATTTTCACCCCAAAACTTAATTTTATTTTGACCTAAGGGTGCAATGAAGTTTTAAAAACTTTTGGAGGTTGACTAAAATTATGTTACATGCTTGGGGGCTAACTGAAATTCCCCTTCTAAAAATACCAAGAGATCTGTAAGAATTATTTTCAAAATTACTAGAAGGAAACTTAAAGTAGTTTCTCGTTGTATCTCAGCTCATTATTATGGCTAAAGATATTAGACAAAAGAACATAAAATTTAAAAACCGAAAAACAGAATTACCTTGAATGGCTTCTCCAATCTGAAAGGGCTTCCATATAGCTTCAAGCAAATTAGTTTTGAAGGAGAAAATTCCAGTGGTAAAGTGGTTGAAGGATATCCTTTCCAATCTACTAATCTCAAACTATTTGGAAAATATTTTGGACTTGTTGAAAATTGAACATTTCGAATTATGAGAATCTTGAGATTATTCATCTTTTCAAAGGCCATACCACTCCACTCCACTATTTCTTGATGAGGTGGATCAAGTATTATTCCTTCAATATTATCACTTCCCTATAATGCGAGTTTGAAGAAGCAGCCTTGTTAGATATTTCCAAATTAGCACAATAAATTTGATGAATATGACAATATATATGTACGATTTTACAATATAAATACAAGAGAATAGATGACTAGGTAAAGAGTCTTACTAAATTTTCCTGTAATACTTTAAGAACATCTTTATAATACCATATTCTACTGCGTTGACTAGGATTTGATGGTGCCCCTTGCCTAACAATCTCTTTTCCCATTTGTTGTATTAGATCATGCATGTACAAGCGAGGGCTATTTTCATCAGTAGTTATCAAAGATTTATCAACAAGTATTTCCATATAAAACCTTGCCCCATAATCGCAGGCTTCTAATATGTCTCCAATGAATTCCAATGTCTTCTTTTTAAAGAAACAAGCAATATCTAGGAAAACACGCTTAGCACCTTCTGGTAAGCAATCATAGCTTATCTTGAGTACCTCATGGATTGTTCTTTCGGGGATTCGTTTGTACATTTCCAATGTAGATGTCCATTCCTCTTTGTCTTTCTTTGCCAAATTGGAGCCGACTAATTTTAAAGCTAGAGGAAGCCCATGTGCATATCTGACAACATGATTTGACATATTTCTATAGTCATTTGGAGGCTGTCTCATACGGAAGGCATGCCAACAAAAGAGTTCAAGAGAGCAAAAATGATTTAGCTGCTTCATTTCATATGTTTTCTCAACATTACATGCAATTAGCAATTGTTTATTTCTGGTTGTTATAATGATCTTGCTTCCACAACCAAACCAATCATAGCCGCCGGCAAGTTGTTCTAATTGTTCAACCTCATCAACATCATCAAGAACCAACAAAACCTTCTTGTTTGAGAGTCTGTGTTTAATTATAGATTTTCCTTGGCCAACAATGCCAAACTTCATCTTCTTTTCCCCAAGAATTTCAGATAGAAGTGTTTCTTGAAGGCGAAGAACACTCTGATATTTCTTCGATTCTTCTTTAACATCCAAAAGAAAACAAGCACCTTCAAAATGGAAGAAGATTGAATAATAGAGAGCTTTTGCAAAGGTTGTTTTGCCAATTCCACCGGTTCCATAGATCCCAAACATACAAACGCTATTATTAGTTTCATCCAAAAGTGACTTCACTTCTTCTATACGAGGCTCAAGCCCAACAATGTAATCAACGTTATGGAAGCGTTTAGGTGGCAGCATAGCATATGCATGTTCTACAATCCTTTCAATAAATCCAGATTCACATCTGCAAAAGAGCATATTTCCTTTTCACTATGAAGATTATTTATGCACGTAAAATGTTTTAATTTGTATATCTTTGCTCCTTCAATATAATTTTTTCAATAAAATACTGTTTTAATTGTAAAAGGTTTTAGGAAAGGAAAAGAAAAACAAGAAAAGAATCGTATTCCTTTAAAAACAAGAAAAGAATCGTATTCCTTTATCAATAAGTTCTCTCAAAGTTTTAGTCCCATCTCTATCTAAAAATTTTTCAGTTCCAATTGTAACACCGTTTATGTAAATCGAAAAGACTCAGGCTGAAAAATGTAAATTCAAAAGAATACAACATAGCAAACAAAATTAAAATTTTTAAATATTCATAATAAAATCACTCTTAAGACCCCAAGTATGCAGAGATTGACATTTGAATCGCCAATGTTAAATTTCATCAGCAGAAGGCAATCAGAAAATAGTGCAAACAAACCTACCCGTCTTTGAGAAGCCATGCTGATTCCAACCTAGCAGCTTTGGACAAAGCAAACCTCCATTTGCGCACTTTCTCTTTGTCATCTCTAAACCTATCTTCATGAGCAGCCATCGCTTCTTTAAAGCTATTTTCTTGATCCTGAACATCCTTCGGATTCACCTTGTAGAAAATGGGCATAACTTGCTGGTTCTTCTCCTCCTTACACTTAATGATGTGAGCTAGTTCATCAAGGCACCAAGTGGAAGTAGCGTAGTTTATAGAGAACACAATAATTGAAATCCTTGATCTCTCTATGGCTTTAAGAAGCGCAGGTGCGATCCGTTCCCTTTTACCGAGTTTCTTGTCATCAATGAAGGCATTGATTCCCTTACGCCGCAAAGCATTGTAGAGAGACACAGTGAAGGTGTCGCGAGTATCTACGCCTCTGAAACTCAGAAATATATCATATCTATACTTAGTTTCGCTGCTGAAGTTAAGGAAAGATGTTGATGCTACTTGAATTGCCATATGGTTGCAATAGTAATAGCAGCGATGAAGCTACATGTGTTCCGAGGCTTCTGAAACTAGGATTTTGACGTTCAAGATGGTAGGCAATTTGTTGGAAGCTGCAGGTCCGTCAATTTCATTGGTTGCCTTGTTTTTGTTTGTCTTTTATAATGATGCAAATGATGGGTCCTTTTTTTTCTAGGTTGTTTTTGTTTTACATTCGTTAATATTGAGGTGGACCAAGCGGCATGATTAAATAACAAATTTAATAATATATAGTTTCGTGTTTTTTTTTTTTTTTTTTTTGGCATGACAAATGGTGCAGGAGAGGAAGCCTCGTTTTTTTTTTTTTTTTTTTTTGACATTTCTCGTTCCAGGAAATTGTTTTGAAAATAAATAAAGATCATAACAACTTGTACGAAAATTTTTACTTAATTCAGAATCGATAATTATTGGATTCTTAAATTCTAGATTTTTTTTTTTTAACTAAGACTCAATGATTGGTGACTAATTTATATTTTGTATTTTCATCTGTTCTCTTTTTATAACAATATTTGATATTTTTGCCTGTTATAAACTAGTATTTTGGATTAGAATAGACTTCACGCCTTAATTTGGAGAAGTTCACAGTAATTTCTTACATATAATTGGGATTAAAGATGCTATTTAAATATTATTGATCCCTTCTTTTTACTACCTTTGCTTGTTAGTTCAGCCATAGCATTTGAAAGTATTGTTTGTCATTTATGATTGTCGTAGTTTTGGTATATTATTGAAACCATCGAAGGTTTCGACCCACTTGTCTCTCTGCTGTTTTCTCCACTGGACCCTATCTCATCATTCTTTATTACTTATATAGAGGTTCGATCAATTTTTTGTAATATGTGTATGACATAAAGTTCAATCAGTATTTATACTAACAGACATTTACATAAATAGGAGAATTAATTTATATAATTTAACGATGTGAAACAATCGGAGGTTACAAATTATAATATTTTGTAGTGAATTCTAGATTTTGAAACTCAGAGTCAATGGTTGATGTCTAATTTCATCTTTTGCACTTTCATTTGGTCTCATTTTATAAAAATATTTGATGTTTTTGGCACTATTATATCATGGTCTAGAATAGACTCCACACTTCCAACATAGAGTTGGTTAGCGGTGTAAAGCCCAGTTAGATCTCTCTGAGTTTTGAGTTCGAGTCCCAGAGGAGTCACTTGTATTGGAAGGGGAAGCCACAAACCCTGAACCGAGTACCAGATGATAATATCAACAAAAAAGATGAAAGAATAGACTCTGCACATTGGAGGACTTCGCACATAATTTCTTTTTTTCTTTTTTGATAGCATTCGCAGCATCATTTCTTACACAATGACTAACTTAAATTAAAGATGCCTTTTTTTGTAACTCTTTGGGCTATATCCAATTAATCGATAGTTTTTCTAGATCTTATTACCAGGTATCCGAACAACTGACTAATTTAAATCGTTCAAATCGAGGCTTTGAAATCACGATGCTTCATCCCAAGGGTCTTTGTAAACAAGGTGGGATTCGAACTGAGTTCACCTACTTTGTATTCTAGTTGATCCTCCACTAGACCAAGTACCCTGAGTTTAAAAGATGCTATTTAAATATTATTTTTTGGCCAAATATTTAAGTATTATTGGTTCCTTCCTTTTTTCTAATTTTTCTTATTACATCATGCCAAAATAATTTTCACCTCTCCCAACAAATGTGCATCATGGGATTAAAATTTGTATTCTCTTCCTTATGAGGATGAGGAGCTTCCACTTCAACCAGCAGCTTGTTGGTTAGAAAGGGCCATTTTCAACTCATCCAACCTAGATCTAAAAAGCAACTAGCTAGCTAGTTGATTTTTTTTTATAACATTGTTGGTCCTTACAATTTGATCAAATTTAGTGTCGATCCTTGTAGTTTCAAATTATCAATTTTGGTTAATAAGAATTTGGTTTGAGTTATTCGAAACTACAGAGACCAAAATAAAAATTCAATCAAAATTCAACCAAATTAGAAAGCTAATAACAAAGGTATTAACATTTTTTCAAAGGACAATTTTACTTTCCCATGATTTAAATGATACATTAAAAACAATGGACCTTTTTCTTAAAAAAATAACCAATTAATCAATAGGCAACATGCCAATAATAAAGTTCCAAGATAATCAATTTAATGCAAGTTAAGTTCTTGACAATTTTTTTTAAAAAAATAATTTGCAAATATCAGTTTAAACAATCATAAAAGAGAATCTTAGTTTTAAAAAAAAAAAATATTTACATTTTTAACTTTAATTTAATCTCAATTGATCTTTACAATCTTTTTTGGTAAAACTTGTCGTAGACCTAATCTTAGTATATTGATATTTTGTGCCCTGATTGCTATTGGTTCTAATTAATTTTAGTTTACGCTTTTAATTCAAGTTGCGTGTCTTGTTGGATCGGATACTCTCAATTATTGAACATATCGGAGAGAAAATGCTCAGCACCTAAAAATGCTTCATTGCTGGTTTTTTTTTTTTTTTTTTTTAAAAAAAAGAACAAAAACAAGAAAAATACACGCCACTTAATTTGATGATACTGAAAGGACCGACACGATGAGAGATTCCAAGAAAATAATAACGATTAATTAAACTCTTAACGAATAGGAAAAGTAACATCTCACTTTAACTATTAAGAGCCAGAATTTTTACCAGGTGGATATGACATAGGAGGGACGGTCAAAATGAAACAATAACTTCTGAATCATTCCTTTTTAGGATTATATAAAATTGAAATATAAATCATGCCATAGTATTTAGAGTTATATATATAGTTATATATTTCACTGATGTATCATGGCTATCATCGGTATATATAGATGAGGTATTATTTACATGTTTAAGACTGTCTTTATTTAATATTTGGTTCAATTTTTCTATGACTACTTGAGATGTGATCCTTGATTTTAAATTTGAGTAAATTTACAATTCTCATTTATTTAATTTTCAAACAAATTAATGACTAAATCACTTTGGTCATGGCGAGATGGTTAGTGTTAGAGAAGCTTTATTATAAGGATCAAATAAAAATATATCGTGAAGGAGGATAAAAAATATATTGTTGAAGGACCTCTGAAGACATATAATAGTACAAATTTAAATTTGGATTCATATATTATTATTCCTCTATTCGCTTAATCTCCACTCAAAAGGAATCCAATGCCAAATAGAGAGCCATCATCTTCCAGATTGACAGCCAGAGAATAATTGTTCTCCAATATATGTGGTTAATATCTTTTCCTGAATTTTACAATGCCAACATAAAAAGAAAGGAGAATATCGTTGAAGGACCAAATAAAAAATATATCGTTAAAGGACCTCTGAAGACATATAATTGCATGAAAGGATAAATATAATCTGAAATTGCATTACTATGGGAAAAAAACGAGGGGAAGAGAGAAAATTAAGAAAGAAAAAAAGAGGAAATTAAATATGTACTCCCTCCCTCCAGTACTTAATATAATTTGAAGCCCACTTTTAATAAATGAAACAGTGACCCTTTTTATTTTATTTTAAAACAATTAAACCTTTTGCACTTATATGAAATACTCCTCCATCATAAATATAGGACATAGTTTGTAGTGAAAATTGTATTATAAACTATATCATATATTTAGTGTAACACCCCTGATTCCTTACTACTTATTATGTGCGATGACACATAGTATTATGAATATCAACAGAGTTGACGATGTTAACAGATCATAGTAAAGCAAAACGGAGAGCATGCATTAATGATTGGACGATGAGTAACTGATAACATATACCCAGAGATATGTTGGTTACATTAAAATCCCGAAGTAATATCTGTGATACAATTATACAGACTCAAATCCTGGTCTAACTAGATCTATGGCTTGGAACCCAACATAGTTAATCAGACCTATTGGCTAGGTCAGTGTTAGTCTAGTGGGAGTCTCTCCAAGCATCTGAAACGGTGACCAATTAATAACCACGACCAACCAACTCTTCCTTAGACACCAAACGATTTGATCTAACTCCATCATATTCATGCAAGAAACTATGCCATATTAAACTTGTTCAGATACTTCTCCCGACCGGTGCCTCTTCACAGCTTCGTCCACGTCGCCTTCTAATATCCAAGTCTCTTTTCCTAAACTTTTAGTCAAGTTTGAGATTCAATCAAATTGAATCTCAGGTAACAATTAACCTCATATGCAAAGTATAAATAGTATATAACAAATATTCATAACATGGATACGACATTTAGTAAACACATCAGTACTCGACTGCAATAGCACACAGCACATGTATCGCTATCGGTTTAAGCACTCACCGGTGCCTCATGGCCAAGTCATAAATTCCTCGGCGCTAGGGCAAACAAGCATACAACATTATCACAACAATAACACACAAATTTAACCGAACATAAACACACAAGTTATTTCCATGAAAAAAAAGCCTTGGATGCAATGTCTACTTTATTTCTAAAAAATTTCTTGATTTTTAAAGATCATTTGATACATAAATAACGTTCACAAAGCAACTAACTCGAGAACACTGAAAAAATGGAATTTTCTCATCTTTCATAATTTTGATTCTTTGATTCCAAAAATTATTTACCACCATATTTTTCATCAATTTTGCATTCTAAACCCATTGGTGACCTTAAAAACATGTAAATAGATTTAATTTACAATTTCCTATATTAAACTAAACTACTACTAAAAACTCAAAAAGCTTCAGCAAGAATCTTACCTTTGAGCTTTGGAACTTTGCTCTTTCCCTTCTTCCTTCTCATATTTCGCCCCTCTCTGTATCTCAATCAGTTTGATTTGAGTTTTGGTGTGAAGAAAATGAAGAGGGAAGCATTCTATTCATAGGCAAAGTTCAAGCTCTTGGTGGTCCCCAAAATCGAGAAATCCAACTTCTCTTCTTTCCTCTCATCCATTGGATCAAATCTTCACTTTTCAAGATTTAATCCTCCCCCTCCAACCATTTGGTCGACATACACATGCATTTTTGGCCCTTGGACTTGCTTTCCATGTGTCCAAATCTCATGATTCAAATGCTCTCATTAGTGCAATTAATTACAAGAGGTTTTAGCTTAATTCTTAAAAAAAATTAAGGTCATTGGATCATTATTACATGTGTCACAATCCTATGGTATTTTCTTGGTATTACATCAGCCCTCTTATGGCCCTAATATTCTTGAAAATAATGGCCTCAATAGATGTCTTTTATTGCCCTTTATCAAATTGCAAACATGTGCCACTAATCCCAATTAATTCAAGTCCATTAGTCCAAGATTTATTGTTAATTGCTAACAATTTATTTAAGTGCCATTCATTGCCTAACTTGACTCCTTTAGATAGGAAATTGCTATTATTTGATGTGATTTCTATGTCACATTTAATAGCCAATATTCCTAAAATTGAAGATTTTCGGTTAATCAAAAATTGGATATTACATTTAGGACCAAAGGTAGTATTAATTATTAATGATAGAGCAGAAGAAAAACATATAGGACAAAAGGAAATAAAGTTATAATGCACAAAAATGAGTAATTTATTTCTCCCTTACTATATATAGATATGTACAGTTTTTAGAATTATAAAAAAAATTGGAATATAAGTCATGCCATAGTATTTATAGTTTATAAATATTCCTTCTTTTTTTTTTTTTTTTTTTTTTTTTTTTTTTTTTTTGGTAAAATTTGTTATATGTATAACTATATATTTAACTGATGTATCATCGGTATATATAGATGAGGTATTAGTTACATGTTTTAGACTGTCCTAATTTAATATTTGAATCAATTTTTCTATGACTACTTGAGATGTGATCCTTGATTTTAAATATGAGCAAATTTAAAATTCCCATTCATTTAATTTTCAAAAAAAATAATGACTAGATCACTTTGGTCATGGCCAGATGGTTAGAGAAGCTTTATAGAGTATATAATCTTGTCAAACCAGTGTGGCCCGGATAGTACAAATTTAAATTTGGATTCATATATTATTATTCCTCCATTCAATTCGCTTAATTTCCACTCAAAAGGCATCACATCTAAAGAGGCATCATCTTCCAGATTGACAGCCAGAGAATAATTGTGCTCCAATATATGTGGTTAATATCTTTTCCAGAATTTTACAGTCCTAACATAAAAAGAAAGGAGAATATCGTTGAAGAACCTCTGAAGACATATAATTGCATGAAAGGATATATATAATCTGAAATTGCATTACTATGGGAAAAAAGCAAGGGGCAGAGAGAAAATTAAGAAAGAAAAACAAGAGGAAAATATGTACTCCCTCCTATTCTGTAAATAAGTTTTAGTGTACATTAGTTGGTTGTTTTACTGACATGATACTCTTTTTAAGATCCAAAAATAAATTTTCAAGATCAAGAAGTATTTTTGCAACACTAGTCAAGATCCCTAAGTATCTTTTTAGACCAATACTTTGAATTTTTTTTTTTTTAAAGCAAAAGGTTCACTATTTTGCACCAAAAACAGCACAGTTTGAAGAAAATGATGACAGCGGACGCAAGCCAAATCCCCGTTAATTAGTTAGTGTAATGAATCTGTAAATAAGTTTTTGTGTACATTAGTTGGTTGTTTTACCGTTGGGCCTTAAGGCCACTTAAGCCTAATAGTTTGTTCTATATAAAAGGACCAGGACAACAATATGTATACGGGTTCTACCCATTTTACTATCAATAAAGGATTCAGTTTCTGGTCCTCCTGAAGAAGTTAATAATTTCACAGGTGACTTGAATTTTCATATCATTCCAATAAAATACCATGAATCTATGAAGCCACCTCCAGTCTTCTGGCGAAAAACACCCTCCTAGATTAAATATAACCACATGTGTTTTGTAATAGTACACGAACATTGATGCTCAGTGAGATGTAGAAGTATTGTCTACTACTTTGTGTTGGCTTTCCCAACTCAAATGCAATGGCAACAGGAGGGAAATTCCAATGAGCAAGAAAATATATTTTCCCTCCTTCACACCTATAGTGGAACCAATCAGGAAATTTTGTTGGAAAAATGGCCTTAATGTCGATGATCTCCTTTTTTGCCTGATTTATCAAAAACAACAGAGGCAAAAGACAATTTTCAGATTTGAAGATAAATATTTTATGGACTGTGTTAACCTGCACATGCAAACTGTTTGCTCGATATGGCTAAGACTTAATTAATGACATACTGACATGTAAGAGGATAAATTCAACTCAAGAATCTACCGCTAAAGTATATGTTTTGGTCTTCTAGATTTATATCAAGTTTTAGTTTAGTCCCTTAAGTTTATAAATTTTATTTTTATTAATTCATTAATGTTAACATCATTAGTCACATTAATGAAAAATGTTGACTCAACGAATTGTCAAATTTAAATGGTGACTAAATAATTAGATGCCAACATACTAATCTTTAATTTAAAATTATAAATTTCTAAATATTTAATACTTTAAATTAAAAAGAAACTACATATATTTTTATGTGAAATATTTGAAAACTAGAAATTGAAAACTGTATCTTTATTTTACCCATAAGATATCAAAATGTCACTCACTCTATGTAAGATCTAATGATTCAAAGAAACCAGAAAACAAAAAAAAATCTGGGAAGTGGGGGAAAATGCCGTTAAGGAAACCAATGGTGTTAACATTAAGGGGATTGAAAATGCACTTTATAAACTTAATGGGTTATACTTAAACTTGATGTAAGGGACCAAACATATACTTTAGAAAAATCTAAAAGCATAAGAAAAATGCATGACTTAGAATCTAAATCTGATAATTTATTTCAAACCTGTCACAATTCTATTTACTTAATTATCATCAAAACAGTAAAAGAAAATAGAAAAAGTAAAGAGAAAAACCTGAGACCATAAATGGCCTAACGACTCTGTAGTTGATGAAGTGCAATTCTCTACCTCCACTTCCGGCATATTTGATGGTAACTATGGTATATCTCTTAGCCTGTTGCAGTTATTCACAACCAATTTCATCGACTGACCACATTCTTTAAGTTTAAGGCACTTAGGAAGGGGCATAAGATCATTCCCTGATAGATATAACATTACCAAATTCCGGAAAAGATTCAGAGCTAGGTGAATATCTTCATCCAGCAGAGAACAATTTTCTAGCATCAATAACTCCATGTTTGTGCAACTATTAACTGGTTGGCTCCCTTGCATTATTACATTCTTTAAAGATTTTCCACTATCAAGTTCAACACCATCCAAATCAAGCCAGTTAAGATTTTTCAACGTGAATAAGTTGTTTGGAAGCTCCCTAGGACTTTTGCAAGATTTTAAATTTAATGATTCAAGCCCCACAAGATTTCCAAAGGAAGGTGGGAGCTCCTTAATAAATGCTTCAACAACCCAAACATATCTTAATGCATGCATCTCTCCAACTATATGTGGGAAGTAGTCAAGACTCTTGCAATGGCTCTTCCCGTAAATGAAGTAATTTATTCTTCATTTTTTTGAAGATCCAAAGAAATTTGAACAAAAAAAGGTAAATATGAGAGGTTTAATAAAAGTAACTTGAATGGCTCTTGCAGCATGAAAGGACTGTAGCATAACTTGGGAGACTAGTTTGTCTAGAAATTAAAAATTGGAGGTAATTTTGTAGGAGGATATCCCTTCTATTGAAGTCATCTCCAACTATCAAGAAAATATTTAGGGTCAGTTGAAAATTGGGCCTTTCAAATAATAAGAATTCAAAGATTAACCATTTCCTCAAAGGTTAAATCATTTCATTTCACTTTTTCATGTTGAGGTAGATCAAACAGTATTCCTTCAATTTTACCGCGTCCCTATAAAGCAAACAAAAAAGAAACAATTGTTAGATATTTCAAAATATGCTTAGCACCATCTTGCAAGCAATCATGGCTTATCTTTAGAACCTCTTGAATTGTTCTTTTTGGAATCTAATCATATTTCTCCAATGTAGACCTTCATTCATTTAAGTTTTTGTGTCCCAAATTGGAGCCTATTACTCTCAAAGCCAAAGGAAGGCCTTGTGCATAACTTATTGCACGACTGCACATGTCCTGACAGCTTTTTGGAGGTTGGCTCATACGAAAAGCATGCCAGTAACAAAGTTCAAGAGAATCACGCTCATTTAGCTCCTTCATTTCTTATGCTCTTTCAACATTTTGTGCAATTAGCAATTGCTCATTTCTTGTTGTTATGATGATATTGCTTCCGCAACCAAACCAATCACACCCGCCTGCAAGTTGTTCTTATTTTCAATGTCGTCAGCATAATCAAGAACCAACGAAAGATTTTGTGTGTGAAAGCCTGTGTTTCATTTTACTTATTCCTTCGTATGCACTGCCAAACATCATCTTTTTTCCCTCAAGAATATCTGATAGAAGTGTTTGTTGAAGGCGAACAACACCTTAGTATTTCTTTGA